>OLKM01000187.1:0-177500 GCA_900291075.1 Melanogrammus aeglefinus
TACTGTAGGTTAACCTTTCCCTTCAACTATAAAGACCGTTTAGTTATGCAGTATGAATTATCCTAGGTTCCTAGTGCCTTTCATCCTACAATTTGTATAGTTTAGAATGCTTTCAGTTTAAAAAGTTTGTACTTGGAATGTGTATAGGGATGGAGTTGAGACATGCTCCGCAGCCATTCGACGTTGACTTTAACAACACTGATATGAATGCTTTTTGTGTATCCATCAATTAGCCTACAATAGCCTATAAAAAAACTCCCTTTCCCTCGCTATCTAATTCAAACCTTTTAAAGGTCCGAGTTCAATTAACTAAAGTAGACGTGCCAGATTTGCAGTGATCCAAATAAGATAGCCAATTCCATACTTGTATGAACCCTAATGAACCTGTGTTTCTGATTAGAGCTCAAGACGGCGCTTGCTACGCATCTACTTGACGCGAGAGGAAGACAATGGTACAACCACACTAGGTGTCAGGACTTCTGCAAAAACATCAATACATATCCCTGCCATAAACAGAGGATTCGATCCTGACATTGTTTTTATGAATATTTAAGTCCAGCTTCTCTGCTCACAAAACATCCCAAGTGCTCCTTTGATTGCAGTCAGTGGCCTTTCCGTCACAATGCACAAGACTGTTATCTGTGTTACATTGAAGGCATTCAAGGCCAACTGGAAACAACAGGAACTTGAGCATATCCTGTGAGTACTCCCCGGCAGCTTTGGAATAATGAACTTATAGGAGGCTTCGGGGGAGACCGAAGAGCCGAGGCGTTCGCCCTCAGCATGGGGTCTCTTTATGACATGCTCGATGAAGCTTTTCTTGGCATTTCAAGTTACTAATGGGATTCTTCTGTAATACAGCATGGCTGATCAATTTGTTTGACCCGAAGCAATGGTTCCATCTAACACACGGTAGGTGCATTTATCGATCAACCCCATCTTGAAAGGTTACTTTGATCGCCTCCCTCCCTCTGAAGAATGCTGTGATTTCCATATAACCATATTAAGCAGTAAAAGACAGAGTGGAATTGACTTGTGCCTTGAACATGACTGTTTCACCCTAAATCATGAAGACCATGCAAGAAGATAGATACTGATAGATATTATATTGTTTCAATTGGATTGCACCATTACACATATAATGCACAAACAATAAACGTCTAGGAAGCGGCTTCCTTCTCACTTTGGGACCAAATTAAGGAGAAGAATGCGCAGTAGACACCACAATTAACTTAATATTGTGTCGAACTGGCTTAACGTAATAGTTGGCTCATGGACCCATAAAATTGATATATTTTTGTTGAAAAGAAGATGTAGGCTGCTTTGTTGAAAACATAGAAGTGTAAGTGGGGCAGTTTGTCTGTGGTTCCAAGAGAGGGGAGACAACCAAATCTCAAGTGGGCTGCGCAGTTTCAGGGGTCTACAACACAAAGAGTCTGAGTCATCAGCCGTGGTACAGTACCATACCAAAATATATATATAACATTAATGTCACCCTCCTTGTCGGACAATGCAAAACAAAGAGCTCTTTGGATTACCTGAGCGCGACCGTCCTTCAGCGAGTTCTCAACAACTCATGATTAAAGAGCGGCAAATCCCAGACAAGACAACTGGTCAACAATCGTTGGTGCAATTTTGCGATGTCTCGTTGTGTGTATCTGATGCTGTGCCACGTTTAGATCGCACAGTACTAGCGAAAAGCAAAACAACAATACCATCAGCGGGCACGCGTGAAGCTCTTGGATGATACCTGCGCACCACAACGTAACTCAGCCGTGCCGTAAAGAAGCGCGTCTGGAACGATATCCCGAAGAGACGAGCTGCGGACAGGAGACGAGATGACGGCATAGAGACAGAATGACGGCTAGAGACAAAGGCAGTGAAGCAACTGCACAGGTTCCTCGAGGTACAGGAGTCCACCTTGGATCCTTCGCCCTGTGTTCTGTGTTTGCCTCAGAGTGAAGTTTGATTGTCACCCGTTTTGTTGTGTGTTTAATCCTCTTTGCTTTGCCGAAATGTAAAAAAAAAAAAAAAACCTTTGAAAGAAAAGAAACTCCTCCAATGTGTCACACGAGTGTGCACGTGCAGGTTTAGAATGTTGTTCAAAATGAATATGGTGTATGCACCCTTGGCATCGTCTGTGTAATACCATACATATATATATATATGAAATGTAATCTGCAGAATAAACTGTTGTTGATCGCAATGGGACCCAATTATGAGCTTAATCTCAATTTAAATGAACTGGTCTCCATGATGTCCTTTTGCAAAAAGATAAATATGCCCTTTTAAAGATGACATTGGCTATAAATATTTTTTGTGATTGGTCTATGATTTCAGGTCAGAATGTGGCACAGTTGATTCGCTTGAAGATCTAAAGAAGGAATATATAACTGGAAATGAAGTGAAGAAAAGAATGGAGACACGAGCAATTCTGCACCACAGGGGACAGATCGCTGACCCTGCGGCGAAACCAAGCGTTACCACATAGGGGAATACATAAGACATTCATTACACAGATGGGCGGACACGCACACACACACACACACACACAGAGACCATAATACAGGATTTTCATTTTAATCTTTCAAGGGTGTGTGGGCTGGATTAATTAGGCTACATAATATCAAACCCTTTTCACTTTCTACCTCGACCCAGGCCCGGAGAGGAGTGAAACATAAAGGCTAGTGTAAGATAAGCTTATTTTTATTTTTTATTTTAAATCCAAGTGTATGAACTCATACAATATTCAGGCAACAAAAAAGGAAGCTCGATCACACTCTGAAGCACAAAGATGCTGTGATGGGCACATGGTGAGGACTCAAAATGGATGCCAAAAGCACAGCACTAACTGCTCTCTTTGCATCTACGACTCTCGGGTCCAATATAGAACTTGACAAAGTGAACACATCATCAAACACGTCTTGCAAAGTGATAGGATTGTGGATGGCGATCCCAGCCTGGTTGTAAATATCAGCCCCATCAATTCCTCCTCTACAAGAGACAGATTTATTGGCTTCTTAAAAAACATTAACCAAGTCCATCAATGTTTTCATACTATCGTCATCCTCCATCTGTTGCAGACTCCCCTTCATCTTCAACCCTGGCTGCAGACCCGCTCAACCTTTCCGTGCCATGGGTTGACCTGCCCGCATCCTTTTTCCATCCACCCATTTGACACCAACAATACCCTAAACCCTACCCCTTACTGGTTGAGGCAGAGAATGCTGCAAACTAAATAAACACAAACATGATTCGGTCCTACTCACTCTCAATGCCGGACAAAGTCTCTAGCAAGAGAAAACTGAATAATAAAAAGTGGTGGTGGTGGAAGTATGAGAATGGATGCGTGCCTGCGCACAAGCACACACTCAAACACGCACGGCGCATGCACACACCAAACACATACAAAGTACACACAATCATGCAACAACAACAACGGTGAAGAGAATAACAGGAGGGAGACAGGGCGAGGTAATTTTCCATTTATCCCTCTGTTCGCCCCGTTCATCTTTTATTCAGGATGGTAGGCGCCGACCGAGGAAACTGGCAAATCTCCTCTTCCGACAAGACAAAACAGCCCAATCACAGAGGCGTCACCCACGGCTACAGAGAGAGACATCGCACAGTCTCTGGCATGGTGAAAGACATCAAGAGTGATGTGTTTAGAGCGGGGTAGGGGATGGGAGAAGATTGAGAGTGGATGAGAAGGAGGGGGCTGACAGAGGATGAAGGAGGCAACAAGAGCAATGAGCGAATGCTTGCGATTTGCTGTATTCACGGTTGCCCGACAGCTATATCCATGCAACTTTATTTTATCATCCGGGTCCGTAGTCTTGGCCAAGTGGATATCACACCCGTTTCCACGTTCACAAACTCACTCAGCGTATTAAGGCCTGGTTCATGTTCAGCCCTCTTATAACTAATAACCATGAGGAACGCAGGACACCCTGCATTGCTTCCTCTAAGACTTTGCAAAAGTTGTGATTTATTTCTTAATACAAAACTATATAATCATTGTGCACAGACAGATTATTAAATGTAGTGTTTATAAATAGCTACATCTGAAACTATAGGTAAGATCATTGCAAGCTGCTTCAATAATAAAAGCCATTGCGCAGGCTAATACGGGGGCATGTATGATTCCCACCCAGAATGAAAATGGGCTGGAGACGCATTGTTTATCACAGCCAGACAGCCAAAACAGTGCCCATCTATTCAGAACTAATGCCTCGATGCTACTGTGCAGAGAGACTCATGGCAGTTCTGGGGGTGTTTTAAGGATGGAGCAAAGTTTAACATACTTAATGAAGTGTTGCACTGAACAGGGTTCAGTTGGGAGGAACAACGATGATCCATGTCAGTGGAAAGGTTAAAGATGTATTGGCTTAATAAATCCCATGTTCCATTTCTTTTGCCGCTTGCTCTTTTGCTGGATCAAATTATTGAATGATTGACCAGAGGAAGTGCAGAGCCGTATAGTTCATGACGGCAGGAGAGCACAGCACGGAGATGTGCTTAGGCGTTTGTTTGTTTGCATCTGACCTACAGCTCTATCTGTGAAGATTCTGGAAAGATCTGTGTTTTACTAGACAAGCTATGCATCAACGGTTTATTCAGATCCTACCTGAGCTACGGATTAAAAGTTAGCATGCAGAATCTGCCTAAAAAACAAATGTACTTACTGGTCATTGTACATGTCGACTACTTATAACCTCCTTATGATAACGGCTGTTGGCCATACTAAAGACAAGGAAAATAGCGCAGGCTATGTTTATGGTTATGAGACAGTAATGCCCTCTTTGTTTACATCCGTAGCCTCAATCTGTTTTTTCTGCTCTACGGTCTAACCACAGGTGATGAGAGCATAAGTGGAGAGTGTGTGGTTGATTAGACCGTGGTGCTGGGTGAGGGTGCACACCTGTTGTGCATTTGGTAATCAATGCGCACAGGTTATACCAGCCATCAGTGCACACACCACACTGTAAGCCAAAGTCGAACAGCGTGTTTACACCCGTTCTCCCGCGAAGAATGTTTATATACAAAATAGATTGGTGTGAAATGCCTTCAAACAGCCAGTAGCATTAGTAGTCCCCGGTGTCTTCTTGGTAAGCAAGCTAGAATATTTCTAATATAATAATATGCCAAAGGGTGTAGTTCCAGGCAAAGCATTACAAAGAATAAAAGTCATGAATTTGAAGAGTAGTTTGTACACAGCTTTGCACACGTTTTAGCTTAAAACGCTGAATCTGCCTTTAATTATAATATAATACTTTTCTCAATATGTGTCTGCAGTTTCAGTGACAAATAACATGTCTGTCTGCTGTAAAGCAAATATGCATGACTATTCATCAAGTGAACACAGCAGAACAAGCAGTTCCCCGTCTTTTGCATACACACACCTATTACAAAATAAAGTGAGAAACTGATGCCAACATTGTAGCCGAAGAACACAAAAGTGAGTCATTAGAAAATGTCACAGATGCCTTGCCTTGGTCTTCTCAAAAAGACACTTGAATACTTCGAACACACACACACACACACACACACTAAGGTGGCTTTGGATGACACAGTGCAGAGATCCACTTCTACTCTCTCCCTTGGGCAAAAAGTCAGCTCAGTCCAGGGTCTGGGCTAAGGTGATAAGTGCTTTGGGTAGGATATCACGAAGCTTACACACAAACACGTGTGTGTGTGTGTGTGTGTGTGTGTGTGTGTGTGTGTGTGTGTGTGTGTGTGTGTGTGTGTGTGTGTGTGTGTGTGTGTGTGTGTGTGTGTGTGTGTGTGTGTGTGTGTGTGTGTGTGTGTGTGTGCGGAATAGTATTTTTAGAAAAGAAAGGCAAAAGTACAGGATCCAACATTGAAGCAAATTTTCGATCTCTAATTAGCCCACAATAGACGACTGTGCCAAAGTAATTCAATGGAGAAGGTTTAATAAGATTGTCTGCTGCGTCAGCAGGATTCCAGTCAAAGCCAATTAACAGTTCAATTAGAGGCGCCTTCTGTGATTAACACGTGGAAATACTACAACAGTATCAAATTAGTTCTTCATTGCTCCTTCAAATAAACGTGGCCTACATCCGCACAGAAAACGCATGTGTGCACATGAACAAGTCAGAGAGCGAAAGGGTGTGTGTGTGTGTGTGTGTGTGTGTGTGTGTGTGTGTGTGTGTGTGTGTGTGTGTGTGTGTGTGTGTGTGTGTGTGTGTGTGTGTGTGTGTGTGTTTATAAACAAGGGGGGAATGGGTTGGTGTGATGAAAATTAAAAAAGATGGATGGGTTGAATGAAAAGGAAGAGTGCGTGTGAGGGGTCGCAAGACAGTTAAAAGAGCAGAGGCGAGAGATCGAAGATGTAACGAAAAGCGGTCATTAGAAGATATAAAGGTAATACAGAGGCAAATGTGGACGAAGAGAGAGATGGAGAGTGGGCAAGAGATGGGAAAATAGATTGGTTTTGTGTCAAAACTAGCATCATTTGGATCCTACTTTTCAAGTGACCACTCTGTTACTGTAATTCAGTCCTGGAGTCACTAGGCTGTTAACATCTGGCTGAAGCCAAGAATATTTATTGTAGCGTAATGTCACGATGAATGACCAAGTCTTAAAAAAAACATTATAATAAAAGACCAGAAAATACAATGGTATTAATAAAAAAAATATATATACATTAGTGCTGTCAAAATTAACGCGTTAATTTTGGAGATTAATTTCAATTTTGTTAAAAAAAGATTAACGCTGCTAACACAGTTTTGCCACTTCCTGTGGCAGCTGATCCATAACCTCTGTTTGCGTATGCAGCCAAACTAAAGTTTAGACTCTCTGCCCGAGAACGACCCGACCCACGGGCCGGTTCGGGCCGATATTTCCCACCACTATCCTCGGCCGGGGCGGGCCATGCCAAATAGTATTTTAATCTGAATATACTTTCTTTATTTTGATTCTACATTAATTCCATGATTTCACTCAAGTAAATATTTGTTACAAGCTTCAGCCTTAAGTAGAAAAATGAGATTTATCGAGATTCATTTATTGATTAATTAATCTAGATTAATTACAGAAAATTGAGAGATTAATTAGTTACTTTTTTAAAATCTATTGACAGCACTAATATACATACAAGGATCCTGTCAACATCTATAATCAGTTGTGTGAGGTAGTGTTTTTAACTGCGTGCGCTTGTTTCTACTCACCAGTTTCTTCCTCTTGTCCTGCTCAGTGGGTGGCTCCTCATCCTCACTTAGTTTGGGCTCCTCAAAATTGCTCATCAGCATGCAGCTGCAGACACAGAAATATTCCACTCAATATGAATAACCCCAGCAGGCACAGTTAGACACCGCTTCAGTCAAGGCAGGGCACACACATACACACACACACACACACACAGGCGCATATACAAAGGCACACGCACACACTATTCAGATGGTCTCACAGAAATTCAAATTCAACTGTCTCCCTCTTTCATCATTAGTCACCGTCTCCCTCTCTCTATCTTTCTCTCTCGCTCTCCCCCATACATACACATACAAACACATGCAAGCAAATGATAAATTGCAAAAATTCCGGACGCTATTCTTGGTAGATCGGAGAGACTTCCAGAGCGACTGATCTGTATTCAGGGGAACCCACCGAGCTAAACCTTTGTGCCGTGACCTCGCTTCTGTCTTTAGTCCTTGGCGACACCCTGCCTCTACGTTACGTGACCTATAACCTGCAGGAGATCTGATGAGAATATAGAAATGGGCATATAAAATGGATGCACTATCTGTGCAGTTACACACCCATATGCACCAACACGCTGGGGGCTGCATGGATCAGGTCTCGATGTTACTCATATCCTGTGTGTGTGTGTGTGTGTGTGTGTGTGTGTGTGTGTGTGTGTGTGTGTGTGTGTGTGTGTGTGTGTGTGTGTGTGTGTGTGTGTGTGTGTGTGTGTGTGTGTGTGTGTGTGTGAAAGATTTCCTAGAGTAACATGTAGTTGCATGATTCACCCATCAGCACAAACCTTGAGGGCATCTACATCTAAACTAATGAGCTATATTTTGTTATGTCAAACATGTTTTTTAAACCATTAGCAATTAATTAACATACCGGTATCTATTTATTTCAAAGAATCTATGAAAAAGATGTACATTGTCTATGAACTACTGCCATGGTCTTTTGCAATGCGTATGAAATGCTCCATGTAAACTCTATCAACAAGGATAGACAGGCATCATACAAATGAACAGAATTACCATGTCTACACGATAACAGAATATATTGGCCAAAAGGGATTTCTATAATGATATTAAAGTGCAATATCAAAAGGCTTGCCAAACGTCATGGCCAATTATTGCATGTGCTAATAATGGCTGCCGACAAACACTTAAATTATGACACTGCGCCGAGAAGATTCCAACACAATGGTGGAGTATGTTGAATCCATTGCGAAAAGCAGCTGGAAAGTTATAACAATTTTGTGTGTCTGTAAGGATACCAAATGGGTCCAGTAAACACAAATCAATGCCCAAGACACGTCACGTTACATCCTCTGAAAAGATCTAAACCGTGGTTCAGCATAACTGGGGCATTGAGGTGCATTTCCATGTAAAAAATGTATTGTACACACGCAGGCGGTTGATGAACATGGAAATCTACGGCATAAAAGTAAAGTGTCTATAATATAAAGATTTCAGATGACATGCTCAAAGTGGAAGAACAACTTTTTTGGGTTTGGGGTGAATGGGGAAAATACAGTCAGAAGATAGGTTAGGATAACGATGCATTCGTCATTTAAGACACATTGTGCTCTTAAGATTTTGTCAATGAAAGGCGAGGGGACACCAAGGACCGAGTGTGAGGAATCAGGGTAGGGCGCAGACAAGATGTGCACGTCTAGCAAGAGAGGACAGCGTTTTCCTTTTTTTTTCTCCCAGGTTGAGCAAATACGCTCTGGGCTATTTCACAGGTTATTACCTCTTCTTGATCGGAAAAGCTAGCCCAAAAGTGTCTGTCTCTTGTCAGAGTCGCCCACTCCAATCTTCCCCTTTTTGCAAACCGTCCTTTGCAAACAGTTGCTTCTCCTTTGTGTATACCAATTCATTTTTCAACCATGGGTTTGCTGGATTTCCCATTTCTTTCCAAAGGTGTGCCATAATGACCTAAATATTTCCCACTTTCCAAAACAAACTCTCAAACAGTCTTAAATCATAGCAAACATGCCTTGTCCAAAGAAACCCAAAATTGACCATTTTACTGCTTCTGTTTGAAATCTCAGGATCGCTCTCATTTCTCAGGCATTTTCCTATTAAACTCAGCAGGTAGTGTGTCTTGGCAGAGAAGACATGGTAGATAAAAGTGACAAAGCAGTGGACCTACTCTCTGGAGGTGCCCGTGTCAGAGTCCTCGGTCATCACGTCGTGCAGCGCCTCCACGCAGATGTTGACGATGCCACAGAACTTGTCCTGGATCACACTGAAACAAAAGACAGAAAAAAAAGGACGTTTGTAATAAAACCAAATTGTACTGGTCCGCCTCTTTTACGTGAGAATGTACTAATAGCAGAGAGACTATTCACTTTCACGCAGTGTTATGTTGTATTCACGATGTGGGTGCCAATTTGTGCATCAGTTCAAATATTGGCACACACGTCCATATTTAGAATATTTAAGCAATTCCTGCGTTCACCTTTGAAATGGATATTCACATTATGTTCACTTCAGCTCCCAGAGCAAAACATTATTTAGTCAAAAATAGAGATATACACCATTGGGGAACAAACAAACCATCAGATTATTCAAAGTGTCATCTTTGTATTACCAATATAGATGCATTACAAAAATAGTAATCTAGTTTTGTATTATTGTATTCTTACTATTATATTCTTACTATATATTCATGCTGGATAAAAACTTTTTTCATGACCATCCTATCTTGCGAGTTCACATTCTGTATCTGTCTGCAGATCGGTCTGGCCTGTCGTTTAATGCCTTTTCAAAAAATTTAACAATTCTAGGACCAATCGGCGCTTGCTTCAGTTCATGACGAACAAGGTCTGCTGGATTAAAAAAAACAATGGCGGGTCCTAAGGATAGTGTAACAATCAAAACACTGTCTAAATGTACCCGAAATATACTCAATAACTATGCTAAAAGATGTACAGAAATCTGCTAGGCCAGTTTATCCCAGATAACAATACGTTTTTGCTTTACTTCCAACCAGATTCAACAAGAGCCGAGAGAGCATGTACGTCTCTCTGATTGGCTGGACTTTCTTTAAACAAAGTCAGGCTGCGGCCATATTTGGGCAATTGCTGCCCAGCTAAAGCAAGACTGATATCCATTGCGAAACGAAACGTGAAGACCAGGATGATCTCACAACAAGCAAGGAACCAACAGCCACCTTGAAAAAAGTAGTGGTGGACGATTTGAGGTTAATACAGGATAGCACATTTATTTCAGTAGATACACAAGATATTAGTTTGATCACGATGTGCTGCCCCTAAAAACAGAGTAAGCTGATGTCACTGCAAGTCATGGCAATTCCAAAACGATCTGCTTGTTCAAATATTTTGGGTAAAGACTTTTATTTTCAGCCTTAAAAGTTTACCTCAAAACAAAAACAAACATATGCCCTTAAAACGCTAATTGGTGCCTGTAGGCAAATTGCAAGCAGATGATGCATTATTTTAGTCAGCCTTTGAAGGAAGTGAGTCCGACAATAATAACGGAAGAGAAAGTAGAGCCATATCATCACAAAAATGAGGAAAAGAAAATTTGTGTGGGAGTGGGCATTGATGTTACAAAGGTTCTGTCAGCCTCATGAGTATCAGGCTGAGGACGTCCACCTTGGGCTACGCTTCTCACGCCTGGACAACGGAAGAGAAGTAGAAATCAACATAAGCTAAATCAAGCACGCAAAGAGAGTAAGACTCATACGAACATAGAGCAAACCATTTTTTATCCACATATATTTTAGGTTAAAAAATATAAATTATCCTGTTAATAACCATCTGCTTTGTTTTTGGTCACAATGCTATACAGTATTACCACATCTGTTGGCGCAACTGCTGGCTTGATCACCAGTTATGTCCCATTACCACTTGATAATGGAATGGCAACATTGAATAAAGAACGCACATGAGACTATAACTTTTAGGGGAGAGAGAATTGGATTCGCGAAGCTATTATGTGTAGGGCATTCACTGGAAACCGTTGAACCACACATGATTGTTTACCAACACCAGTGCCCTAGTTTAAGGTTAAAGAACACAAAGCGAGCGGGAAAGCCATGCGAGAAAGCGCTAGCATCCTCAAGGCACAAGCAATTGTGGTAAATACTGGTGACCCCATAATTGTAAATTTCAATTACATTTGAATCATGTTGAATGACTTTTCTAATGGTTGCTTAGAGTTCCATGTTTGTGCTCATAATGCCACGCAACCAAGCAAACAGGATCTTCATAAAGTGGACAACAGAAATGCAATTCTAATTGTTTTATAACCAGGATAAATTACAATGACTCCCTACCATAAATCAAAGCAATTCCAAGGGGTGCAGGTTGATCTAACGGGGATTGGGGTGAAGTTTAGTTACTTCAAAAAACAATAGGCAGGCAATAGTTAACTGTGAAAAACTGTAAAGGTTAAAGATCAACACAGTGTAGTCTAGCCACTGCAGAAACACATGTTTCGAAATCATTTGACAAGTACAACACAAATAGTGTTTTCTTCGTTGGAATAACGAGACAGGAAGCAAAGCGTTACACCGCCCACCACGGGCACTGTGCCATCTCTCCCCAGGAGCTCTGCTGTGACATAGTCTGACTGCTGGATCTGAGATTAGGTTACAGGCAATGTGTAATTGGTGGAATGAGCTCCCTGCCGATGTCACGACCGCACAGCCGCTCACTAGCTTCCGCAACAGACTCAAGACTCACTTGTTCAGAGTTCACCTCAACTCTGCATAGCCTCCTCCCTTACCCCGCCCTTACCGGCCCTCCTCCCCACTTACCCTCCTGAAAACACTCGTCTTCTGCCCTTATTGCATGTTTGTACGACCTGGCACTTAAAAATAGTATTTAGCATTGTGCAGCGTCTTCCTAGCTATCTTTGTTGTATACAGGGAATGGTTAACCAATTGTACGTGCTTGGCACTTGTTTCTCTGAACACAGAACACCCTTACTATACCGACAGCAATATATGGTGGTTTATCTTTCTTCTGACAGATATACTTGTTGTAAATCGCTTTGGATTAAAGTTTCTGCTAAACACCTTAAAAGTAAAATTGCACATGGCTGCCCCCACCTGGACTGAGGCTGTGACCGAGTCTCCCTTTGTCCTGACATCTTTGTTGAACATTTTAAATTATTTTGGAAAGTAATGAAAGAAAGACTAAATCCACACTTTGGAATAGTTTTGTGAGACTGTAGGTAGGATAATCCAGAGTAAATATAGGCTGGCGTGATTTTGAGAGTATTAGGCAGTGCTCAAGTGATAATGTTATCCCTTTGGAGAAACTCTGATCCTATGTGGCTTAAAGAGGGGATATTTGTACAGGACATTCTTGCCAGCTCTATTATATATATATATATATATATATATATATATATATATTATATATATATTATATATATATATATATATATATATATATATATATATATATATATATATATATGTACAGCTTAGTTACGTATGATGTACAACAAGAAAAGCAAAAATAACAGCTAGAATCTAATGTTAACAGTTGAAAGAAATGATCTTCAAGATTCATTATTTATTTATATTTATTACTTTAATTTAGTAGCAGTGATAGGATTTGTTAGTATTCTAAACATCAGCTGACAGGATTATAAATTCTCATCAATTTACGGAAACTAATTTACCAGCCAGTGCACTACAAATTGCATTGACACCTTAAATGATCGTTCATCTTAAATTGCACACATAGTAATGAAAAAATCAGATCCATCTGAAATTCATTCGTCTAGCCAAAGAGATGGATCACGTTATTAATATTAGATTTTAGCGGATCTATACTTGACATTAGGAACATAAAGGAAACTGATTAAACAAAAATGAATTTCCATGCGTGCGAACAACTCATCCGTGCAATAATCATTATAGAGCATTATAGAACAGTGTGGTTCCAGAAGTAAAAATCCCATTTATTTTCACCATAGAGGTTTTGATTAAAAGCCATCATGTCGTAACCATCCAAAGTATACTTTCACACACTACACTGTTAAATTGTGAAAACAATGGTATATGCTCCTTTAGAATCCACAAGTTAACGACGTAAACTTCTAGTTTTTAGAAAAAAAAATGTTTGCAATGTCTTCTGAAACAACCTACTGCTACTACACTACCAACAATCCTAGAAAAAAACCAAAGTTTAACACATCGTCTTTGATTGGTGGAGCTTGCGGTTACCATGGGAACTGGTAGCTTTACCTTGGCTCACTATGTGACTGCCTAGACCAAATAAATAGTTGGTTGCCACAAAACTTTTTAAAATTGAACAAATTGAAGACTGAAGTAATTTTATTTGGGAGGAAGGATGGAAAAGACAAAATGGCTACACTTTTTAGGGCAAAGGGGTTTGAAGTTAGGACTAAGGTCAGAAACCTTGGAGTCATAATCGATAACGACCTCAACTTTGACAATCACATGAGAGCTGTAACTAGGACATCTTTTTATCACCTGAAAAATATTGCCAAGCTGAGAGACCTTATGTCCCAGTCTGACCTGGGAAAGCTTTTCCATGCTTTTATTTCAAGCCGGCTAGACTACTGCAAGGGTCTTTTCACAGAACTCCCAAAAAAGACCATTAAACAACTTCAATTAGTTCAAAATGCTGCAGCACGAGTCCTAACAAAGACCAGCAGAAGAGAGCATATATAGGTAATGTAAGAACTGTAGCGGAAATTAGCTGTACATGTTGAAAAATATGTTAATGTAGAATATATATGATAAAGATAAAAGAAAAAATATATCACCTAGCACTAGCAGTGCTTTTTAGTAATTTCGGCAGTATAAAAGCTACAAGAAATACACGTAACTGGAATACAAGACTGAATTCACAGGTATTAAAACTTTTGAACAGCAACTGAAATAACCAATACACGATTAAATCAATTTGGGACGCTTTCCATGCCTCAAAGCTACATTTGCAAATTAAAACTGTTTCATGATATATTACTTGTGATAACATAACGACCATGGCACTAATGAGAAAAATGAACTTTCCAATTACACATGAAACACGCAGTTTCATGAAATATCGAAATGATCATACAAGATTTCTGCTTAACTTCAAAAATCTGTTAGGTGATATTTGTAGTCCATATTTCCCCCTAGATACATTATGCTGTATACTATGTGCAATACCAAACAGTGAGATCAGGAGAAAATCTATGTCCTGGGCGATGAATCAAGTTAATTGTGTTCATTCTAGCTTACAAAGAAAAGTATTGAATTTGAAAAAAATATACAAAACTGATCATAATTTATTTCAACACTTACGTCATAGTTTCGTTATTAAATATTTTATAATGCTGATCCATTGCGAGGTTAATTAAGGTCTCAGAAGTTTCCCTGAATAGTATCTTTTTTTCCTCTAACTAAATGTGGACACAGTTTACCGTTTCCAAGCCCTGGAACATCTTTCATCTTCTTCCAGTATGTGTGTTGTGATTGGCTGTGGCAGAAAAAGTGTAGACAGCTTCATGAAGCCGGTTGATGCTGTGCAGCTTAAGAAAAATGGACTAAGGTTCACACTAGTCTACGCCTTTGATAACAAAACGAGAAAGCAAAAAACTTTCTACCCAGTATCGTGATAAAAGTATGAATCTTCATGGCACATCGAAGCAGTTTTTAACCTCATCTAAACCCATTAGGTAGTTACTTTGAAAAAAACAATGATACATATTTTATATATACATACATACATACATACATACATACATACATACATACATACATACATACATACATACATATATATATACATACATACATACATACATACATACATACATACATACATACATACATACATACATACATACATACATACATATATAATCTCCCCCAGGCAAAAGTGTGAGTGAGGCAGTGCAGGTTCGTTCTCTCCTGACACACATAGAGCTCTGAAACAAGATGTTGGACTCGCAAGGGAGGGATTCTCCACCTGCAGGGTCGTCTCATTTCCTCTGTTCAATAGCTCCATAAAAGAGCGTCTGACAAGACAGGAAATTTGGTCATTTCTCCCCTCAATTATTTTAAATTAAAATCTGGCTGCGATATATAGCCATGAAAAAACCAAGCACTCCAAAGTACAGGTTGAATTTCATGCCTTGTAACACTGCCTTCTTGAGTTGATTGAAGAATATTTGCATTTACAGGCATAATCAACCAGATGATGCCCGACTGCCTGTGTGAAGGTAAAAAGTGAATTGAGATACAGGAGCAACTTTATCTTAAAGAAAAAAAAAGTATGGTCTACAACATCTTGAAAATAGATGTGAAAGGAAACACTTTTCTACAGTCCTGAGGGTCCCTGCACCGGCCTCACTGAGTTTGTGTGTGTTTGTGTGTGCGTGTGTGTTTTTCCATTCACAGTTTTGTGTGTCTCTCTCTGCCCCTGAGTGGAGCCATATTGATCTTTATTGATTCTGACCAGTATCCTTTCTACTCAATCAATCAACTGCACCGACAGGGTTGTGTTCATTGCCTTGTATAGTGCACTCACATTTCAAGCCATACTGTGAATCTACTTTCCGGAAAGTAGTCAATGCAGACACGTTTTCAATGGATGCACTATACAGAATCAAGTGAATAATATGCACGAAATTGGCCCCCAAAACAAATTATGTTGCGACTGCATTACCGATTCCAATGCGCTGAAGTAAATAGATGTGACACAAAATCACAAACAGAGGACCATGAATGCAATGTACACACGATGACAAGATGAAATGAGAAAGAGGGATAGAGTGGGATGGAAAGAGACTGCGCCGCATGAATTATGTGAAGTGATCCACAGCGGTGGGCACGTAAACTCATGCAGGTGAATATGAAGAAAAGCCCTAAATACCGAGCCATAAATAAACGACAAACATGCAATCATCCTACACCTCCGCTAGCCACCGTGGCCATGCAAGCACTTCTAACAAGTGATGCCACACATTTACCCCCCCCCCCCCTTCCCCCATTCACACCCACAACAGCGCCGGGTGTCAGTGATGCAAGGCATCAACCCTCTTGGCAAAAGGAGTTGGCCATATTGCCGAGGGACTGCTCGGCGCCCAACAAGCCAGACCTGCAGCCCCCCTGGTTGATAGATTACCCATTATACCTCCTGATCCGCCTCTGGCTGAAGGAAAAAAAAGGCAGAGAAGTGATGGCTCTTACCCTTATGGTCAATACATTTTCGTTCTCAGAACCTTAAGAGTAAAGCGAAGTCCTGTGAGATCACTATAAATGGATGTGTTCTGTATGTGGGCTGATACATGCATCTTGTGCTGGAGAGCCAAGCTGGTGTGAGCTATAAACTAGAAGTAAGTGGGTCAGTGAGGGCCATTAATGGCATTTTTGTAAGTCTAGTGAAACACGGCTTTCCTCAGAGTGATGTAAACGCTGCTTCGCTGATTTCATCCTTAATAAAAGCGTCTGCAAGAGGCCATCATGCATCTCACTGTTGTTGCGTTATCCCAGTATATACACTTGTTAATGTCTAGTCTTTCACCAATGGACACACATCATCGCCCTTCTTTTTTTCAGCCGTCAAAGTCTGCTTGACGCAGCACAATTCCCTGGCACAAAGCCCACGGGGAGACTCGGAACAGAGTGGCAGACAGACGTCAGCCGGTGATTGACACGATATTCTCACCTGTTGTCCGACGGGAGAAGAGAGAGCAGGGCCAGGGACGAAAGCTTCCTCCTTTCAGGCTGGGTGATGTTATCCATGCGGTCTACCCACATCTCTATCACATTGCCCAGCAACTGGTCAATCTGGCCATGAGGCAGGCAGGGGAAGAGTGCGGAAAGAGCGGCAAGGTGCGTTTAAGGACATGGTAGAAAAAGGACAGAATTGGACAGAAAGATGGGGGAGAAAAAGAGGAGAAGTGTGAGTCATGAGGAGAACAGAACAAAAGCAAACGGATGACTGAAGGAGGCCTTAGCTGGACATTTCAAATTGGGGTCAAGGCACTGTGACAAGGGTCAGTCTAATGGACCCCCATGCTTGTCAAGTTGTGTTTGGGCTCTCTCACTGCCTTGACCTCTGCTGTCACTGAAAGAGCAGCCTAGCCTTTGGAGAACATGTGTTAATGAATTGTGTTAATGACTCATTTCCCATTTTCAAAACCCAAAAATAAATTTAAACAGGGTTGAAAACTCCTTCAAATGTGCAATTCCTTTTCTTTTTGCATTTCTCCAATCCATCGTACAATACCACAATGTTTGAGTGTTACAGTGGCTTTAAAACAATAGATTCAAAGTCTGTCGATGCAGATCGTGCTGTTGGATCTGGAGAGCCTCACCCCCTGGTTGCACTCAGAGGCCATCTGTGTGAGCAGAGAGGAGAAGAAACTGGAGTTCTGCAGCAGGACACGGCCTGTGATGCCCAGATAAGTCGACATCACCACGGGGTACCTCTGTTGGACACGGACACACACACAGCATTAGAAGAACACACGGGCAAACACAATCTCTAACTTAAAAAGCAGGGCTCATGTAACAGTTATCCCCGCTCAAAAAACATTCACGCCATAAGCTTAGTTCTTGATGAACTGGCAGAGAAATGCAGAACCTTCCAACAGCGGGAGAGGTGATCGCTGTTGGACATCACTAAATATTCATGAACATGAATATTGACATGCCTCTGAACTATCATTTCCTCTGGGGAATCTGTTTGTTTATGTGGCTTACGGGGTATCGACCGACAGACTGCGGAGCCAGGAGGCTTAAAAACCAGACCCACCTCTCCCTCTACGACGCCTCGGAGGACAGCTGGCAGCAGGGGCTGGAACATGTGGGCCCCCAGTATGGGGCTTACCTTCAGCGCTATCTCCACCACCTGCAAGAAGACAGCCGGGATGATGGATGAGATGAGCATCCGAGGGAGGAAGGAAGGTGGTGGGGGGTTGGGGGGGGGCAGATGGAAGGATTGCATAACAGGGGCAAAGAAAGTAACACATCCAAGGCGTCTCGACACAGCCGATAATACAGGGGGCGGAGAAGAGCAGGTCAGAAACGGTTACACACCCGACATTGACCGGGCTTTTTTTAGTTTTGATGCTTTGATTAAAAAAGGTCATTCCTTGGTGGAAGACAATTTATACTGCAAGACATGACATGGGCGGACATGCTGGTCATTGTTAGCCTGTATTACTGCTAAACGGTATTAGTGATAAGAGGGCAAGCCAGCTTCAGACACTGCAGGGTTTATTTTCCTTAAAATTATAGCATTGTCTCGATTGTCATGAAAATATAATTGTATTTTCCAAATATAATACAAACATAATAAGTAGGTGTTGACAGTACGGAGAGCTCATATTCATGTTGCATAACACCAGTAGGTTCCCAAATACAGAAAGAATGTGTAAATTATTTTTGCATTCCATTGCAGCATGGCATAGAAAAAAACTCTACGTTTCATTCTCCTTCCTTTGACAAAGTATTTCACACATCACGGCTTCAAAGGCCATCTTTAATGTCATGGTCAGTGACTTAAATGACACAGCTGTTGGAATGAATTGAATATGTGAGAGTGGGAAAAATGTGCAAAACAGACAAAAAAAAGCCAAGGTTGCAGAGAAGTGACATTATCATTTTTGTTCAGAACTCTTCAAGGGGCACATACTGATTACTTTCATCCTTTTGTCCTTAGGGGGCCCATGTGTGGTGAGCTGCCATGCGTCTTGATAAATGTTAACCCAGGGATGCTAAGCTAGCGCTCGTAGTCTTGTGACAAAGGATTAAGAGGAGCCAGATGTGTCGTAATGCTGAGCTTAAGCTTTCCCAACTTAGTGTGCTGGTGCCTCACAAGCCCCAAAATGCACGCGAAACAGCAAACACAACATGACTTCACGCGGCATTCAATTAGTGGACACTTTTGTCCTTAAACAGAGTGAACGATAAACTCCTGGATAATTAAATGATAGTCATCATAATTGGTGGGAACCAAGTGCAAAACAACAGAGATATTAAAAAACCTCAAAGAACCAGGCAAAACCCAAACAAATCTAAAATATATACCAACGACAATCCATTCACTTCCTGGTCAACAATTCTGCTTCATTCTATTCTTGCTTTGTGGAGAGAAACAGGCCATATAGGTGACCTTGAGTGTCCTGAAAGGCGCCTATAAATTAAATGTATTATTATTATTATTATATAATGGAGAGTTACAACCGCGCAAATTGCAATTATATACGCAGACACAATTAGTAACCCAGCTCCTCTTGACCATTTTGACATGAATCAACTTTAAGACTGTTTTGGCCTCCTAAATATAAAGTACAAACAGCCTTACACACCCGTCCCTTTCAAGTCATGATCCTTCATGCTCATATAACTCAGAAAAGGATAATTACATTCTGTTCTGTGCCAACACAGCAAAACTATGTCAATAAATAACTGCAGCACTTTCCAGCGCAGCAGAGACCCGCGGCTAAATTGGTCATGTACCTCCGGCCTCCTGCGCGACACCGCTTAGCTAAATCAAACAGGAGGAAGGCAGCGTTTTATACGCTGTCTTTTCCGTCAGGCACATCAGCCTTGGCATTTTACTCACGAGAAATTAAGGCCCGCCAGTGGGGTGGAAATAACGGTCTCAGTCTCTCACCGTGGCACTTTGCCCAGAACAGTAGCCCCTACTGCAAATGAAAGGGCCCTATGCTGTATTATTAAAATGATGAGGTTCAGCCAAAGGTGATTTATTACTTTTGGGGGGCGGGGGAGTGATGAGGGAGGAAGAAAAGTAAAAAGGAGAAAAGGGTGACCTCCAACACAGTCTGACGCTGACAAGCCTAACCGAGTGAAACTCTGGTTGATACAGCAACACCTTGATCGGGGGGCGCAACAGAAATAGCAATGACACATGTGATGATGTGAAGAGTTTGTATGAACCGCTAAAAGGATCTGGCCAGCTCTGAAAGAAAAAGAGCCAAAAGGGCTAAAAGGTATTTGCTGATCTCCCCTTGGAAACAATTTGATTATATGTACATTGTTACACACTATGGTGAAACGGTTCATGTAACTCAACTGTTAGGTAACGGGGTCTTCAGTGCACTGACTGAACAATGCTAGTAAAATAGTAAAGATCTAACCCATAATGATTTAATGGAAAAAAAAAATCTCCAAATAGCTAGTACATCCCAAGTGAACTCGTTAGAGACAATGTGTGGGATTAGGCGAAAAATGAATCTAACCGAATAGCAACAACTTCTCTCCCCCGAGCATTCAGGCAACAACATGCGGTTGTTTCCGGTAGTGTCAAAGACGTCACTGTTCAAAAACATGTTTGAAGGGCTTGAACGGCGAGACACTATTACTTCCTGCATACATTTAGCTGAAAAGCCATCTCTTGTGCTTGGAAGAACTTTTTTAAATGGCTTATTACAGCAGATGTGGAAGATCAAAAGACCAATCAAACATTAGGATGGGACTAATGTTTTAAAAAGTTGGCCTATTTTAAATAAAAAATCGAAATGAAAAATGTTCACATTTTGTCAATGTATTGAAACCATGATGAACCTTACCGAACCAAGACCCATGATGTTTGGTTAAGAATTAAGTCTTTTAGAACTGTTTCACCCCTATTACACAGATCACGCTTCGAGTGGCACTCCCGAAAACCTCAATTACATCCTGCACAGGGGTTGGTGGTTAATTACTGATAACCTGTGCATGAAATAGTAGCTAAATTAACTGCAAAAAATCGACTAAATAGCATTTAGCTCATATTACTTCTGAGGCAGTGACCAACTGAACTTCAGATGTTCTTTGATCATGCCAAAATGCCTACCACAGCAAATCCATACCAAAAAAAGCCTTTGACGATTCGTATTAAATATTTTATACAGCTTGGTTTCCTGGCATGGAATTTCATCGACATGCATAATTCTCTGGTCAAAACAGAATAAATTAGCTCCAATCATGACAAATGGGACATTATGTATTCATACGTGTATTTATTTTTCTATTAATTTAGGGGAAAGAGGTGATAGAAAGGGAATTCCTAAAAATAAAAATAAAAGATTAGTACAACATCAAAGCCTTCATGGAGTCAAGTGACCCCTATCACTCCTAGCAGGCTTGGAAGATAGGTTGAATGACGGAGCGTTGGATGATATCGAAAAAAAAGTGCTAAATAATTAACTCGTTATACACATACAGCGTTTGTGAAAGTCAAAATGATTACTGCCCTATAATTAAAATATAATTTACTTGGCAAAAGCCTTCGGAAAAGCTTGTCAGTTTATTCCCATTCATTTCCATATTTCTTTCTTAACAAATCCTTATATAGGAGTTTGCTTTGAGAAATACTGAATGGCCGTTTCCAATTAAATAATGTTGTTGTGAATATGATCAATTGGTTGCCAAAGTAGAAGCTGAATTATTCCTGAGCAAATAAGTGATTGCAGATGTAGCCCTTTGGAAATTGAGGCTTAACTATTAAAAGTTCATTGATTAATAGGAATTCATAAATAGTATAAATAGAAGTATAAGTATAATAAGCTCATTAATAGAATAAATAGGAATTAAAAGGTTAAAACTATGCATATGTATGATATGGCAGAGGTTCATACAGTACATGCATTGTTATTTACATGATGTAAATTGTATTTTGTTGCCTTTATCACTTTGTTCATGATGCTGGGAATGTTTTAAGAATGTTTTATTTTAAATACCGTGTACGAAGAAATTCAAATGTAAACATTGTTTATTTTCTAAGCCAACGAGAAACGAGTGTAAGGTGAAGGGTCATGACGAAGTGTGGGGAACGGGAGAGAACGAGAGGGGAAAACGGGATTACAGTTGTTAATGTTGTTAGACGAACGACTAATGACTCTTACGGAAGCATTGTACAGTAGTGCAGTTGTGTTATGGTGCCTTAATTCGAGAACTCGGAGTGAACCACTGAAGAGCATCAGGAAGCTAACTCGGTTAGAGATAGTTTATTAGTCATGGACTTTGCTCAAGGTGTCCAGATCAGACGTCTGTAATGTGCATCGTTTGGACTACTCGGCTTGAAGCACGAGGACCGGGAGAAGTCCAGCGGACAAGAAACTACTCGGGTCACCGGACATCTCGGTTGACAGTTTGGAGGACGTCTCACCTTTCCGCCGGCTCGGCACACTCGCGGCAAGGACGGCGACCAGTGTTGCTGGCGGACAGTTTCATTTGTTCTCGGCGTATTGGCGCGAAGTAGCCTTTCTGTTTGTGGCTTCTACGATCCCAGGCTTCGTATCAGGCCTGCACCATATGACTCGGTAACTCATTGGGTACCCAGGGTATTAATTAGTTATATTTGCCGGCTATAGGATTTAGAGGTAAAGGGTTTTGGAATATTGTTTCATTTAATGTGTACTATTGGGTGTGGTGGTCAATGACTAATACTCGTATTTGAAATGTGACTATTTTTTGCTAATTGATATTGTTGTACCGATGTAACTATAATTTTCCAAGTAAATAGTTAAATGGATCTGCATTGTGTTGGCATGGTTTATTAGGCTTAATGCATAGCCATAGCTAATGGGCAAAAGATAACAGTTTAGTACATTGGTGATTGAAATAGTAATTTAAGTTTAAAGCAAATTATTTGGATTGTCATCGAGTCATTATAATATTGATTTAGTTATTATTGCATACAGAGATAGCCAAAGTAAACACAAACAATAATAGTTAGAGATAACATTTTATTTAAAGAATTCAGGTTAGCCACCCCTATTTGCCTAATAGAGCAAAGGGGCGCTACACATAGAAGGTCGTCTGAAGTAGCAATGAAGGAAATGATAAAACGCAATTTCTGATTTGATGAAAGAGTTCTCTTGATTGCAAAAGCCAAAAGAGGTGTCATTTTCAACATTGATATTTATTTATACCATATTTGGCTGATGTGCAATTAATGTGGTTCAGAAATGACACACACACACACACACACACACACACACACACACACACACACACACACACACACACACACACACACACACACACACACACACACACACACACACACACACACACACACACACACACACACACACACACACACAAATTATTTACTTCAAGAAGTTCTAGTACCGAAGTCAAGAAGGGGGACAGTATGGCACAAAGTCTCCATAGCTCTCCATTATTACGTTGTCCCACCTACAGTTCCCACTCGGTCCCCCCCTCATGAATCCCATAATTCAGGTCACCATCAAATATACATGCAGGCCATTCTGGAGGCCGAACATGCTCTGTGAATAGGACCAAAATGGCAGTGAAAAACCTGGGGGAAACCGGTTTTGTTTGGGGGGCAACAACTGGGGGATAATGCAGGATCTGCCAAAACGACGAAAAGATAACCAGAGTGAGTGAGAAATAGAATGTGAGATAGAGAGAGAAAGAGAACGAGAGATAGAACATACCTTGAGCACTTGAACTTGTCCTTCATTAGTGATGTCTTTGAGAAGATGACAAAAGGATTGACACAGGGCCTCTGCATAGTTCTGTAAATACACGGCAGCACAGCAGGAAGAGGCCGAGTTATTCAGAGTGCTGGTCGATCTTGGCCGGGGGGGGGCATGCGTACATTACAAAGTAGAATGTAGGAGGTTGCTCCCTGGCAAACGTCATTGCCCGGCTGAGTCACTCAATCGATCACATTGTATTGACCGCATTTACATTGTGAAAAAAACAAAATGCGAAAACAAGAAATTAAATAACAAAAATGATAACCTGAGGGGTACATTTTAGGAATAGTTTTAAACACAATTACACAGACTTATTTAAAATAAAGATAAAGAAACACTGTATTTTCCGCACTATAAAGGCACATTTAAAAGCCTTTAATTTTCTCAAACACACGAACACTTCGGCCCCATCCACATGGAGCCGAAACGGACGAAAACGATCCGATTTCGTTTTATGCGGTTCAGGGATATCTCCGTAAAGACGGAGTCATTTCGAAACCGCATCGAGCTGTAGAAACGCTGTAGTAAATATTCAAGGCGCTGGTTCTCCACAGAAAAAAAGTGGAGCGCATCAAGCCTGCGCGCTGTATACAAACAGTATATGTATATTCAGTCACGAGGAGATTCAACCTTTTAAATTGAGCAGAAATACTTTTTAATGTACAGTTAGTAATTACATTTATCAAGGGACTTTATTTAAAGCTACAAAAAGAATACAAATAAAATAATAAATAAAATATTAACGCAACTCGTCCCCAGCTCCGAGGGTGGTTTCAGAAATGTGCGGGTTCGGGCACCGGATTCGCCGGCTCCGTCTGGACGGTCGGCCGAAACGCACAAGACTTATGCGGTTTCACCAAAAAGTCGGCTTTGTGTGGAAGGGGCCTTAGAAGGCGAACACGTTCACCAAGATGGGGAGACGGCGCCGGGCGACTTACGCCACTATTTGACAATGGATCATGGATGCCTGGGCTGATATATCAGTCTCAACTGTCGTCCGAGCTTTCACGAAGGCAGGAATAATCAATGAACTGCTAGGCAACAGCAGCTACACTGACTCGGATAATGACGAGAGGGAGCCGGGCGTGTTGGATGCCGTACTCGCCCAACTGTTCAATTCGGACACTGTTCAAGAATTCGAGGGATTCGTGGACGGGGAATGAGCTGAAAAAGTGAGCTTTACGTGTTATACGTAACTGAACAATGTTGAGTTATGCACCAACGTCTGAATTAGCGGTATCAGACTGTTTCTTTAACGTGTTTACAACTGATCAAGGCTGGGAGATATTGTTAATATGCACATTAACGTTTGAACATCGTTACCATGGGAGTGAACAGAGTTGTCAGAACGCTTAATAAAGTTTGACTGTTTTGTTGGCATTCCCTTTAGCACAGCTCCATCTAGTTGATGCATAACGCAACCCCAGTCAAACGTTAGACTGAAGTATCTTCTATTCTATGCGCCTTATAATCCGGTGCGCCCTGTATATGAAAAAAGTTCTACAATAGGCCATTCATTGAAGGTGCGCCTTATAGTGCGGAAAATACAGTATGTTGAACACTTATAAAAGTGTGATGCCCACAGTTAATCCGGCAGGCTGTTTCAGAGGATCTCAATAACCATGTTACGACTTCTCATTAATAGGTTTTATTCTCAAACACACACAACCATATCATCACTGTATAGCTAGTTTAAACTAGTGTTTTGTGTTTGTATATCTGTTCGTCTGCCAGGGCCTCACCTGAAGGAAATCGGTCGCAGACAGGTAGATGTAGGCATTGATGATTTGGAAACAGGTCCGCATGTTCTCTGAGGTGAGCTCTGAAACAGAATAGATGTTGCACATTATCAGAGGGAGCTAAAAAAAAACATCTGGTGGGAGGAGAGAGGGGAAGGGTAAATGCAGCATGGGGGGAAACAAATGTGGACATGGTTTCTGGCTGGCACACGCTAAACTGTGCAAAACCTTTTATTTTGGGCACTGGTTCATATAAAAATATATAAAATAAAAGAATAGCACCCAAATAACCCCAAAAGAAGAGCTATTTGTATGTATCTTACCAATAGAAGGCCTGCCGCACCAGTTACTCAAGTTGTTCAGTGCGCATGTGCCAAGCACACACAAAAACACACGCACAGCACGCTGACATACACCGCAAGCACACACACACACGGTATGAACATACGCAAAAACGCGCACACACACACACACACACACACACACCGCACGTCAAGACAAAGGCAGCGACACTCGCCCAGGTAAGACGTTATGTTTTAAAACATAACGGCTTGGCCATCGACACACGCGCAGGTAAGAACACAGGCACGCGCATACACCGCAGCGACACTCGCCCAGGTACAACGCTATGTTTTGAAATGTAACGGCTCCGCCAGCGACACACCCGCAGCAGGTAAAACACACACGAACACACCGCAGCGACACTTGCCCAGGTAAGACGTTATGATTTAAACATAATGGCTCTGCCATTTGACGCACGCGCAGGTAAGAACACAGACGCACGTGCACACACACAGCAGAGACACTCGCTGAGGTAAGACGTTATGATTTAAACATAAAGGCTCTGCCATCGACACACTCGCCCAGGTAAGACGTGAAGGGTTAAAAAGTATTTAATGTTGGCACTGCTTTTGTGGTGAATTTTATACGTTATAACATTATAGGCAAAATGTTATATTATGCGCTCAGAAAATTGTTACATTATCGACTGCAACGCAACGCGTGCGTGAAAACTGTAGTTTATATAATAAGCACTTCTCAAGCGCAGACAAGTAGACTTGTCAGCGGTTTTCACACCTGAATGCTACGTGAGGTTTGATGTTTTTTTTCACCAGAGTTGGCTCTGTTAAACTAAAAGAAAAACAAACAACCTCAGATAAAACACAGCGACCCTTTGGATGTGCCACTTCTGAGCTTCCATGCTCCCAATTATACGCTTGTGAGGAATAATCGAGCCAGGGAAATGAGGCAGCGTAGACCTTAGACATTCAGAGGGTTACCAGACACAAACACATTGCTTCAGTCTTTGAAACACAATAAAAGCACTAAAAAGTTCAATAACAAAAAAATATTTGAACAGCACAGAAAATGAGCTGCGGCATTCGACGGAAAGGAGTTAAAGTATCACTTCTGACCCTGACGGATACGAAAAGTGAATTGCGTGCCGAGTTGAATTAAACATTTAGTTGAACCCTGCCACTGAGGTAATCAGGAAAGGGCTGCAAATACGGCGTTTATCAGCAGGGCTCCCTGGCTGTGACAAGAAGCTTAAGGTATCTGACAGGACCGCTTCTGTGAGTCTCGGAGGGTAACCTTCCATTTCAACCGGGGTGAGCCCAAGCGAAGGAGTGCACCGCCAAGGGAAACTTGGCCTCGAAACGCTGCTTGTTGAGCCAACAGGGTGCAGACGTGAGTCGCTTGACTGAGCTAAATACACGCTTGATAAAGACACACGTTTTATTTGAGGTTTAAAATTAAAACATGGAAATTCGAAAACTGCTGCGAGCCTCATCGCCGCAATATCTAATGAGCAGGAATTTCCTAAACTCACATCAAATGGCGAGCATTCTGTTTGCCTAATAGATCAACTCGTAAAATACTAATATAGTAAAAATAAAGAAATAAAGGAGTGGGAGCATGGCCAAGGCTGCTTTGTGCTCATTGATTCCCTCATTCATCCTTTACTATCGCTAGGTGAAAAGAGCTCTGTGCGATCCTTAGAACAAAAGACTACACATGAATTATTCAGCGAGGCCACGGTCTGTGTGTCACCATCACCTGTGTAAATTTTCCCCGCTAAAACGCCTATAACAATTGCTTTCCCGGATTATGTTAGCGGAGGGACAGACAGCGTGCTGCTTCAACGTGGCCAATGTCAACTTATTGCGATTCTTTCCCTCGAGTACAGCCCTCAAGATGTGTGGGTATACAATCCCCCTCTAATGACTGAATGAACAAACACACCGTCAGCACTCACATCCACACAGTGACACAACACCCCACTAGAGACGGAATGAAAAGTCTGTGCGTTAAGTGTGCACTTAGCGAGGAATGCCTGCTGTGTTGACACATCCATAGGGATGACATTTACCCATGTTTGAACAGATAAAAAGAGGCCTCAACGCTTATACAAGTGAAGTAGAAATGACTCATCCAAAGACAAAACCATGCACTCTATTGTATCGAGAGATACAAAAGGACACTTCACGCTTGTCATGAGAACTAGGAATAAAAAGTTAAATTTGGGCAGAGCTAGTGTCGTTAATGGCTCCTACTTGTATGTCCAATTGTTTGTTTTGTCTCTGGGTGGGTGCGTGTGTGATTTTTGGCATGGAGGTGGAGTTATTTTCGACAATCCTGGCGAATTCCGTGTGTGTGCACCAACGTTTGTGTTGTCTGGAATGAGGGTGGAGCCGCTCGAGGTCCAGATAACCGTAGGAAACACTACAACTTTTTAAAAGGTAAAAGGAACATTAGGATCAAGAGACGAGAGACTCAGATGAAAGAATGAGGCGAATGGCGGGTTGGAAAATCTAGAGTGATGGGCTTGTGGCAATGACACAAGATTGGAACAGATCTGAGAATGGGAGTTGACTTTGATAACCAGCTACAGACAGAGTGGAAGATGAGAAAAGAGACGATATGAGGAGAATGGCTGGAAAGAGGCTGACTGATGCAGAAGGAGGTTTGTGTGGGTGCTTGTGTATGTGTGTGGGTGCATGCGTGTGCGTGAATCTTTGCATAACGATATTATAAAACAAGAATGGAGATTCAACATATTTGGACATGGGTAGTTTGTTTTGAATGAACGGAAAAAAATAAACATTGAGTAATTCATATTTGTAGACATTTACATAATTTTCATTATGAAATTAATCCAAATGTACACACAAACCCAGACTTTGTAGACGTGTCTGCATGGATTTGTTAACGATGCAGATTGACTAGCCAACGGTTTATTTCACACCTATACAATTCTTTACTACCATGAAGCGTTGCAAGTCTGTAGAAGTTTTCAATATTTCATGAATCCATGCTGTCCTGAATAAGCAACATTATCTATATATCTATTTTTTTACTTCTCCTAGGCACAAACACACATACACGCACACACACAGCCGTACACACATCAAGACTGATTAAAGCAAACCAACACCAACAAACTACAAGAAGACAAGCAACGCCGCAGGGAATGCAGTTGGTGCATAGGTCTAATGAATAAATCACACGTACAGACTCAAATACTCATTTGTTTTGCTCGTTCTCTTCTGGGGGCTGCCAAATTACACTGCTGCACAACTAGATGAGCTTTGCAGTAACCTTGAACGACCATATAGTCAACCGCTGATGCATGGTGACGTATGAGACTATATAGGGTTATATGTACATTATATGAGAACTAGTTCTTAATCAAAGAGCAGCTCAGTTTTGACTTCAAACTAAGTTTGTGTAGAGTTCATGGTTAAAGGAGTTCCAAGTTGTATCTCTATGGCCTCTATTGACCATAATGGTTTAGAACGCAATAATGTTAATGTAGGCATACATCTGCCGGCAACTTCAGAGATACGACGATAATGTGTGCAACCATCTGCAAACTGCTTTGGAACATAATATATGCAATGAACCTATTTACTCAGTGCATCAGCCTGCATGAATATTCTGCCCTAAATGGCCTGAAACACAGCAAAACATGACCACAGGACTATCGCCGGCACTCCAAACAGAGAGCCAGTTGGAAGATATCCAAAGAATTAATGACTTTTTCGATGGTTATGGGAAAAATTGATTTCCTCAGTTTAGTGTTATACGGGTCCTTAATTACCTGTGGAAACGTTAAATTGCCTAAAATAACTTTTACCAAATTATTGTATACAGAAAGATGCAAGAGTCCTACAGAGTCCAATCATCTTACTAGCAGATCTTTATTTTACGATTGTCTTAACACCGGATAACAGAGCTGTGCTCCCCCAGAATTGAATTCCCAACATAATGTTAGCTACAGCTGTATAGGTAGTCTTCGCATCTATGGCTATTTCGCTTTACGTTAGCAAAAATAGCTTTAAGCTATTTCTTGGAATTAATTGTGCTTACTTTTGTTAATAAATCATTGAAGAAGTTTGCATTGTGTGCCAAAATAATGGATGATGCCGTGAGTTCGCAGAACAATTATTTTAGTTCTGTTTTGCAAAGATCTAAGTGCAGTTTTGCTGTCTGAGCTAGTGCACGTCAAAATTGCTGAATAGTAATTTTTTGCAGCATTTAACCGGAAAACTTAAATCATATCCCTTAGGGATATCACAACTCTAAAATATTCAGCATTTCTTATGAATGACTACCTAAATCAAAATGTTAGAAACAACTGTAACTAAATATAACTAACACATAACCTTAAGGTGCTAAGTTTAATCAAAAACCACAAAGAAAATCCTTATTCAAATGTAATCGAATGAAACTCAATATTCATGATAATACAATTGAGGGTTAACATTTCTTCTAAATCCAATGCTTTGTCACCCTTTGAGAATAAGACATAGGTGGACTGAGAAATGTGATTACAATTAATGACCATATAACAGTACACTGTCCAGTTCAAGATGGCTGCGTCAGTGTCACTGTTTGAATGCGCCTGGACTAATGGAATCGGGTGCACGCTATGCATATGGACCCAAGCATGCAAGTGTTTGTGACATGTAGAGGGCGCATTATGCATGTGATATGTAGTTAATCCAGTAGACGTGACCATTGCATGCTGGGATCAAAGACACCGTTAGCGATACAGCCACAAGTGAAGTTGATGGCATTTTACGGAAAAATACTGTCTGTACTTGATTGAAGTTGTTGCCAGAGGTTTCAAGACTGCTGCGACCGGAGGATTTGCCTTCCTTTGTTTGATATGATTGAGGACTCAGATTGTTTTTTTTGAGTTGCTGGATCTACATTCTGGGTCAGCGTAGATTCTAGCCAGGTTCCTGTCTGATGCGAGGCAGGGTTAGAGAACATTTGGGATTGTCCATCTTCATCATCTTCCTGAAGATTCATGCCTGGAGCAGATAAGATCTAAGCTAAGCGCAGCAAGCATACAAACAAACACATTCTACCCGGGTAGCACATACACATTGAATACACTTGGACGGACATGGATACAAACTAAACTCTTTGGACTGGACTTTGACGAACAGTGATAGACAGCAATAAGCTGTAAAGAGACATTTTACTTTCAGTTCCTTTATTTATTTTATATATTGGGGATTTGAATCTGAACCGTGATTCTACTTTCTGTTGATTGTGAAAATAAACATCCCTGTGTTTATCTTTTATATTAATCCATCCCTCGCTCCTTGAGTTGAATCCGAGTACAGTAGTCAATTAGGTGTTGTTCTTACTGGGTTACACAAGCAATTCCATTCCAGGAATCCCGCTATTCGACATGAAAAAAAAAATCGGTAGTGCTTAGCTTCGATCGATTATCAGGGGACAATGGGTTTCACATATAATGAAACTCAGGTATGGATCGCAGTGGGGGAAAAGACCAAAGCCAACTAGAAAATGCATTTCCTACAGAAAATGCGTCGAGTGCTGTAGTACAAAGTGAGGTTGGAAATATTTTTTAATAAAGCCACATAGAATAAGAGATATAGAAACGTTAAATGGCTTAAATCAAGTGAACGGATTTGAACAAAAGTTCAATTGTTTACAAGAGTAAACAATGTAAACATGCACACCATTTAAGAAAAAGTAAATGGTTGGAAATAAATAAACTGACCGCTGAATGAAAAGCACAAAGCATTGCCAAAAATGCCGAAATGTAAAATGAATTGAACTGAAGGATCTGAAACGTCAAATGTATTGCCCTGCACCGTGTGTATTGCCCTGCACCGTGTGTATTGCCCTGCACCGTGTGTATTTCCCTGCACCCTGTGTGCGTGTGCGTAAGTCTTGAAGTGAATAGCGAGCCGGTGCGGGATTAAAAGTAGCTCAATAGAGTGGGAAAAAACATCCTCAAGAAGTAGCCCGATCTGCCGGGAGAAACTGCCCAATCTGGCAACACTGCTGAACGTCATCACGCTCCAGCGTCAACGTAAATCAATGAGACCAACTGAAAATGAAGCCGGTATGAAACTTAAACTGTGATTCTGAAGAAAGTTTAAATGTTAACGAAATTCTATTTAGATATTATTGAAGATACAAGTGTGTAGATTTGTTAAATGGTTTGATAGAAGATAAACGGTTGAAAATTGATTTAATTTCGTCTTAAACAGTTGAAGTTCCAGAGAACGGCTCTGCCGTCCTCCCATTGACTCCCATGTTAAAAATATTTTAAAAGTAGAATATCTTAAAAAGTATTAAATATTTAAAAAATCTGAAAAGAATTGGCGATTCCAAGCTATTCTGAATATTTTCAAATTTGAATGGAGCCTCGAGGTGAAATATTGAGGAAGCAGATAGGTCCCAAAATTTGTAGAGAATAAGAAAGACAGAAAAAAAAAAACTTATGTAGAACAATAGTTGAGCACTGCACGCAGCACTCACCTAACTAAGCAAGACACTTGCTTAACAATAGATGAGTCATGTTTTAATAGTGCCGAAAGAGTTACCCAGTAAATAACCAAACCCTTTTTTTAGTGGATGTTGATTTGAAGGAAGACCGGCTTATTAAACACAGCAGCAATAAAGATCACCAAACAAAACGCAGCAGCACAGCAAACACCACCAGTGGTTGCTACACCACTAAACCCGTCTGCTACACCACTAACCCAGGCCTATACACCACTAACCCAGGCCTATACACCACTAACCCAGGCCTCCAAACCACTAACCTAGGCATCCACACCACTAATCCAGGCCTCCACACCTCTAACCCAGGCCTCCACACCACTAATCCAGGCCTCCACACCACTAACCCAGGCCTCCACACCACTAACCCAGGCCTATTCCACACCACTAACCCAGGCCTCCACTCCACTAACCCTAGCTGCCACACCACTAATCCAGGCCTACAACCACCACTAATCCAGGCCTCCACACCACTAACCCAGGCCTCCACACCACTAATCCAGGCCTCCACACCACTAACCCAGGCCTCCACACCACTAATCCAGGCCTCCACACCACTAACCCAGGCCTCCACACCACTAACCCAGGCCTCCACTCCACTAACCCTAGCTGCTACACCACTAACCCAGGCCTCCACACCACTAACCCTAGCTGCTACACCACTGAAACAGGCTGAAGCCCAGAATGTGAGAAACAACGTCGACCTCCAAAAGGCTCTCGACACCAGTCTGCACCTCAGTGATTGCATGAATAAAACCCCCTTACATTGACTCATCAACCGCTCGCTTTAATTATTAGGATAAGGAAAAAAGGGAAAGCTCAATGCATGTAATTTGCCAACCCCTGTCCAGCACCTCAACCCCACTGCTCCTCATCCTCCTTTCCAATACAGCCACCACAGCCCTTACTTGCAGCCCTGATAAGATGTGCAGTTTGCAATATCCTCTGGAGAACCGCCTCGTATGTACCTAGATATGTGCAAGGTATCAGGGTCGGGAAAGACAATATCCACAGGAGCAAATATGAATCATATTGTGCATTTAGAGCCCAGGGAGGTTGGGTAATACAAAGCAAAGTCAATAAGGCCTTCTTCCTCCTTCTTTCACAACATTGTAAAAATGATTACTACCAACTCAGCGGATCACATTTTTGTTGTGACAATTACGCTCTATTCACAGATTTTTTTTCCATGTTAATAAAAATAATAAATTCAATTTATATAGCGCTTTTCTCGCACTCAAAGCGCTTTACATAGGAGCACAACAATAAACAAACAAAAGGAAATGTAACGTTGATGGGGCTTGGGTTGGTGGGTGATCTAGGGGCAGGCGGAGGAGAAGAGATGGGGCTTGAGGTGGGACTGGAAGATGGTGAGGGACTCGGAGTAACGGATATGTTGGGCCCAGGGGGGGGGGGGGGTGGGGGGGTTGATAGAGGGAGAGAAGGTCAGAGAGATATGGGGGGGCCAAATTGTGGAGGGCTTTGTAGGTGAGGACCAAGGGTTTGTAGTGGATCCGGTGTGAGATGGGGAGTCAGTGGAGTTTTTTGAGGACTGGGGTGATGTGGTGCAGGGTTTAGTGCGAGTAAGGAGACGGGCTGCTGCGTTCTGGACCAGTTGGAGTCTGTTGATGGAGGTGGTTGTGATGTTGGACAAGAATACATCATCTGCATCAGTTGGACTAATCTGGATAAATTCAGTCTTTACTGTAAAACTTGGCATTGTTGGAGAACTTTAACATAGCACAAGAGAACTTTAACATAGCACAACTAGAACACATTTCTAGTTGTGAATCAAACACCTCTGAATGCATGTTCGTAAACTATCGACCCAGAAGTAGTAGGCCAACACTACGGTTTATTGTCAAATATTGACAAAACGGCTGTAAACTGTTGATAAGAATTTATTCCGCATTGCTTTGGGCACAGTCTGAAACGTGAGATTGAGTTCCACAGCAAAAAAAATTGAGCCTGTGATTAAGGTCTCTGAGGAGACTAACGGATGTTGTGTATACCGCTCGGATATTGGCCATCCCCAAAAGCAACATCTGCTATGCCACATGCATTTAGCTAGAAAATTTCTGCAAAGCTGTTTTGAATATAAAAATGGAATTAATGGTTAGCCAAAATCTGTTCTCTAAGAGTGCTTATTGTAAATATTTAATCAGATTAGAACACAAATGCTAAACCAATGAATGTGAATAATTTGTTTGAGGTGTTACCAGTGTTGGAATGCAATGGGCATTTGCATTTATTTGCGTATTAGATCAACATTGATTCATTTCTTGAATTTAAAGATATTTAGGATGCAAATAAAAGGCATGCCCTGCAACTGAAAATGCCCTGCATAGCAATGTGCTTGGCTACGACAAGTCCATATTCCAGTGAAAAGGTTGAAGAACTGAAAAAGTGTCAAGAGATGAGAACCTTTGCCCTTTTATACAATTCTGCATTTAATATATACATTAGGAAACGTCAACCTCAGTTGGGAAGCAAAGAGCCAGGGTCCATGCAAGGCACATTAATGGAAAAGCTTTGCGACACCCTAACAATGTTAAACTGTTCGACTACATTATGGCAATAATCAACTCATCCCTCCTGAACATTATATTCAAGTACTGTCAAAGCCCACCTGCAGCATAACCAACGGAAAACAGCTTGAGATGTTTGCTTGGCCTTTCTATAGAGAGGACAGTGTTTGTAAAACAAAGCGGCAATGTGGCCTCCATGGGATCCCATTGAGAAAGAATTCCCTGTGGTGTACACCCTGTCCAGTCATGGTTGAGAAATCATGCTTTCAGAGAAGATTAAACATTGAGGCTCCACATGGGAATCAATGAAGTGGGAAAAATTGATATGGATACCCCTCGTGCAAAGATGACGTTAAAGCTGAAAAGCAAAAACCTCCCGTATCTCTATCACCAATGTCTGAATTTGCTGAATGGATGAATACGGAAAATAAGTCAAGTAAACTACATGTAGTGCATATCAATTTATACAATACACCAAGAATCTAATGACCGCTATCACAACTGTATAAGTATAACAAGTTGTGCTTTACTGTATTCATTTATATTTATCTAATTGAACGCTTCATTTCTGTGACAATAGTCAAAGTAATTGAGGGACTGGGGAAAAAGCAGCAAAACAAAGATCTATGATTCAAATTACTAGCCAGCATATTAATGGAAAATGTTTAAAATTTAACCTGTGCATTGATTCACTGACACACGCCTCCCAATGTGCACATACACACACGCACACCTTTATAGGAAAGACGTGCACGAGTTATGATGCAATGTTTGTAACATGGAACAAAAAAGCAGCAGCAGGTTTACTTTCTGATATTACTGCAGTTCTGCAGCGATGGAGAAGAGCTCTTTATCTGCAGGGGCAGACCCAACACCTCACAAATAACAGAATACCAAGGGAGGCATTAACATGATGGTTCACCTGAAGGTTATCTAATGACCCAACAGGAATTCCATGAAAACCTGCTAAACACGGCCACATTTTCCAGAAGGAAGAATATTTTGACAGCCCTGAAGAGGTCTTCACTTGCACTTTTTAATTGGGGATGTACACAGATGCGTGCCCCGGTATGCATCTTTGCATGGTTGGCAGCAAGCATGAACGTTAATTTGTACGTATTTTATGCAATACAGTTAACGTACAGAGGAGCAGCACTTAAGTCTTTATTATCTGACTCATATGCACGCTCCTGTTAGAAAGTTACACACAAATATCTTCAATCCTTTTGAATTATTATTTTTTTTTTAATGAGACAGGGCAGGAATAATATTCCTGTCTCTGACTGTATGCCAGGCTGGCCTTGAAAGGAACTAATTATACAAGAGAAAACAATACTGGGTCTGAAAACATACAATATATATATTGAGCTCACTTCCATCAAGTTCTGCAGACCAAGATAGACGGTGAAATAGGTTAGACGTTGACGGAAAACGTTAGGTTTTGTTGACAGGTTTGACAGGAGAGAGTGGTTATTTACATCCTGGCATTTAAAAAACACGCAAGCTGTAGTTTGGTGACTAAGTGGGAGAGGAGGAGTTTGACATCACAGAAGGTAAGTCAAGACCTACAATAATAACTGTCATGTAGCAGTTAGTCAGCACAGCAGGTATCTATGCAAATCAACTGGCACTTAAACATAGTACTGAGCATTGTGTAGCATCTTATCCTAGCTATCTTGTTGTATAAAGGGAATGGGTTAACCTAGCAGTAAGTGCTTGGCACTCGTTTCTATGAACATTTTAACTTTACCGACAGCGATATATTGGCATTTCTCTTTCTTCTAAAAAATGTAAGTCGCTTTAAATAAATGCCTTAAATGTATATATCACCTGGTAGAACTTTTTGCTATAACGGTAGGCAAGTTAAAATAATATATATCCTTTTATCCTTACGCATCCTATTAAAATCCCCTGCCGTCTCTGTCCCTCAGAAGCTCTTAATGTCCTTGTTGCCTATGGTCATAAATGAACACTAATCATAATTCAATATCACCCCTCTCTTTTAGTCTTTCATTGTCTTTGGAGTGGCAAAGGTAAAGTATCATAATGTGATGTGGCACTCTTTTCTAAACTATTGGACCATGTACCTGACAAATTAACATTTATCTTAGTATTACCGGAACTCAAAATCATTTGAACTTATTTAATGTACAATGTTACCTTAATTTGAATAACAGCAGTTTGTGTCACACATTGCATTGAGATTCCCTTGTCTCATTTAAATTGATATTGCACCCTCGGGAGTTTGCATTTAGATCACTGGAAAATAATTGTGCATCTCTATTGTAGAACCGCCTACTTCAGTGAAATAAAGGGTTCAATCTTTATGGCGTCGGAATGCCCTAGGAAGGAGCAGAACGGACTTAGGGAGACTTGGAGGTCTTATTTATGGACCATCCACTGCATGGTGCCACCACTCATTACTCTTGAATTTAAAAGGTCCCATGGCATGAAAACTGCCATTTACTTTATGAGGTTTTCTAACATTAATATGAGTTCCCCTCGCCTGCCTATGGTCCCCCAGTAGCTAGAAAGGGCGTTAGGTGTAAAACGAAAACTAGCTATCCTGCTCTGCCATTGAAAAAACAAAGCTTAGACGCACCGATTTGGAATTTATCCCTGTATGTCATCATACGGGGACCAGTTACATACCCTTTCTCTGCTTTGCCCATGAGCTACGACGACAATGAGCTAGCTACGATAAGCTATGCGCGCGTGCGTGCGTGAATACACACACTGTAACGCAAGTGTTGTACACTTCTTTGTTATTTGAATAACCGTTCTGCTGTTGGTGTTATGGCGCCTCACACGTCGGGTTCGCTGACGTCTCTGGTATTTCCACAACGAGACTCGTAGTGGGGGTTATCTCAGCCATGGTTGAGAAGGAATTGGGGGGGAAAGGAACTTCGGCTTTGACTCCCTGAAGTACATGAACCGCGACATGGAGGAGAAAGGGATCGTTGCCCGCCGGAGCCCTGCTGCCCGCTGCCGCGAGGCACCACTGCCTCAAGGCACCACCCCCGTGGCGGTGGTGCCCCGCGGCGGTGGTGCCTGGCGAAAAAGAAGCACCACCGCCGTGGGGCAGGTCTCCTGCCGGAACACCAGGAGTGTTTTAAAATATTTACAGAACACGGCCAAAAGCTGTGTGTGCCTCACCATTGCGATACACGAGTGCATGATACCGTGGCCGTAAGCTGCTCAGTGCCACAGCCCCACCCTCTACCTAGATCCGGGTCTAAAAACGGTGCGTTTGTGGAAAACTCATTTTGGGACTGGGTTGTAGTGGCTGTAAATCTGCACCAAGGCAGAATTTCTTGAACAACTTCAAATAGTGTGTTAAGGGCCCACTAGCATCCATAAAGTAGCATGCCATGGGACCTTTAGTAGTGTGTGGTTGAAGGCTTGGCTAACTGTCAGTTACAGAATTATAAAAAGAAAAAAAAAATCATTTGTCAGTTTCAATGCAACAATTTCTTTGTGAGAATTTGCAATGGCCAATTTAAAGTTGACGGCTTTTCAAATTGCAAGCAAGTTAATTTATAAACCACAGCATTTGTAAGACCCCTACAGATTTATTAGGAGTTTAAATGCACAACTTTAATTTGTGAGATTCATGCGAGTGCTTATTTTTAGAAATGAATCATTGACAACCATTGAGATTAGGTTTATCAAGTTGTGTAAATGTGAATGCATTCGGTTGACTACTTTCGGTAAATCGTCTATTACTATATCACCACCATTATAAGACTTAATGCAGATTGTGACATTTCAAATATCCCAAATTAATAGCTTTTAAAAATGACCAGATAGTCCCTGGAAACACATTTGACCAATTATTGTCTTTTCACAGATCCATCATCCCTCATCCTTTACTGAAGCCCCTTCCGATGAATTCAACCATTTATCCGTCATTTTCATTTAACCTTCCTTATATTCTTACCATCATTTTTCATCATATAATAATACTTTTCACTTCACTTGCCTGGCTGAACTCTTACTCGGCGTGGATGGTATTAGGGGGCCATCCTCTTGAAGCTTTGTCTTTAACTGATGATGCGCTTGTCTTGAGACCATGACATAACAATAGCAATTGGTGTAGCCTATTCTGTTTGTTTATTATAGCCTACTATAGGATTTATTGATCCATTTAAGAGACATTTAATACGTTTGGTACCTAATCTCAATAGGTCATTATGAGACGATTTATTTCAGGTTAGTCTCGTTAGTACATTGAACAATGTTTTAAACATATTTTCCCTGAGGGATGCCCTGGATATTAGGAAAAAAATTGTGTTGAATGTCAGCATCAGCTGACATTCTGATATTTAAACAAAAAAAAGAAAAACACAATTTCAAACCCTCCAGCAAATATGCAGTCGCTTAGCTCCAGGCCTGTGATTTATAAACCATCAACTCCCATTTAACTTGCAGCTGGAAGCCAGCTACCATCCACAGACAAATAGCTGTCCAGCCTTAAAGTGACGTTAGAGCAACTTTTGTGATTTATGTCAGCCAAAGTTTTCCGGTTGCATTTTCAAACCACATTAGATAAACCATGTACATTTAACATGACTATACAGGAATACATCAGCTAGTGTGCCAACTTTTTTAACTTCACTTTTTGAAACCACTTAACCCCTGCAAAGGACGAGCCGTATGTTAGTAGTTCACATGAAATAGATAAGTCCCGCATTTTTTGGCATCCTGCTTCCCTGAAGGACATGGCACACAACTAGAATGCTGTCAACATATTGAACTTTCCTTGAACTGCCTAAATCGACTTTGAACACCGGCGCTACAAGAGCTGTTATGAAAGTGTTGTACCTACTTATTTGCATATTAAGCAGGCAAACAAAATCAGGAGTAGTCTGCCTGATAAGGTCACTGTGAGGCACATTAAAGTTAATGGCAGTGACTGATCCGGTTACAATCCCGGGTTCGGAGTGTCAGTAGTGGTGCTGCACTATGCGCAACATTGCAGTGTTTCCAATACATAGACCAATGTGTGGCGCAGCGCCACAGAATCAACACCGAGCGCCTCAAATTTATTTTGCGGTTTTTAAATATAAACATTGTTCCGTTTCTACATCTCCTTATAGCACTCTTTCTCCCTGACATGATCATTCACACACGAACACGCACTCAAAGAGACAAGCGCGCATTCATGCCAGTGGTGCGCGGGTACACTTATACACAGCTGATTGTGTTGAAAGTTCAGTATGATTTAATTTGCTCAAAAACACTTGCCCAAAATGATTGCCAACTCAGAAAAGATAATGTTAGCCCTTATGAACTCAAAGTTATTGATATTGAACATCCCGCACCCTAAGTCAGCATAGATAACATTGGTAACGCAGCAAACTATGGGAATAATATGAAATGCGGTTGTAGTTGAGTACCCCGAACCCGATCTGCCGGCGATTTGAATTCGCTCTGCAGCAGGGGCCGGAGAGCAATACATTTCTTTCTGTTTCCGATCCGCTTTTGCTGGAGCCAATCACCAAGCTGGCTTTTCCCCCTGGCTGGTTTAACACAATGACGACAGGGAAGCGTTTGTTGCGATCGAAGCGATCGTTGGTCTGATTGGTTGAAGGACTATTATCACTTTTATTATTATATTTATACCGTAAGGATTCTCTGGTATAAGTAATCAGTGGAACTCTGTAAGGTGCTTCGTGGTAAATCTGGCAACGCACACCCACAATATGTCAAACTAATAGCAGCGAATATGTTGAGTACACATGAAACAGTTCAGACATGAAGGCAACCAAACACACACACTGCAAGCTCACCAAGCAAGGCTGACATGTTGGGGAAAATCCTGAGTAGCTCTGGGGTGATGGAAGGGCTGTTCTCCAACGTGACCAACCTGCACAGAGAGGAAGAGATAAAATAAGTGTGACGGGGCAATGCAACACATAAGAGCAAAGGAAACACCTGAGACAATAGAGGCAAAGGCAATATGAAGGATGAACCAGGAAACACAAGCAGGAGGCACCGGAAGATAGGCACAGATAAGATCAAGTTCAATGTCACGTTGCATTTCCCTCAAGGTTGCAACAAGAAACCTTCATCACAAGTATGCATATAGCAATTACATCATCATATGTTCCTGGATTCATTAACATAGGCCAAGGCCAGGTAAAAAATATGTGCATTCGTGGCAGATGAGACTTCATAAAATTGTTGAAATACAAGTTCATGCTTCACAGTTTGCAGTGCATGCATAAGAAAACCTGGTTTTCTGACAGGCCTGTATGGCAAATAAATTTGTATACACATGCACTATATGCTTTATAAATAACTATTCATGCGCACAGACACAATCCTATGTAAAAAAAAAACCGGCAATGTTTGTCTTTATTTTATTTGTCTTGCAAGTGCAGAAATATATTTAAAATAAAAGTATATTGTTTTTGCTCTTTATTTTTGTGGCAGATTTATTTTCTTTTGAGAATGCACGGTTTACTTAGACATCAGACATGACATACATTATTAAACCTCAAGCTGTGTGTGTGTGCGTGTGCGTGTGTGTGTGCGCGCGCGCGCATCTATCACTGCTCTAACCCATTCTGTAGAAGGTGTGTGTGTGTGTAGGTTTAAGTGTGTGAGTGTGTGTGCTTGCTCCTACCACAGATCCAGTCCATCCTCCATGAGGTATACATGTGGAGACTGCGACACGTCAGTACTCAGCTGGATCACAGGAAGAAGAAAGGGATACAGGTTCTTGCTCTCTGATCCGAGGCCCTGCGAGTAACCACGGAAAACACAATCAAAGCATGAAAATGCAACACGAACACTTAAAAAACACTTCATTATAACCCATGAATTGCTCTTCCCCATCCGAACCTATTTTTCTATATATTCCAGTAACATCTTTCAACTGAAAGACAACCTTTACTGACCCAATGCCCTTTAGAATCACTCAGTCATTCTCTGCTACTATAAATTCTCAAGAAAATGACATAGTATGTAGAGACAGAGTGTGTGTGTGTGTGTGTGAGTTTAGCAGTGTGTAGCAGTTTCCATTGAAAAGAGGCAGGCACAAACATTAATGCAAACATTTTAACACTAGACAGTAGCAATACAAAGTCACAATATTGCCAAAAATATATAAAAATATGCATAAAATAAAAATGGCGGACACAATTTCTCAACTTTTTCGCCACCTTATTAGTTACCTGCTCTAACGCATAATTTTGGAAACAGTCACCTTTAAGTAAATTAGATGTTCTTTACAATAAATCACATTTCTACTGAACCTGCACGATTAATGACCGCAATTATGTATAGGTAGCATTTTGTTAAAACAAATCTGCATGTAATTGCGAAAGCGTTCATGTGGTCAATACTATTTTTCAGTACATACTTTCCAATTCAAATAAATAAACTCATTTTGGCAACTTTGCGTACATATTGAATATATTCAAACTTTTTGGCAACGAAAAAAAGTAATAACAATTAACTTTCTTATACAATGGACTTAATTATACAATGGAAAATACTGCTTAACACCTAGTTTCTCATTAAAAATAAATAATAAATATATTCACATGAACTGGTAAGTGGGCTAGTTGTGTCCTGGACTAGGGGTAGGAAAAATAATCGATTCTTCGATTCATCATGATTCTCTCGATAACGATTCCGTGTCGAAGCAGAAAAAGGTTTTTGCTTTCTTTTTTTTATTTGTTTGCATGCTGCAACATTCTGTTCACCAGAGAGGGATAATTTTAAAACTATTTCATTTATCTTCAGTGTGTATTGGCCAATCTGATTTGTCTTGACACGATTGCGATTCATAGCATTTACGCAAACTCACAGCCAAACACAAGAACTCCTAATTCAAGAGCAGCTTTTTTCTTTAATGACATAGAAAAGAAAGATTAGAAAGAAAAATAAAACTGAAGACAGTTTGAAGACAATAATCAATGCAAGCTGCATAGATTATTGCATTGTTCCTAGAAAGTCATATTTGTGACAGAAGCTTCCTCTCTAATAAAATATTAGATAAGTTAATTCATTTGTTAATGTCTTTAATGATCATCTCAAAAGTAGGAAGTGATTAGCAAACTGAGTATCAAACTCAGATGTATATATATATTTATGAAAATCTCGCATGGAAATGTACATACATTTTTTTGGTGCATCGAGATGTATCGAAAAGAATCGAATCATTATCATCGGAATCTAATCGAATCGTGAGGTGCTAAGAGATTCCCACCCCTATCCTGGACTGCTCTCTAGACTCCATTGAGAAGGTGCTTGAGGAGGAGGATGTCAGCCAGACTGATGTCATGGAAAACCCCTCTCACCCCCTACTAGAGACTCTGGGGGAGTTAAGTAGCTCTTTCGGCAACAGACTGCTAGACCCATGGTGTAAGAAATGGTGCTTCCAAAGGTCCTTTGTTCGAACGGCAGTTACGACTGTTTAAACGCTTGCAAAACATACTATTGTCTCTGTCACCCACCACTCACAACACCCAAGTCGCTATAAACAGTTAATCTCAGGTTTTATAGGCTATTCATTCTTACACCTACACAAGTTTATTACACATAGCGGCCATAAAGTGCGAAAAATGGTTTTTTTTGAAAAGACATTCTTTCCCCACCCACCTAGACATTTCAATAGCATGCAAACAGTTCAGACAAATGGCCTAAGACTTTGGTCTCAAGAGTTGGCACTGATGGGTCCTGGGTTTGCTGGCTGCTGAGTGAACCAGCAACAGCAGCTGCCCACATGCAAGCACTTAGGACGGGGATCACCCCAGTGATGGCCAGAGGAGTGGAGCTCCTGCCTGGGGGTAGACTGGGTTTCCCCCCCTGGCGCGCTATTGGCTGGTTTAACACAGGGACGACAGGGAAGCGACAGCAAGCAGCCAATTGTGTACAGAGTAAGTTGAACTGGGCCAGTTGATCACGCATTTTGTACTGAAGAAAGTGACTGCAGCCTCCCCAGACCAATGTGCCATCTATGATTGATCTTGGTCTGGCAATAGCCAGGCTAGCCTGGGTGTATTTCTGTCTTGTTTTTGTTCAGTGGAACATCAGAGCGATAATTATACAAGTAAATGGGCGTTCACTTGCATGGGCCCTTCACAACTTCCGGCAGTGAATTATATTTGATAATTCACTGTTGCTAAGTATAATCCTGAGTATAATTGACTGCTGTTAAGGAAAACAAAGGATTTTTGCCTCCGATGACGTCTTTGGTATCACTCCGCAAGTACCGGTAACTTGTCAACCCCAGCGTCTTTGGTTGCTAAGCAACGTCAACTTCTTTGGCAGACTTTTTCTCTGCTGATCAACACTACGAATGCTGGTAACAAATAAATTGTAAAAAGACACCTCGTTTTGGCAAGTAGCCGTGTAATAAGCGGGATAATTTAAGAACACCACTGGCCATTATTGAAAATAAGCCCCTTCAGGGCGAAGCAAGACACCCACACTGCGCGTTGATGTCCTGTTCGCCCTGTCAGGGCTTATTTTCCTGATAATGACTGGCGTTCTATACATTATCCCTTACATATCCCGCTGCCTCGGGTTTGCCTTTGTAGGCGCGTTGAGAGGAGGAGCAGGCGAATCCGCTGTCAGTGCATGCGCATGTATGATACGCGGGTTTATCCAATAAGTGGTAGTTGGTGATTGTCTCTGTGTGCGCTTGTCTCTGTGTGCGTGTGTGAACAAGAATGACAGGAAGAACGAGTGCTATGCGCAGATGAATGAACGGAACGATATTTATATTTAAAAATCCCCCCAAAAAAAAAGCAGAAACAATTTGTGGCCCTCTGTGGCGCTGCGCCACACATTGGTCTATGAATGGGAAACACTGGGCTGTTTTTTCCTAGACTTACACGTCTTAATCGCATTTACTTACTGACTCACAACAGTTTGTGGTGCTGCTGCCACAGCTGAACTAAACCAGAGCTATTGTCTTGGCTTTAAAATATTGTTGCATTTGACAGGTGAGCATCTACTGAAACTAAATGATGAATTGCTTCATGCTTACTATCTCCATGATCAGCCAGAATACTCCAATGAGTGGCATTTATCATGATACTGGTTGTTAGTTTTGTTAAACCATTAAATTATATGCAATTATAACTATTTGAAGTTGCCGCAATCCAACCGGAGAGAGAAAACTTAGACATGTTGATTTATTTTGAGTTACTTAATAATCTTTTTGCTTAAAAGCTAGCAAGTACTATAGGACAGATAAGGCAGACAGACAGTCGGGGAATGGCTCCAGGTTTTCTTGACCATAACGGTACCTAATTGTGATGGGTTAGTGGGTGAGGGGAAAAGGGTCATTCAATGGCACAGAACCCTGGCCAATTTGGATACAAGCTAATTCTTGGAGACACTTTGGAGCCTGTTTTTGGCAGCGGCACACTAGGCCTTTAAAAACACAATTTACGCCAGAAACAAATAGAGTGGCCACCTGCAACTAATCAACCAGTGTGCCTGGAGTCAACAGTTATCACAGAGTTTAGAGAGTAGACGATTTGTCCAGCTCTATTTGGGAAAAAAAAAGTAGCGTTCAACATCACATGACACAAAGAGATGTATGTAACTTATGTACTTTGAACAATCATAAAATGGCAATGATAAGTTAGAGATAAAGAATACATCCCAAGTCGGATTACTCCGACAACAATGCTACAGGCAGTATGTTCTCCTTCAACTGTGAATGTACTAGATCCTACATGTCCTAAAAGACTGGTCCTGAATTTTTTAAAAAGCTCCATGACCTGGCCCTGCTAAAACACGGGTAGTAGCGGTTTAGTCAGCCACCAATTATGCAAGTTCTCCCACTTAAAAAGTTGAGAGAGCATAGGTATACCTCAGCTATGAGAGACAAAATGAAAAAAAAAAAAACATACTGATTTTTAAAGAATTTATTTGCAAATTATGGTGGAAAATAAGTTAATGGTCAAGAACAAAAGGTCATCTCAATACTTTGTTACATGCCCTTTGTTGGCAATGACAGAGGTCAAACGTTTTCTGTAAGTCTTTACAAGGTTTTCACACACTGCTGCTGCTATTTTGGCCCATTCCTCCATGCAGATCTCCTCTACAGCAGTGATGTTTTTGGGCCTTCGCTGGGCAACACAGACTTTCAACTCCCTCCAAAGATTTTCTATGGGGTTGAGATCTGGAGACTGGCTAGGCCACTTCAGGACCTTGAAATGCGTGTTTGGGGTCATTGTCATGCTGAAAGACCCAGCCACGTTTCATATTCAGTGCCCTTGCTGATGGAAGGAGGTTTTCACTCAAAATCTCATGATACATGGCCCCATTCATTCTTTCCGTCACACGGATCAGACGTCCTGGTCCCTTGGCAGAAAAACAGCCCCAAAGCATGATGTTTCCACCCCCATGCTTCACTGTATATATGGTGTTATTTGGATGTAACTCAGCATTCTTTCTCCTCCAAATACGACGAGTTGAGTTTTTACCAAAAAGTTCTATTTTGGTTTCATCTGACCATATGACATTCTCCCAATCCTGTTCTGGATCATCCAAATGCTCTCTAGCAAATGGGCCCGGACATGCACTGGCTTTAGCAGGGGGACACGTCTGGCACTGCAGGATTTTAGTCCCTGGCGGTGTAGTGTGTTAGTGATGGTAGCCTTTGTTACTTTGGTCCCAGCTCTCTGGAGGTCATTCACTAGGTCCCCCTGTGTGGTTCTGGGATTTTTGTTCACCGTTCGTGTGATCATTTTGACCCCACAGGGTGAGATCTTGCGTGAAGCCCCAGATCGAGGGAGATTATCAGTGGTCTTGTATGTCTTCCATTTCCTAATAATTGCTTCCACAGTTGATTTCTTCACACCGAGATGCTTACCTATTGCAGATTCAGACTTCCCAGCCTGGTGCAGGTCTACAATTGTGTTTCTGGTGTCCTTTGATCGCTCTTTGGTCTTGGCCATAGTGGAGTTTGGAGTGTGACTGTTTGAGGTTGCGGACAGGTGTCTTTTATACTGATAAGGAGTTCAAACAGGTGCCATTAATACAGGTAACGAGTGGAGGACAGAGGAGCCTCTTAAAGAAGAAGTTACAGGTCTGTGACAGCCAGAAATCTTGCTGTTTTGTCGGTGACCAAATACTTATTTTCCACCATAATTTGCAAATAAATTCTTAAAAAAAAAAATCAGACAATGTGATTTTCTGGATTTTTTTTTTCATTTTGTCTCTCATAGCTGAGGTTTACCTATGATGAAAATTACAGGCCTCTCTCGTCTTTTTAAGTGGGAGAACTTGCCCAATTGGTGGCTGACTAAATACTTTTTTGCTCCACTGTATATACAATGTCCTCGGCTCACATTTTGCTCACGTTCCTTCTCCTTCATCAACCTGGCAACCATCGTGAGCTTTGAGTCTGAGGAGGAGGGGGCGGGCAGGACTTCTCTCTCCCCTAATGTGAATTCGGACTGTGGTGCCCCTTTACATGACATATTGTACCTTTCAATAGTCTAGCCAATGAATTAATCTTTCCTCCATGCCCCGAGCTAGAGCCGTCTACTCGGGTGGGTTGGAGGGAAAGCCCCAAATTGTGTACATTAAGTGAAATAGCATTTGGTTCTATATTTTTTATTTTAGCCTTTTGTTACATGCCCGCCAGACTATTTTCGTCACTTTCTATTTTTAACTCTGTACGTATCCTTCTTACGTCAAATGCGTTGCATTTTTAGAGAGATATTTTCATCAGTTGCCTGAACGCAGATTCATTCACATGCACTGCACTTTGAATAAGGCGCTGGCACTGTGTTTATTGGGATTTTCTCTTTGTGTCTTCCTTCACACTCAATTCCCAAACCCACCATCCCCACAGAACCACACAAACAGATGTATATTCTGGTAAAGAAAGGGAAACATCAGAAAACTCCCCTCTACCACCATGTTCCGACTACAGAAAAAACACTGTGTCATCACACAAACATATGACATTCAGACGATGTACGTGAGTTGACTGTGGGTGTGTGGTTTGTGTGTGCAAGTAGGAGTGCGTGTGCGTGTGCGCGTGTGTGTGTGTGTCCCCCTACCTGGACAAGTTGGACGAGAGCGGTGAGAATGGCACAGCGAAGCATGTTATGATCCTCAGACTGTTTCCAGAGCAGAGGCAGGTATTGCACCAGACAGCCTACGTAGGGCCGGATCTAATCCAGAGAAGAACAACAAAAATCACACATTGAATTCACACAAGTTCACACTAAACTTAAGTGTCTAATCAAGCAAACTACTAATTGCAGCCAAGGACCAAGGTGTGCATACGTCTGAATATTTGCAGCATCCACACAAGAGAGAGGGAATATTAAAGGGCCCATCTTTTAACAGCAGATGGTGGTCATTCTCAACTGTAAGAGGATTTTTTTTTTAGGTCCGTTTTGATTGATTACGGCAGATGCTAATACCCATTCAACAAATGTAAAAAAGGCAGCAACACGACGACAGCTATTAGATTAGCTCTGTTCTTCCCAAAATACATTGAAACTTGCCTGAGCGACCTTTATAATATGTAAGAAGCATTCTCCCTGATGCGTTGTCAGCATATTTATTACTTAGGTCCCGTTTTGATTGATTACGGTATTAAACAAGTTTTTTTTATTACAAGTATTAAAAAATAACATTTAAAGGGTTGTCTGCTACAGTCATTTCTGGTACTGGTAAAGCCTCATCCAAACACAGACAGAAAAAACACACAAAGACAAAAAAATAAAATAAATAACCACGCGAAAATGTGAGCTTATATGCATAGTGGAAAACAGTTCTTCTCTACACTATCTCACAGAGCGCAACAAGCCCATCCAGACGGACATAAACCCTGTGTGTGTGTGCAATCATGTTTGTTTTGCGCTCATGCGCCATCCATGGCTTCATCACTTGAGCTTTTCTCCACTGCGGCCTTCTTTCATCTCTGGTCTGTGTGTTGCGGGGAGGGCAAACAATCTCTTGAGAGATGAAATATTAATTTGACTTCTGGAAGTTTAGCCGGTTGCCAGTGACAAGAGGATAGCTAACTAAACTGACAGTTTGTGAGGATGAAAGCCATTTTCTCTGACAGATTTGAGTCTAGGGATAATTTAAGAGAAGGCTATAAAAACAACGTAAAAGAGCCAGAACGGGGTCAAGAAGCAGGTCAAAACTATGGGATGGCAGTTAAGTGGATCAGAGCAAGTTACTGGGAAGAGGCCAAAATAAATAAAACAAAAGGCTGGGCAGGCAGACTAAACTATTTGAGAGGCTGACAAAGGAACTCATGCAAAAGTTGGATGGCTTTTTCATAACCATTGATGTTTTCTGAAGGAGGTAAAGTAAACAAACACTGTGCCAGTCTCTTGTCTATATAATAGCTTGTTTTATGTTGGTGGATTTGTGCCCGTCATAGTGGATGGACACCATTTAAGGCTCATCCCATCCAGGGAGATGAACGATATTTCATGTCATTTATCAACTAATTCAATTTAAATTGCACACCTTATTTTTCTCACAAAGTAATAAATATTTCCCAACGTCATCAAGTTTCCTCAAAGCATATGGAGTTTAGCACTGGTATTAAGCAGTATAAGGTCCGTAAGTTGATAACAAGTTGAGGTCCAGGTTCCCTCGGACCCATCCCCCCTCGGTGACAATCCCCATTTGGATTCCTTCCGTTTTTAAAGCTTACCTGGATGTGGACCCTCTCGATGACGCAGGAGATGACATGCAACACCTGCATCTTTGTGTCGCACTCCGTCACCTGCTGCAGCAACTGGAAGAGCAGCCCAAAGATTGACTCCAAGTACTGCGGAGAGATGTGGGAAGAGAGGAGCAGCAGATGAGGAACATACTTCATGTTCGGGGCTCGCTGGACAGACACACTCCCCATGAGTTCCCTATTTTACTCTATATTGAACTGTGTGAAAATACTCACTGGAAGAAATTGCTCAGTCCTGAATTCAAAATCGTCGACTGGTGATGAAGTGTTAAGGGAAATAAAGTGGATGTGAAGTCTGTCAGTTTATAGAGTACAGCAAGGTATTTGAAGTGAAATGTTTATCCCCATACATTTGGTGAAGGTAATACAGATTTTTACATCAGAACAAAACAGTTAACAGGTTATTAATTTGTTATATTTACAAAGGATATTGAGCTTCAAAGTAGTGGCAGTCTCGATCCGCACCTGTGAAAGCATAACAAATTAGGAATATTTAGTATTATAAATCTAAAATCTTCATACATTCGCTTGTTGTTTTAACCTGCATCCATAGAACAAAGCACACCAAAAAAAACATTATCAAATATATAATCAAAATACCTTGGAAAGCGTTTCTGAGCACCACATATCAAAAGGTTCAAAGTATATACCAGAATATATGTGCATGCCTAATGCCACACTATAAGTGATATCAAGGTTTACGTTTATAAAAGGTTTAAAAGCAAAGGAAGTGAAATAATTGTTTTTTCTTTATTATATTCTAACCGAGGTGAACAAGGGTAGCCCTACGAACAAGCCTCGGTATTTTACATGAGGCCATTGTCATTCAAAACATGACCGGGCTAGTTTTGGCGTGCTCTTGTTCGGGGGGGGGGCAACACGTTTTGTTTCAGAACTTCACCGATTACATGTTTTATTTAGCTTCATGTAGTATTTACTCAATGGCACATGATATGTTGCAATATAGGAGCAAGAGTGTGGTGGCTGTTTTGAAAAAAACAACATGATCAAAAACAAACAATGAATAACAACAATGAGCCTTTTTTCAAAGTCATACACATCTTTTGATGAATTGATATATAATTAAACAAACTAAAAAATAATAAGAAAAAAAATATTTCCCTGAAATTTGAAACCCCAAGCCTTGTGCTACAGTTTCTATATCAAGCCAATAGTAGTCCCTCAATTTCCCTTCATTTACCAGGGCCTTTCCCTCACCCCTCCCTCCCTCCAGCTGAAAAAGGCTTTGTTCACCACCGCCTCTGGACAAACGTGGAAAGAAAAGTGCTTTGATGTAGTCGAGGGCTGAGCGCCGGTTTCCTTGGGCCGAGCTGAGGTGGAATAATGAGGTATTTACTATGCTGATGAGAATGCATAATAGTGCAGGCCATTCTATTGTTTCAATCGCTGTCCAATGAGGACAAAGTTTGAATCCAAACTTGATGTCAACTGCCGTTTAAATAGTCAAGCTTCATGCCTCACCTCTGGATAGATAAGACGTAGTTCGTTAGGAATCCTATATTAATTCTGCACTCATTTGAAAGAAAAATCATCTTTGATATGTTCCCTTCCTCATCAACTGAATTCATTAGAATCTGTTTGAATGAGGGTATACGGTTTTTTGATTTAAAATGGAAGTTTTATTCCATTGGCTAGCAAATCTATCAAACCAATTTTATACGAAATAGTTAGCATTCAGTTCATAGTAATATTGGGTCAAGGAAGTCCTTCCATGTTACAGAAGATCTAAGGCGAGAAGGTCTTATGACAAATGTACTTATTGTAAGTCGCTTTGGATGAAAGCGTCTGCTAAATGCCGTCTGCTAAATGTAAATGTAAATGTCCAGAGCCTGGGCCACAAACCACAAACTGCCAGCGGCGTAGTTACACTTTCTTTCGTGTATCATTAGGGAAACATTCAACAGAGGAAAACTTTGAGGCTTGTGAATAAAGCTTTCAGAAGGGGATTTTAAATCAGTGGATTTATACAGTGGACAGTCCACGTGGTGTTGATTTGAAACTTTAAAGACACATTTTTCTTACAGTTTACTACTGCGTTTTTGTTCGCCAATTAGGAGTTTACACATAATATCGTTTAGAAAGATGGGTCGACTTCAGATATTACATAAGTATGATATGTGGGACTGAATATTAATGTGGCTCCTGTTCATATTATGATACGAAAAAGTGGTATTCTTCCAACGACGATACACACTATTATCACCCAAAATAATATTTTAACTATAACTTTGATATGTTATCAAAAGGGCTGTCAAGTTCTGGTCGGTTGGTCGATTGTCATCGGTCGGAAAGTTGCTGGTGTGACTTTCCTTTTTCAAGGAAGAAATACACTCACTTAATTCACTATTTTTGGGAGGGACATATGCAGACCGATGTATATTTTTTTCAGTGATGGGGCTATATTGTGTTAGAAATAACATTAAAGGTCCCATGACATGCCACCAGGTGTGGGCTGATTAGCAGTTACAAGCCGTTTTGGAAATCTGCCCCTTATGACATCACAGGTGGGCGTGTCCACCTAGATGTGTGACGGATAGATGAGCAACGTTTGCTTCAGTCCACTGGGTAGGCTGGTAGACTGATCTATCCAGCACACATCTAGGTGGACACTCCCACCTGTGATGTCATAAGGGGCAGATTTCCAAAACTGCTCGTAACGGCTAATCAACCCACACCTGGTGGCATGTCATGGGACCTTTAATTATGAATACAAATAATAGGCTCCTAGGTTCTGTTATAATAGTCGGATGTTCAAATAGACTACAAGACTTGTAAGACAATAGGTCACTCACCCCGGTTTTCAAAACTTTGACTTCACCCGCCACCATAAAGATGACTGCTAGTCTACTAACTGCATGTTAACATGGCTACAAAGTAATTTACACCGTCATTGTTGTGGCAGCATTTGCTTAAAAAGGACAACAAAGAGTTTGAAACTTTGCAGTAACCGATTCTGAATCTGACCATTCCAAACATCACTTATGTGATATTTAGGGAGAGTAGAGTGCACTGTGGCCAATTAAAGTACCTGTAATCTAGAGATAGCTTTTTTACATAATTTTCAAATGTTCAGAGTTGGTAGAGTTTCAGACGAACAAGATTTTCTTTGGTTGATCGCAGCCCAAGTTATATCCTATAGCCATTCACCCAAAAAATGTAATTTCTATAAAAGCTGTCAAGCTGCTTATGTACACCATTCATCTATACAGAAATTTTCGTGGCCCATAAATAAATCTGCCTTAGAAGCCTCCGAGCAAACTTCTCACTCTAGCAGAGCATGTTGGGGGAACAGAAGGACGAGGGGGAAGAGGGTAAAGTGGGGCAAAGCTGGCTGTGTGGAATCACAGCATGTTACTGAGAGGAAAGACCTGACACAACTTCTCTCCTCCCACTGAGGATGTCAAAACCCACCCCAAAGAGAGGAAAAAAAGAGGGAAACATGGCACTCAACAGGAGAGCTTAAAAAACGATTCTGGCAAAAGGGGAATAAATGACATCAAAAACTGCATTTTGGTTGTCTGATTCAAACAGTTTTCCTACGTGTTTTCTGTCTGAAATCATTACAATGCCTTCAGACGGGGGGGGGGGGGGGATACAATATCGTTTTTTAGCAAGACCACATACCATGAATTACTAAAAAATATATAAGGGATAAAGCACGGAAGACGTCTTTTAAGTCATGCGAGTTCAGTGCACATCTCTAACTCACCACCAGGTCCGGATCCTGCATGAGGCTCAGTATGACCTCGTAGAGTAGAGGTCGAAGGTCGGATTTGAACTTCACAGATATCCACTGGCCTATGAGCCAGATGACCCGTCTCCGGATCAGCTTGTACCTGGGGGAGACAGATGAGGAGAAAAAGAGGTGGAAGGAAGGGGAAGTGTGAGTAAGAGCGTCATAAATGTGACGCAAAGGAAGAAGAAAAAAGAGTAATGGATGAAGAGCAACAGACCAGAACACAAGTAAAAATGGACAGGGGGGGAGAGAACACGAACAGAGGAGGATGAGAGGGAAATGTAGATTAAGTGGGAAAATAGCAAGGTGAGAACAAAGTGAAGGTTTTCTGTTAGCTCTGGTGGCGGAGAAGACGCTCTGAGTCCCTTATGTTAATGAAAAAAAAATGAAGCAGCTGATGCTCCAATCACATCCACAGAAAGTAACCAGCAGAAATGACAGTTTGGATTTGGGTTTTCTTTAACACATGTGCGCCTTCGCTCCTTGCTCCGCTCCATCTTCCCATTCATCACAACGGGTGTCGGCTGGAGATTGCAGTGCAATTTAGAATCTAAAAGAGAGCAAACTGCATTGATGCGTCCCACTTGCATGTGGACGCCACTACACAACGTTAAAATCAATCTCAAACACTGTGTTCGCCAGCGATTAGAGCCCCCCCAAAGAAGCAGAGATTCCGATTTAAATGCGTTCTAAATGATCTTGTGGCGTGGGATTAGGCAAGGGGATAGGGCGGATGAGAGACTGGATAAATCCGTACAAAAACGTGGAAACATCACAAACATGCATGTTTACACGGCAACGGTCTGATGTTGGAGACAGGAAAACAACAGTTTGAGGGTGCGTTTGTGCATGTGAAAGCATTGATTATACTGTGATGTTGTCGGGCACTCTATAGAGTAAACAGTTGCCCTTTACACTTGTGAAAGTCTTCCCAGGAGTTTATACGCGAGCGTGCCAACAAGATTGTACATTAACCTTCGTCAAAAAAAGACATATTCAGAATAACAATCACTCTTTACCAATTTTCATGTGAAATGCCTCTTGGACAAAGAACCTAATTTCCTTAAAAGCACATGTTGGTACTAATGAACTTATGGACTCAAACATAGATTAGCAGTGAACAAGCCAGCGCCACGTAACTTTCAAAAGCAAATGAAGGTGGATAAACCAATATGGGGTGCTGCAAAGGCTTAATGGGGGCCGTAGAGTGGCCTATGGTCCCAGCTCTGAAACGTGGGCACAGCAGTGCCAATGAGCTTACATTGCCAGCGGGCAATGGTTGTAGGCAAACTGCCAAAGCATTCCACTGAGCAGGAACCTTTCACTGGCTGATAAACAAAGGCACAGATATTGCCCATGACAGGTTATCACCATTTTCTACCTTAGAGGACAAATATGCTTATCAGGACAAGCCGTGTAGCCCTAGACATGCTGGGCATAAATGCTACTGCTTTGTGCTTTTCCTTTGGTCTTGATGCCTAATGCAGGCCTAGATACAAACGCTCTTACATCTAGGAAAGAACGGTATGGGGAAGGGCCAGTGAATGTCTCCATGACATCCCCATTTAATACAAATCAAAACTTATTTCTCAATGGATTAGTGGATTACTAATTACTATACTATCAGGACCGAATCAACTACAGATACCGTTGCAATGTCATCGTTATCTTTCTTTCCAGCAACAAAATGACCACAGAAGCTGAATAGTACACATCACATACGTGATGTAATGTATCTCTGTCAGCAACAGGATGACTTTCAGCCAACGACCTAACGAGACTTGTTCTGCTTGAGGGCAGGAGCCATTACACCAGGGTCGTGCTTGTGGGTAGGAGTTATATGATAATACCTCCCTCTCAGAACGATATGAAACATGTAGAGTGTATAAATGATATGCACCAGTTGATATATTTATTCAATTTCACAGTTAATCAGTTTTCCACTGGCAATCAAACAAAAGTTGTGTAGATAAAGGAACAGCCTAAGCCTTACAAAGTTGGGTACTGTGGGAGAATTATTCTGGAAAAAAAACAATTAGGGTATTGCTTCATTAAGCTCAAGCTAGGTGATAGACTCAAAATAATTTGTGTGCATATATGTATACACACAGTCACAGACACATACACATCCAAATTATTATGAGAGAAAGCTAGCATGTATGTATTTGTTCTGTGGCATATCTAGTGAATTACAATGGCAAAACATACGCCACAAGACAGTACAGATCTAGAATGTTCCCAGGTGACATCAAGGATACCCCGCAAGATTCGATATGTAGAACAATACAACATGTAAAATGTTCTCTGTCTATCTAGTGTGATGCTCTGGTGGTTTAACTCAAGATGTACGAGTGTTTGGCAAGGGCCATGGAAGAAGTGGAAGTGTGAAAAAACCGATGGAGGTACGGTGTTTTGGATGGACGCTGGTGTCGAGTACTGCTGTGCAATTCTCCTCACACAGCGGCCAACAAATGTAATTGGAACAGAGAGCACATGAAAGGGACATGTGTCCACGAAGAAGGCCATTTTTCAGAATATGTGGCTCATGAATACGTGCCAGGCATACACAGTGGGGAAAGATTTGGGCATTAATATTTAAAAATTGGCTCCAATGCACCACAATAAAGACAGGCAATCATTCAGACAGGCTCAAGTCTAAATGACAACAAATGTTTATTCAACGGGCCTGGACATACCTATGGCCCTCCTAGCGGTTACCTCATACGAGATGGATACCCTCAAAATCACACATAAGCTTGGACCACTGCCTGTAAGTCCTGTCCTGGTTCTACTGATAATACCCAAAAGTACCAGGAGCCAGACGGTCACTTCACGCTATGAATTTCCTTCCACAGGGATTTAGGATAAAACCCAGGAAAGCCAGGTGTCTATCAGTCCAGCAACCAAAAAAATCCCTCCACAGAGAGCTAATCATGAGCTATAAAGAGCTGCTGGTTCACTGACAGGTAATGCTAACCCTCTCACCTTCTGTCTCTGTGGCGACGCTGCTTTCACAGTCTGTCACACAGCCAGAACACCAGAAGCCAATCGGGCTGAATCGCTTCACCACATCAAAAGAGGAGACGATAGTCTGGTCCTCTCTGTCACTTGGGATGAGACAAAACTGTTGACCTCGTCTCATCCCTCCATTTTCTACCTTGTCTTTTTGCATTTGTATGTTTCTATCCAAATCTTTATCATCCTTGTGCTGACCTTTATCTGAGAAACCCATCTAAGGTATTCTGGGTGGCCCTTTAAGGCTCAACGATCCTCATCCAGGTTCTCATCTAGAGGCCACCAGGGCCCCAACATTAGTCCATTCCAGCACAGTTGGCATGGCTACCAGTGTGTCTGAGTTCGAGCTTAAGATCTGATGAGACAGTCTTTATTTCTCACATAATTTACAGCCTCACATCGGGTTTGGGCTTTACTTAATATTGAAGCGTGTTCACTATTTGCTACACGAGTCGTATCTCTGTCCGATTCATTGCAGGCAGCAGCCGCCCCTTCCCCCGCTTCTCGCCGGACTGACCAACCCAACATCCATAGTCAGAATTTATGTTTTGGATTAGAGCAAAATGTGAACATGGATGCTGCTGAGCTGAAAGGTGGCTGTCTTCATGCGATCAGTTTGGTTGCACAGGAGAGAAAAAAAAGGAGCGGTGGGGAAAGGCTTTGACAATGTGCATAAGCAGAATAATGAACCGGTGGGTTATCTAAAATTCAAAAGTTGTGACAGTGAGGTTGAAATATGACAGCAAAAGGTTGTGAGGTTCAATGATGCAAAGGTGCCAAGACGCATTTATTTTAGAGTGTATAATAACACGGTTGAATATCCTGGTTGAATAGCAATGTAATGGTCTGTTCTCCGATATGTTTCATACCTTGTATAGGTGAAATGTTTACGTTTTTCATTTATACATTTGTCCCAAGAGAATTTTCATAAATAAAGAATATTAAAAAAGGTAGAATGACTACAGTTCTTGCCTAATAACCTATCATTTAAATTGAATGAGGAGAAATAGGATTAGGATAGGCTTCTTTTGTGGCCTATGCTGCTTAGAGGGAAACAGGCTGTAATCAGGTTTGGACTTATATTAAGCTATCGAGGCGCAGTGTTGGGTCGGGTTCAGACAGAATTATTGGCTCAACTTTTAAGGAGGTGTACTCTGAATGGAGCTGGATCCAGACAGATCCAAATGTGGTTTACTAGCAAAACTAAGTTCTTGGAATATTGCTTGTGGCTGATTCCAAGAGGACGGCGCATGATGTGGTGGGTACCTGCCCTGGTGACAAATGCTTTACCAACTGTACTCAGTGTATATCCTAAAACAAGGCGTAAATACAAATATTTATAATATACCAATTATATAATAGTGATTCAGGGCTATTACAGTCTACTTAGTCTCTCACATAAAAGCTTCAACAGGCTTTCAAAAGCTAAATAGCATGTTTCGTCAATAAAATCCAGGTTGATCCAAATCACATTCCAGCTAAATATCCTAGCCTAAAAATACTTAATATCACGGAAGCAAGATATTCTCTAAATACCATCTTGTCTACACAAATTAAGATGGAATTTTCCATTTGCTAAATGGAGGCACTGAAAGACTATAATTCCTATGTTCAAGATTCAAGATGGTTTTATTGTCATATGCTCAACAATTAAAGAGCAGTCGCTGGCAATGAAATTCTTTAGTCTTGGGCTCCTCCAACAGTGCAATATAAGAGAACGTAAAGGTATATGAGAAACACAAATAGGAAAGGTGAGACTTAAATAATAAAAAATAAATATAATAATAATAGTAATAATATTAAAAAGTAAGTATAGAACAGACAGAAGGGAACTAAATGCAAAACTGAATAAATGTAAAATGTAAACAGACGTGTTTATCCAGATGTCGACTGGTATAAAGTGGCAAGTTATAAAGTGTCATGGTGGTGAGCTAAGTAGCTTAGGAGTTCAGTAGTCTTATGGCCCGTGGGATGAAACTGTCCCCGAGTCTGGTGTGCGAGACCGGATGCTGCGGTAGTGTCTACCAGACGGGAGCAGCTGAAACCGTTTGTTACTGGGGTGATGAGGGTCTTTAATAATCTGGTTAGTCTTCTTCCTGCAATGCTGAGTGTAGAGGTCCTCCATAGATGGCAGCTCCGTCCTGGTAATGTGATGGGCAGCTTTTAGCCTCTGTACGCCTGGTACGGCAACTGCCGTACCAGGCGGTGGTACAGCCGATCAGGATACTCTCTATGTTGCACCTGTAGAAGCTGCAGAGCATCCTGGAGTCCATGTTGAACCTTTGGAGCCTGCGGAGGAAGAAGAGCCGCTGTCTTGCCGTGTTTGTGATGGCGTCGGTGTGGTGAGTCCAGGTCAGGTCCTCGCAGATGTGGACCTCGAGGAACGAAACTGCTGACTCTCTCTACAGTCGTCCTGTTGATGGTGATGGGGGCGTGCTCGGCTTCCTGTAGTCTACAATCAGCTCCTTAGTTTTGTTGAGGTTGAGCTGGAGGTTGTTGTGCTGCCTGGCACCAAGATGTCAGAGCTCTCACCTCCTCTCTGAACGCCGCCTCATCGCCGTTGGTCATCAGGCCGATGACGGTCGTGTCGTCAGCAAGCTTGACAATGGTGTTGGAGCTGTGTGTGGCCACGCAGTCATGTGTGAACAGGGAGTAGAGGAGAGGGCTGAGCATGCGGCCCTGTGGTGCGCCGGTGTTGAGAGTCAGGGTGGATGATGTGGCATTTCCTATCCGCACTGCCTGGGGTCTGCCCTTCAGGAAGCTCAGGATCCAGTCACAAAGGGCGGTGTTGGGCCTGAGGTCCCTGAGCTTCACAGCGAGCTTGGAGGGCATAATGGTATTGAATACTGAACTATAGTCAATGAACATCATTCCCACATATGTGTTCCTCTGGTCCAGGTGGGACAGGGCAGTGTGGAGGTTGAGGGCGATGGCGTTGTCTGTGGACCTGTTTGCCCTGTATGCAAACTGCAGGGGGTCCAGTGAGTCAGGGAGGGAGGAGGTGATGAATGATTTGACTAACCGCTCGAAGCACTTCATGACGATGGAGGTGAGTGCTACTGGGTGGTAGTCGTTGAGGCTGGACGCTTTTGACTTCTTGGGGATTGGAATGATGGTCGACTTTTTGAGACATGTGGGGACCACAGACTGGAGCAGTGACTTGTTGAAAATGTCTGTAAACACACCTGCCAGCTGATCTGCACACACCCTGAGAGCCCGGCCAGGGATGCCATCAGGACCAGGGGCCTTGTGTGGATTTATCCTTTTGAAGGATTTGCACACATCTGCTCCTGTTATTACTAGTGTGCAGGGGTCCGGGTCCATCTGTACTTCCTGAGCCGGAGAGTGGCTCTCAAAACGTGCAAAGTATGTGTTAAGATCATCTGGAAGAGATGGAGACACTTCCTCAGTCTGTTATTGTTCCGAGTCCGGTCCACACGTGTCTTGAGTTGGAGCCCTCAAAGACTCCATCTCTATCCTTGTATTGTCTCTTAGCACCGTTAATAGCTCTCCGGAGCGCATACCTGGACTTGCTGTACTCCAAATCACCTGAGTTGTAGGCGGCAGTGCATGCCTTAAGTTTGGCTCGAACTTCTCCATTAACCCAGGGCTTCTGATTGGGAAATATCCATACAGTAACCCGCGGCACAACACATTAATGCATTTGCCGATGTAGCAAATCACAGAGTGTGTGTTTGCTTAAATTATCGCCCTTAAACACATCCCACTCTGTAGTGCTAAAACAGTCCCGTAATGCAGAGTCTGATTGGTCGGACCAACGCTGAATGGTCCGCATCACTGGCCTCTCACGTTTGAGTCTCTGCCTATAGGAAGGCAGAAGCAGTACTGAGCAGTGGTCTGATTTGCCGAATGGGGGTCGTAGGAGTGCCTTATATCCGTCGCGGAAGGGAGAGTAAACATGGTCGAGTGTGTTTCCCCCTCGCGTAGGAAAGCCGATATGCTGGCGGTATCTCGGCAGGACTTTCCTCAAGTTGTCCGGCCACAATGAAAGCAGCCTCGGGCCGTGAGGTCTCCGTCCTGTCGATCATGTACTCAATACTGCTCGTTGAGCGCTTGTGTCTATAAGTGTGTCCGCTCTGTTCTCACCAAAGTTTCATTGGCCCAAAGGTCGTCCATGGCATATTGCACAAATATATCAGTCTGCTGTATAAAGACTGCAAAGCCCCTTTCAAAAAATGCACTTTCCCTGAAATGTTCTGAAAGATAATCCTGCAGGTGTGAATGAGAACATTGAAATATGCACCAAGTCCCAAGACTGAGTAACACTTCCAGATCACTGCCGGTACAGCTGTACTGTGAATGAAAGCAGTAATATGGCCGGGGAGGCACATAAAGGTTACCTCTGTCTTAGATAAGACGCAGGAATCATTTGAGTTCATATTTGAATCCCTTAACTGTTAACTGTTGATTTTCATGTGAATTACGGCATTGCTATGGCAGGTGTTCAACCATGTCATCTTGAATATATAAAATGTATGTTATTTACAGGTTGTAATCATCACATACACTACAACACCATTGCATTTAGCATTTTTCCATTTCGAGTATATTGTCACAATTGTTGTTGCCACTTGTGCCATTGGGTACCTCAAATTGAGCCCCCTGTGAGTTGGCCCAGTTCCTATACACCAACCAACAAACATGGGATAAAACCTTTGTAGAAAAGATAGAAACACAACACAGGGGGGGTTGGGGGGGCGACTGAAGTCAGCCTTGTAGTTGGGAACAATGAGTGTTTGGGAGCTACCATGAGAGGTTCACCTCTCCTCCTCCCTAACAAAAACAAGAAAAGGACTCAAACTTAATGAGTGGTTGGGCGACCTTCCTCCCACCTGGTCGGTGATATGTGAGGAGATGCATCACGGTGACAGACGCGCTGACATCAGCACACCTTTCATGGCGTCACCGTGCTTCGCCCCTGAGTGGTGAGCCCAACCCGGTCCCACTGGCCATATCCTTTGATGGCTTTGAAGGGTTGATAGGTGCGAGTGTGATACCGTGGGTGTGTTTCATCGGCCGATCAAACCCCTCACTGCTCACATTGTTCTTTCACTAATGCGTCTTTGTTATAACAAATAATTTTTTCAGCGGAAGAGGTCCTGTAACTTTCTGAATTTAACCACCAGCCCTTAAAATGTTGATTGGGAATAACCAATCTAACAATTCACCCATATTAAATATTTTTTACTAATTTTTTACTATTAATATGGTTGATGAGCCTGTTGAACTGTTTAATAAATCAGTTTGCACCTACTTCATGTTTCCGCAGAAAGCGTATCGAATTTGTAATCTTAATCCAACTGTACTGAATGGGTGAAGAAGAAAGCAAAGGCTGCCCTAGGTTACAATCTTTACCTAGCGTTTCAAGATCTGATGCTACAAGGAATTTGATTATGGGCGAACAATCTGCAAAGGTTGAATGGAAGTGCAATCACAAGAAAGTACTTGTACTTGTATTGCAATTCCATACAACAAGGTTCCCATAGTTTCCAACTAGGACCACTTAACTATTAGCCTGGTGCTACCAGACCATCGTACTTCATTTCATTTGTACAGAAGGTCTGGAACTGCTGTAATTGGCAAACGTTCACTCACTTGGAGGTGGGTGTCTGTTAAAGTTTAAAACTATTGAATCTGCCCAGTGCCACTCTGGATCTGCCATAACCATTCGCAATAGCGTTTGGTCGTGACGTATGTCATGCGCCGGGACAGGCCGGAAACTACGTTGCGCGCATGCGCAGGCTGTGTACACAAACAAAACCAGATGAAGCGTGAAGATGTCTGTCAACGATAGCTGCAGGTTTTGTTCATCTAATTTTAGAGTTCAAGGAACAATTACAAATTCTACATTAATATTCAATAGTAAGGACAGAGATACTACAACTGAAACTCGCGCACAACTTCAACGTCATCGTTCTGAGCCACTTCCTCTGTTGGCTGATTGGTCACACAGAAATTTGTTCGGGCAAAATCCCACTAACAAGCCCCAGCCCCAGACTGACTACTGAAGGGAAAATGACATTTGGCCGGAAGTAGGTGGGCGGGCGGAGCCAGGCTACTTAACTATAGGAGGTGTTTTCAGTTTAAGCATTAGAATAAAGAAAGTGCTACAAATGTGAACACATCTTGCAAGCAAAGACAATCAAGTATTTTGTAATGCATAACAGATAAATGTTAATTATCTTGCAGTAAAAGAATCAATAACACGCATGCCTTATGTCTGGTGTACTGTTAAAATCCTACCTGTGATGGCTGACCTGGAGCTCCCCTAGAAGTTGGTTTTTGAACCACTCGCCAAAATCCACGTTGTCGAAAAGATCATATGCTGCCAGGCCAACTGCATTGTACACTGTAGAGAAGATACACCAAGTCACACGTTCAACACCAAAAAATTGTGACTGCGCACGAACGTGCGTGTGCGTGTGTGTGCAGTTTGTCCAGTCTCAGGGGAATGATCAAACATATGGACCAGGGGTGGGAATCTCTTGGCACCTTACGATGAGATTCAGATTATGGAGGTCAACGCTTCGTTTCTTAAACGATTATCGATACAAAAAAAACTATGTACATTTCCAAGCGTAATTTTCAAAAATATATATATACATCTGAGTTTGCTACTCAGAGTTTGCTAATCACTTCCTAATTTCGTGATGAACATTAAAGACATTAGCGGATGAATTAACTTTTCTAATATTTTATCAGAGAAAAAGCTTTTGTCACAAATATGGCTTTCAATGAACAATGCAATAATCAATGCAGCTTGCCTTACAAAACAATATGGAAGTATGTAAGAAAAAAATAGGGCTCAGTTTTATTTTCTTTCTAATCTTTCTTTTCTATGTCTTTAAAGGAAAAGCTGCTCTTGAATTAGAAGGAGTTCTTGTGTCTGGCTGTGAGTTTGCGTGCATGCTATGCGTAGGCTGAATCGCAATTGTTTAAAGACAAATCAGATTGGACAAATTATCCCTCTCTGGTGAACAGCATGTTGCAGCACCGCTTTATTTTATTAAAATTCTGATTATTAATTTATCTGCATCGAAACTGAATCGTTGAGAGAATTGCGATGCATCAAAGAATCGATTATATTTCCCACCCCTAATATGGACCCAGAGGAAAATTCTCATGCATTCCTTCCCATTTACTCTGACAAATGATGTATGGATAAGGCACTATGAGGACAGACAGGATCTGTAGCAGTATGGTATAGTTTCAAAAGTTTCAAAAGGCTATTTTAATAAAAATAGCCCTGCTCGCTTTCTTAAGTACCCAGGATTAGTTTTTAATGAGTTCTTGGAATCCTTGGTATTAACATAATTCAAGTGTAGGGTTTTCAAACAGCTGCTAAAACAAAAGAGGTCTAGAGGCTTTGCCGTGGATGAAGATAAGGGGTTTTTTTTCCATTTATTCTGTGTATTGTTTGTTGATACCCATTTAAAATGTTGAGCACTCTGTTGGAAGGAGCCCTTTAATAGATAATTTGAGCACACCAACACAATCCTGTGGTATGATTGGATAGCCCACATGGATCTCCGGAGGGGTAACCAGGACATGCAGGGGTCGAAGTACTGAAGGATGAGGGAGGGGGGGGGGGGGGGCAGAGAGCTGAGAAGTTGATGACAGAGCGTGTAAAAAGAAGAGTGAGAAAAAATAATGACACGCAGGGTGAGAATAGATCATAGAAAGGATGTGTTGTGTAAAAACATACACCCGTCTCACGTCCTGCTCCTCATCGTTTTGAATTCACATCATAACAAGGATTGCCCTTCACTCACCTGCATCCTTCATCAGCAACTGAACGGGATCCTCCACGTTGGTCGGTCCTGGAAAGAGACGGATTACGTTGATTCATTCATAAACAAGGTATTAATCACATTGACTGTGGCGAGGGATTTCAAGTGATAGGGCTGGGCGATAAAACAATAACGATATGTATCGCGATAGACACGTAATCAATATCAATAGAAAATGTGTTCGATAGAACTTTTCGATATTATTTTTATTCCTCGTTGTTAGAAACCGGAGCAAAAAGTCCACTTCTAGCCCCGGTTGCGAAGCAAGGTTGGTTGCACAAACAAAGGCACTCGTCCTCTGGTACCTAGCAACGTATGGAGTGACACGCTAATAGACAATCATGTAACAGTATCAAATTTGGTTGCGCCATCTCGTTGTCTCGTGTTCACAGAAACAGCGTGCTGTGAGATGTGAAAGATGAGTAAGTACTGCAACGAGAGAGGAAATTGTCGATAAAAATGGAAATGTCAGCTCACCAGTATGGCAGTTCTTTGGATTTTACAAGTCAGACCGTAGTCAGACTAATGTTGTCTGTAAATGATGTAAGACCGTAGTCCCCACCAAGACTTGGAATCCAACATACTTATTTTACCACCTTAGCCGCTCTCACCCTTTGGAGCACAACCGTATCAAAAACGGCTAACATCTGCAAATGTTAGGCCGCAAAAGCAACAGCAGACCACCATGGAGAGGTACTCGGCATCAGTGCCATATGACAAAGCATCCAAATGCTACAAAGACATAACCCAGGCAGTGGCATATCACATAGCTAAGGATATGCTTCCGCTTAGTACCGCTGAGAAGCCTGGTGTTTCAGTTCAACTCGTGACCGTGTTAACTGGTGACCATCAGCCGAATGCGTCGCTTGTTGTCGTGGCTACGCCAGCTGTTTGAAATCGGGACCAGACACGTAGCAGGCGTTACGATTGCCTCTTTGATTTGTTTTTCAATAAAATGAATAGTTCAGATGTTATGGATGTAAAGGTTAAGTCTACCTCAGTTTTACTTGAATTTCTTCTATGTTTACTAAACACTGCTTATATTTAAAAAAAATAAATGTTATTCACCAGAGGGTGAGCTTTTTTGCACTAAACTTGCAGTAAAAAATATAGTGGGGCAAAAAAGTATTTAGTCAGCCACCAATTGGGCAAGTTCTCCCACTTAAAAAGACGAGAGAGGCCTGTAATTTTCATCATAGGTAAACCTCAGCTATGAGAGACAAAATCCAGAAAAAAAAAAATCCAGAAAATCACATTGTCTGATTTTTTAAGAATTTATTTGCAAATTATGGTGGAAAATAAGTATTTCACCTACAAACCAGCAAGATTTCTGGCTGTCACAGACCTGTAACTTCTTCTTTAAGAGGCTCCTCTGTCCTCCACTCGTTACCTGTATTAATGGCACCTGTTTGAACTCCTTATCAGTATAAAAGACACCTGTCCACAACCTCAAACAGTCACACTCCAAACTCCACTATGGCCAAGACCAAAGAGCTGTCAAAGGACACCAGAAACACAGTTGTAGACCTGCACCAGGCTGGGAAGTCTGAATCTGCAATAGGTAAGCAGCTTGGTGTGAAGAAATCAACTGTGGGATCAATTATTAGGAAATGGAAGACAAGACCACTGATAATCTCCCTCGTGTCTCCATCAGTGTGATTTTCTAGATATTTTTTTGCATTTTGTCTCTCATAGCTGAGGTATACCTATGATGAAAATTACAGGCCTCTCTCATCTTTTTAAGTGGGAGAACTTGCACAATTGGTGGCTGACTAAATACTTTTTTGCCCCACTGTATATGTCGATAGTTCTTCTAGGGTCTCAGGTTTCTGTGTTTACATTTTACATTTTGCACATGTTTTTGTAACAGTTTATTTTTGTTAAGCACTTGATTATTGATAATTTCCAAGTTATCATTGTGATGGTATTTATTTGAGAGTTTTCCATGGCTGTGTTGTTGACATTCATTTCCATTGTCTGCCTACAACCAGAGTAAGGTTAAGATTAAAATAAAAATAATAAAAATAATCTGGTCCTTAAATAGGTCATACAAATTATCGATATTGACCGATATGAAACATATCGTGATACAGTGATACAGCCATATCACCCAGCCCTAATGTCAAAAACATTTCAAGCTGCCAACTCTGATTGAATAATAACCGGCTCCTTGGTTATTATAGCCATTGGTCTCTGAGGACCAGGTCGGTGAACATGATCACATGATTGAAATTCTTTTAAACGTTATTTTCCGCCAAAATTCTAAACGCATGAATACAAAATATGTCATTGTTTCAAATGTTTATCAACCAAGTACCGGGCTCCTCAAATAAATGCAGCAGTCTGACCAATTTGAATCGTACAAAACTCTAAAAGGAATGTAAAGAGAGCTATTTAAATATCCGCTAATGAAAACCCAAATTCCATTTGGCAGATGCATTTCTTTGTTGTATTTTTTGTATAAAATAACTGTGCTGTTTTCAGTGACTTAGGCCAGAAGCATACTGCAAGCAGACATCGCCGAATGTGCCTGCCAATAGCCTGGTGATGTCGTGTCATGCCAACATGCTCATTCAGTAACCGTGGGTTTCTTTCCGAATTTGTGTGAGGAGATGCACAACAACCACGCTGTTCAAACAGATCTACATTGTATCGGGTGTTGCTGATGGCCATTGTGTGCTCGGTTGGATGTTGTTATCATTGTTGTTGGACTCAGACAGCAGATATGTTTGAGGTGTTTATAAGAGCATGTTGTCCCAAACACTATATATGGTAATGACATAACAAAGAAAAGTGTATGAAGAATATAACTGCGCTCCTACTTGGGAACACCTTCGCAATGTTTGGCAAAATCCCTCAACAACAACACAGCCTTGTACAAGTAATACTGTAAAATAATACTGTAATTTTTAGCTGGCAGTCGCCTTCTCTCTTGTTTAGTGCTTTGTTCTTGTCTATCCCTGTCAAAATCAATATCTCCTCTAGCATTCAACTATCCAATCAGGCCGACTTCCACACATGAACAGAAGCCAATTCCGACCTTTCAGTTGCAGCTGATGCATCAAGCCTGCAATGCGTTTTTGCAAAACGCAGAGCAGTCTGCGTTTTTCAGGTCTGTTTCAGCTAATTCGGCCTGGACATAATTACCAGACAGCAAACAGTTAAGAGTAATGAGAGAGGGAGAGAGTCTTATTAGGTGAACAGTAAACCAGGTGATTTTGTTAGCGGCTTTGGTAATAGTCACAAGGGGTAGAAAGGTTGTCAAACTGCATAGATTCTACGGTATATGTGTCGACACTGGGTCAGCAAACAATGATAATAAAGGGTCATTTTAAAGGCATGCTGTCTGTGTTACTCACCCTGCAGGTTCTGCACCATCTCCAGTAGCACCGGTGTCATGGTCTGGCTGAATTTGTGGAACAAATCTAGGAAGAGCACTTCTGTGCATGGCTAGAGTGGGAGAGGGGGGAAAATAATAAAGAAAGTAAATATAGCAGAATACGGTGTTTGAATCATTTTGTGTGTGTGCGTGCTATAATCAAAAATGTCTAAAATGAAAACAAATCGAAATGTAGACAGAGGTACACAAACACGGACAGATCTCATTAGTAGGCAAATTGTGCATGAAGCCCGCCGTTCAACAGAACTGCCATGCGGTGTAGGCAGGATACGAGTGCATCAGAGCATTTCGGTTTTATATGTTTCCTATGGAAAGTTGACAGAGATCGGTCGTTTGGATTTATAAACAGTTAAGGACAATACCATGTAAGAATCATAAAAAACAAAACCTTTCAAAGAAAGTAGATTGGTCCAATATACGGAGGATAGCATGTTGTATTTATGATGATTGTGGTCAGTATTGCAGAATAACATTTGTCTAGACGGACGGCTATTGCCCATATCAATGAATGCGAGGAAACGCACAGTAAACGTTTGGTCGGCAGATGACAAACTGCAAAATGACACCAATTATTAAAGTCGCAAGCGCTTGGCGACCTTTCATTGCTACAGTGTGCAACTGTAGCAATGAAAGTTTGTCGGCGAAAGCCAACTGAGCGACGACCTTATTCAGCCTTTTCAAAAGAGCAGGTTAAAGGTCACTTGACACTCAATATCACTAATCCGCTGAGAAGAACACAGAGATGACACCGACATTGATGGGGGGCATGTCCATAATCAGTGTGTTCAGTGGCCATAATAGCCGCACAGAGACACCGATGGGCCAACCGCCATCCGTGGCCCATTCACCTACATCGCAGAGGTGAAATGAAAGAGACTGGGGTGTCAGCTTTTTCCACAGTACAACTGGCGTATGCATTCAGATCGAGAGAGCGCGCGTGCGTGTGTTTAATCAAATCACGTCAGTCAGTGCTTCTCAATTGTGTGTGCTGGAAAGTAACAACTCATTATTGGAACGTGCACGTACTAAAAATGTCCAAGAGTTACTACGGTGTTGTGTACGATTTGTTTAGAATGCGTCGCTGATCCAATATGCTGAACCAAGATTTGTGTCCAATAGTGTTTATAAAATATGCAAAATATATATATGAATATGACATAAATTAAGATCACATTCAACATTGACATAGCAGTAAAAAGGCTTAAATCGTATTGGCAGAGTATGTGGTACATGGAATGCATTAGAATGATGGTGGAAATTAAAATGAAAGCTAAAGCAAAAAACACAGAATACATTATACAAATATATTTTGTCGCTTTCATTACTGTTTTTATTGCCGAGGTATGCCTTCAAAAAGAGTAACTCCCCCGATGCCATGCCCAAGTGAGCTGAGCCATCTACAGTTACATCTAGGAATTAAAGCTGCCCAAGTGAGGCACTGAAAGCCAAGTGGTGAAGCTAAGCAGAGAAGGGCTTAGCATAAACCACAGCATGATGAAAGCAGAGAAGAAAATTGGTTCAATGGGCCGTGTGTGCTTGTGTTTGTGAGTGTGTGTAAATAAAACCAACAGCAATAGATGTGCAGTGAATGATTCAGAGCCACAGCAAGACCTCAAAAGCCTTTCGGACTAACATATCTGTAAAAGACTTCATTCATTGGGTTCCGTCAAACGTCCAGCATGTTTGTTATTTCTTTTACTGGCCCACAATGTAAGAAAAAAAAAAGGTTTACGGAGTAAATTTTGGCCTGCATGAAAGAATTGGATGAAATCATTACAAACCACAGATCACATTACAACATATACTAAGAATATTTTCGATCTGTATGGGGAATATTATCAATAATAACCCTCCTTTGGCACATTGCTGTTGGTGAGTGTTTACCTTACACTGACAAATAACGTTTGCGTCCCCCTGTTTTCATCTAATATCTGACACTGCAGATCTTTCGAGCCTGTATGTGTAAATAAATTCAATATGCAACTCATCTCATTGCGACAGTGTGAAAAACATGGGAATGTTTCATTGCATATACCGGTAATATAGAAAATGTTTAAGTTCTGGTCTAAATTTTTTGCATTCAGGACATTCTGCTTTCCACTATATGCTGTGTCTTCCCTGTAAAGCATCCCAGCTAAGGACACGGTGTGGTGTTGGAGTCGTGTTTTCTGTTCATTGGGGACCATATAGTGGGTGCCTCGATAGCAACAGACCCAGAGGAGAGAGGCATGCTGCTGTGCCTGGGTCCGTGCATCATAGGGGAGCTGTGTCTGCATACCCCACTGTTGCCCCCCCCCAAGGTTGCCACAGGCTGTCTGCACAAACACCTTAATCAGCCAGGCACACAGCCCCACAGTGGGGCCTCGAGATCATAGCAGAACTGGTTTATTCATTGCTTATGAAACCACTCAAAACACATGTGCGCTGTAAGGGAGCTAGAAGGTACCTCTTCATAATCAAACGGCCTGTTCTATTTGGGTGACACACACACGCGCACACTTCAAGAACGTAGAGTTAATTTAATTTGTCTGTTATGTCATGGGCTCATCTGTACTTACCCTTAGACTATACTTCCAGGAGTCACCACCCGTTTCCTCTACAGCTGTTGAGAAGGGAATAGGAAATAATAACTTAATGCTGTGAAAGTAGCAGAGACGTCAGATCCAACACCGTCGTCTATGGGTTGGTCAGGGCTGGGCGATTTTTATCGCGATTTTAGCGTCAAACGAACACACAACGAATAGAATCGAGTTCGATTTGTTGGTTGTTTCACAGAAAGTGCAGAACAGCTGTGTACATATCTGTTTCTTTTCATTTTGTGTATTTATTTAAGGCGAAATTTCCCTGTTCTCACTTGCAAAGTGTTTTTTCGGAGAGACATGCTGAATATGTTTTCAAACTCAAAATAACCGTTTGAATAATCTTGACTTCAATATTGACCAAAATATCATGATTATGATTTCTCCATAATCGAGCAGCCCTACTATGGGTTCCTAAAATCACCCAGCGGTGCACACAGCTTTGAACTTTGTGCCTGTTGTTCAATGTGAACAACAGGTCTCGCTGTGCAGTATCTGACGGAGCGTACCAAAGCCCTCGGGGTCCTCCTCCCATAAGGCCAGCTCTTCCTCGGTGAGGAGGAAGTAGTGTGAGACGAGCCGGCGTCCGATCTCCGTCAGCGTGGGGTGTGTGAAGAAGGCAGTCTTGATGTTGTGAGCCTCCAGACTCTCAGGCTTGCTGTCTGTGGGCCGCAAAAAGGGACGACATGAGATGAGCCCATCTCTTGACCTTTATATTCTTAGACTGCCTTTTATTTTCTCAGACGTCATCTTTTTAATACTTTGCGATAATATGCATTTTTATTTCATCATTAAAATATATACATATCTACTGGCCTATTGAGTATTTGAGTATTATTTTTTTATTGTGCATTTTAAGGCAATATCTCAACTTTGTGAAGCATTACAATAGGACTGCAACCATAAATCGATCAAGCTATAACCGGTAGTCGAGTAACAAAATCGACTAACATTTGCTGCTTAATGTTGCATTTCAATTAAAATATTTGGGTTATGGAGCATTAGCAAAGAAGGTTTAGTTTTAACTTTGCTGCTTGTCAGATAAAGCAAGCCTATTTCACTTCGGGCTCTGGAAACTTTTGATGAAATTTGTTATTATTTATGACATTTTATACCTTAAATGATTAATCAAATAATTAAAATATGTATATTTTTTTGATTAATTAAGTATACAAAATAATTGCTAGCAGCCCTCGGTAACCTTGTACACCCATCCTTAAAATAGTAGTATTGAGAGTAACAATAAGTTTCAGCATAAACTTCAAAAAAGATTTCACTTGGGTTAAACTGGGGAGAAACCTCCATGCTCAGTGTCGTCTGCCCATAACCCAACGAGAGACCCATCTGTGGGCTGCCTAACGGGCTGCTCCCTGTGAGAACAACACTTGCCAAGCTCCCCAGGGAAATGTGGACGAATCACTGGAAGGGAGGCCCCTCGAAAACAAAAGTGGTTGTTTGCTGATGTGGCTCTGATGGTAATACAGCCCTGTCTGCACTGTTGCATACACAATCATGGAGGAGCGAATGCTGTCCTCACCGTTTTCATACCGATTTCAAAAGTGTATCCAGTGTATGGATTCCTCGGTATCATTAGCATGCCTGCTTAACGAATCCGCTTATCGATTCCGCTCGTCGCAAATGCGTGATGACGTAACACACGTGCTGCGTTGTTTTGGTTCAGAGCGCAGCAAACATTGCGACGCGGCAGAAGCGCTCTAAAGTCTAGTTACATTTCTCGCGAAAAGACGACAAGACTGTCACTTGCAACACCTGTAAATGTTTAATTTCATCAAAGGGGGGGAACTACCTCCAATATGCATAAACATTTGGCCACACAGCATGCAATTAATTTGCAGGACTGTCGCGTTTTTGATAGATACTCTACTTAGCGACGCAAGTCAGTCAAGCAGCAGCGGAGTTAACCGGAGGCCATCTGTTAATGAAGGTAACTTTAAACTCTCCAGGCAGGCCCTGTCTTCTTAGTTAATGTGAGCGCCATTTCATTGTGTAGACGTTTACTTTTAAGACTTTGTTGTATTTTTTATGTCAGTTGAATTTTGTTTCAAGTTGAATGCAGATGAGCACTGTTAATATTCCAAAAGGCATAAGCTCTTCCTTGACTGTTTTTAGTTTTTATGGCACATAATGGCAGTTGGGCTTAAAAGGTCAAACATTTATTTTTTTTGTCTGGACCAATTAATGTGAAAATCAGATATTAAAGAGAGTCAATACAAACAAAGAAAGTTGTACTTATTCCCTCACCCAATGAAAATCGATAAGATAATCGATAAGGAATCGGATCGATAAGTAATATCGATAATGGAATCGGAATCGTTAAATTCTTATCAATTCCCATCCCTAATCACAATCAAGAATTATGCAAGGGCATTTTCATGAGCTAACACACTGTTCTTGTAGAAAAATAAAGAATACATGGAGGTTTTGCTTTTGAAAAGTCTTCTATAAAATGCTGATTTCACAAAAGACTATTAGGTAAAGCAAAATATATGTAGTTCTCCAATAGGGAATACACCATTGAGCCCTTATCTTTAGCGCTGCAAACATCACTGAGGGCCCCATCGGATAGCATTTTGGCTCTGTCTGACCGGGGCAGAGGTCAGAACAACTCCCCCATCTGATCTTTGCACCCCTGTGCATCCCTCCTCACCTTCGATGTTCTTGGCAGGTTTATACGTGTGGTTCTGGAGGATCATCTTGATGAGGTTCATGCACTGCACGGTGAACCGCTCGAAGGTGACCCCCTCTCCGGCGGGCGTGAACAGGTAGCTGACCGCAAACTCCAGGGACTGCTGGATCAGCGAGATAAATGCAACCGGGTGGTAGTCCAGGAAGTCGAGCAACTGCAGAACGACATGAGGAACAGAGTCGTTGAGAGCCGGGAAATAGCAACAGGATGCCTCAGGCTCACAAAAAAGGTACTGAATAATGTCTTCTATTATGACGATTGCCATGATTTATCTAGTCATGATGTTGTGTTATACACCAATGTACCAAAATATCACAGCCTGTGAAATGTTACCAAATGACAACCCATTATTATGCACTTTAACTAGGAATAATTGGCATCATAGCCATTCACCACAAAGATTATCTGAACGAAATAATAATGAACCCATTAATGTGTTATGCAATTAGCTGTGCATACTTGGGCCCCATGAATTCTTTGAAATCATACTTACCACTTTAGTATAAAGTATAATTGTTTTCTCCAGCTTCTCTCTGCATGTGCCGTCTTTTCCAACTCGGCGACCTGCAACAGAAAGGCACAACAGAAAAGCTGTTGCATAAAACAAAACGCGACACCATTTTCATGAAGCTGAGCTGGACATGGAGCACTGAGCAGGCTCGGATGCTAAATAATGTCTGGGACATTTCTCATCGAGCAGACAAGTGGGTCTAACACTAAGCAAACGAAATGCAAAAATACATTCTCGCTACTGTGTGCTTGCTCCGTTAAAATGTCTTCTTTGGGTCACGCTACAAATGTAAACTTTTTGCACTCTGTGACACCTGCAGTCCCTCAATGCTTCTGGTCCATCACTCAGATACCAAGGGACCCCTCAATACCCAGACACTGATGTCACCTGTCACCAAGTATTTGGTTCCTCCTCGTCAATCTTTGTCACCATAGAAACCTTAAAGTATAGAAAATTGAAGTGGAAATTGTGATGCTCTTTGAGCTTTTCTAATCATTTAAACTTGAACTTTTTACTCACAGGTGTCTTATCAAACAATAAACAGAAAGGAACTCAACCAACCAAGCACAGCCATCCATAGTAGGCTGCATTTGTTTCATTAGTGTTATCATACATATTGTATTTCGTGACTCGTATTTTTCTTTCTTGAAACTATTCTCTCATTCAATTTGGATCTTCCAAAAGGCTTTCTTTGAAAAAATACCAGAGAGAAATCAAATCAACTGTTAAAGCACTAACTAAAAAGGGATGGCAGTATAGGTATTGTACAACAACAACAAATGGTGTCACCGGCCAGGAGAGGCACTAATTAGATCTTTGCTATGCCTGGCTTTTACTACGTTTTTTTCTCCTCTCTCAACTGCAGAACAACTGCACTTGTTTGCCAATTTGTACCAAGATGCCATGGGAGTAAACGGTTGAATCTGACCTCAAGCACTTGAAGAAAAACTAAGAGGAGAGACCCTGCAGCAGCAAGCGCATTCAATGTCTTAACATATATAGCCAAGCAGCTTGGACAAAATGACAGAAATCAATATAGTCACTCAACAACAGCAAACACCATGCTGCTTTCACAGAATAAATGCACTCTCTGGCCGTAGGAAATGTCTCCCAAAAGGCCCGCTGATCGATGAATACACAGTGATAACAGCCAGGTCTAGGGCCCATTGCTGTACGGTTGCCACCGTAGGGCGTGAGGCTGTGTGACAGAGCTGAGAACGGCTAAGAGTAATGCGACATTGGATAAAGATTGAAGTCGCTAACACACATGGTGGTGCTGGCTATTAATGCCACCTCTTTGGTGTTTTTTCAGACTCAGGGACCCTGCAGACTAAATCTGTCGACTCTCCTTAGGGATGGACCATTAAAAATAAAATAAAATCAGTAATAATGGACTAATAAAGAAAAAGGTTGAGCAGAATGAAGAAATCTTCAAACCACCCCAGGTGGTTTGCTTGACTTTACGACCCCCCCTATAAAATCCACTAACCGACTTGACGCCAACAATTACAGTTCTCCATTATTGGGAACTGGCTGCTGTCATCATTAACTCATTCAGGTGCCTTATGCCATTGATCACGAATTTGAAGCGGGACAAAATTGATTTCCGAGACCAATTGGCTTCAAAGATTTCCGGAGGGTAATCTTTTGGATGTTCTGACAGCGTATGGATCCAATCAGATAATCATTTAGCTATGATTACTATGTCTCTTTCGTTCACTACGGGTGGATGACAGGCAGCCAACTGTAATGTAAACAGATGCACAGCGCCAGGTCCCTGGTTGATCACTGATCAATATGCTGGGAAGGAGGGGTGCCGTGACAAGTATACAGCCAGGGCATCACTCAGGCGGAAGGATGGACATACCCAGATGGCCAGACAGACGGACCGACAGAGGTGACCTCTTTTGGAAGAATAGCCCATCTCTGGGGACCAGCAAGGAACTGGGCTGGACAACCGAAGCCAGACTTGAGAGTGCCAGCTTATTTTCTTGACTTTAGCAGGCTAGCACAGAGGCTTAGGTCCTCACCCATTTCAAGCCTGGGAGCAGCTTTCCGAGTTTCACTTTCTGCCAGCCCATAAACACCACCAAGACCTTGACCCTGTCTCCACTGTAATCAGCTGTGGACATATTGAGGGGACACGGCGGTCGCTGTTGTGTTTAGCTACAGTCTGCCGTTGTTATTGTTGCGATTGTCTGATACAATCTCCGCCCCCGCCCCCCCCCGCCCAATCCAAACAAACAAAGCATTATGAGTCTAGTGGACAAAATGTTAGGATGTATTGGCTCGAGTTGAGTTGATAACATTATACTCACAGCATTCCAGGAACTGTTTTAGCCTCTCAAAGACGGCATTCAGGAAGCCCTGGAAAAGAAAGAGGAGAGAGATAAGAGACAGAATGAGTGAGTGTAAGAGTGGGAGATTTGGTTTTCATAATGTTGTTATTTGCAGATCAGCCAATCAATCCAAAGCTGTATGCATGTGTTTGGGTGCCTGAGTCCAAGTCATGTCTCAAGGTTTTTGACGAAAAATGCGCAAAGCTGGGATATAATTCAAATTTGCATTGTTTTCTAAAAAAAGACTTTGCATTGAATAACAATGTTAAAAAAAACAATCGACTCATACAATAATAATTTAATTCATAATTGATAAAGCACTTGCACCACATCTTTGCTCCAGTCTCCAAAGACACTCAAAGCAGACAGGTCTGGGGTAATCCAAGTCTTGCATCTGGGAGTCTAAGTCAAGTCTCACAGCAGGGAGTCCAAGTGAAATCTCACAGCCAGGGAGTCCAATTCAAGTCTCACAATAGTGAGTCCAAATGCAGTCTCACAGCAGGGAGTCCAAATGAAGTCTTGCAGCAGGGAGTCCAAGTCAAGTCTCGCAGCAGTGAGTCCAAGTCAAGTCTCACATCAGTGAGTCCAAATGAAGTCTTGCGGCAGAGAGTCCAAGTCAAGTCTAAAAGCAGGGAGTTCAGACAGGACACCATCATTACAAATCACAGAGTGTGTCTAAGCATTTGTGTGGGCACACATGCAGCACACCGTGAATCCCATGCAGTAACTAAGGATCTGTTGCTGAGTGTCAATCCTCGGCAGCACCAGGCCCTGGCTGTGGACCAGAGCTGGGCAGTAGATGATGGATGGACATGGGGTTTGTTTAGCCCTTGAGTTAGTGCTCAGCTGCGAGGTCAGCTGCAGGGCCATTCATCACACACAGCCAGCCGGCTCCACGGCCAGACAGCCACTACAGAACGGCGAGTTACGGAGAGGAGGAACGGGGGAACATGATGAAGAGGAGCATGGAGAGGGGGTGTACGGGTACATCAGAGAGCATGTACTGGAGACAGACAAGATAGGTCAACGCTTCTATAAAGACAAACATGAACACAAACAACCAAATGTAGGACACTAAATGTACGATGGTAAACATCCCAAAAAGTTGGAAGGATGAATTTAAGGAATAATCATTTCTGTAATAATTACAGAAATAGCTAGAAGTGATGCATGTCCTCATGCTGACTTCCATAGAGGTGAGAATGGTCTTTATGACCGGTGTAGTGTACACTGGCTCCTAAAGCACAGCACAATTTCCATTTGTGTCACACCTGCAAAATTCCTGAGACTCTACACATGCATTAAAGTAAGAGTGTGTGTGTGTGCGTGTGCGCGCGCGCGCGTGCGCGTGTGTGTCTGTATACACAGTTTCGAATCATCAGGCTGCCATTTCAAGGCCATCTCTATTATCTGTAGCTCAACATAATGGGGACAGATAATCATTAGGCCAGTTGTGATTAAATTCTCAGTCGGTGGACTGACCAGCCGATAAATCTCCTGCCGCTTGAAGTACAGAAAGAACGAAAAAACGGTGAGGAAGGAAAAATAAAAGGTTAGCAACATCTTCAATGCGCGTGAGCGATGGAGTGAGACGTCAAGAAAAACCCAGACAAATGGAAGGTCAGGCATGAAAGAATCCCTACAGGCATGTCAGAACCTGGTTGAGACAGATCCAGCATGTTGGGAACGATAAAGAGTGAGAGTAGGGACTAGTATTACTAAACCAAGGTGCTCAATGGTCACCTTGATAACCAACCAAATGACACATTTGGTTGAACAACAATATAACCTATTCCCAACTAGTAATGGCTATTCACCAGTTGCATATAATTATGCTTTGTTTTATATTTCTATTTTATAGTTTTATAGTTCCTTGTCATAAAACATTATGTGCAGAGGATTATCATGTGTATTGAAAACCTGATGATAAAACACTTTTACTTAACAAAGTCACTCAATAAATGTACTGGTTTAGAATTAAGCACTAACAAAATATATCCAAGAGGATTTTCATGGCATGATTTTAAAAAAAATCCACAGTCCACTCAAAATTAATAGGCCACACAGAGTGCGTCTGTGTGCCTTTGTGTGTGTCTCATTGCTAACAAATGAATTATTCAGCACCACACACCCTGGTGCATCCCTTCATCATGAAACGGACACTGACAAGATTCATTTTTCAAATACATTTTTACAATTGGTAGCGAACAAAGCGGCTTTCTTTCTCCAGTTCATTGACAAGTTTACCAAACAAAATATAACAGTTAGCATGTGTGCGCCTGCGTGCGTGTATTCTAAACAACTTTGGAAAACAAAACCAAAATTATTATTTATTCTACAAAGTTAACAGAGACAAGAGGATGAAGCCCTGTTTGATTGACAACTGAAGACTGGGAAAGATGAGTTAATCTGTTTGAATAGGCCTTTAACACAGCCAAATTTAGAACATGAATTCTACAGCTGCTCATTGAAATAAGAGTAAATTATTTTAAGTGAATGTGTATGTACTAGTGACTATAAACATTTATTTAAGTTTGCATCATTCTGATGCAATCTTCAAAGTTTAACAAATATTATAATTTACGACAACACTGAATTTAGGGAGGAATTTAGGGAGTCAATCTTGAATATCTTTGTCCAGACACTCCAGTCAAGAACAATTGAAGCATATAATCCAAACTGAAGTTACTACAGGAATACATTCTGAAAGTGCTGATAGTGCTGCAGGGGCAAAGAAATGTAAGCGTTCACAATACCTTACAATGCATTAAATGAATTATAAAAAAATATATATTTAAATTGGGTAAGGTTCTTAAGATAGTCTTTTAGGGTTTTCCTTCATTTGATAGTTTGTGATAAGTTAAAAACTCATTTGGCAAGGACTTGTACCAACCCTCTCAAATATTGTTAAATAAAAAATGCCTATAGTATCACAAATAAAAAAGCATTGGATAAGAGATGGGGCATGTGTTCAATAACGCAAGATTAAAGCTGAGAAATGGGGAACTCTTTTCATGTGTGCATTAACTTGGTATGAGAAAGTGGGAGTTTCCCCCAGAGGACGTTTCTCTATTAACTCAACGTTAACATTGATAATTGAAATTGAATCAATCAGCACAGTCCCTTTATTAACGCGACATCATCCTTGTTAGAATTAAAGATGTTTCCCTGAACAAAACGTAATGTCTTTCATCTTGATGAGTCATTTGTTCCGGGTCATGTAAGTTAATAGCAGATGTCGACGAACAATGCTGTAATTGATTACAGACTACAGACACTCTATACTTGTGAGCATGCGAGTGTGAGACAAGGGTTTAAATTGAATGATTGTTGTGGATGCATTGTGTCTTGAGCGAGTGAATGTGAGTTTGAGGGAGAGTGGGGTTTGCATGCTAGCACAAAAATGACGATACACCATATTTGAGTTTTTTGAGGGGTCATTTTAAATATTTTAGTTATCGCAAGCAATAAGTAACATGAGTGAAAAACACTAATATTTGACATATGTTGATTCAAGCGAATAGCTTGTGAAAGAAAAACGTAAGTGTATGAGTTTATACTAAAGACAGCTGAAATGTTCACTTGGACATTGCTAAAATAGGCAGCTATGGCTCACAGATAATGTATTAATGTGTTGAATTCCATCAACATTATCTTGCTGGCGACCAAGAGGGGTCTCATTAGCAGCAGAATACTGTGTGGTTAACAGCATATCAATCGTTAGAATCCCTTCAACACCTCTCTTCTACGCATATGACAAGGAAATTGTCGGGGAAGGAAATCCAACGCACACGCATATCAGTACCGTTGAAATGCAAGGGTGAAACGTGATCATAAGACGTCAAACCTAATTTGAACAAAGGGTGACGTCAAGGGCAGTCGATTTACAGAGAAGCTGTGCCTTCCAAGAATTACTCCCATATGATCATATCATAAATTTTGGTTGAATCAGATCATTAAAAGGGGAATTTTATTTTTATTTTTATTTTTTTTCCCTTGGATTTGGGGTGTTGTTTTGGGTCTCTAGTGCTCCCAAACTTTGAAAAAGTCTGTACATGATTTTTTGGGTGAGATATGCATTTCTGAAAGTATCCCACCTACAGTTCCCAAACGAGCGAGTCAGTTTCGGCGCCCCCTCCTACGTAGGAAGGGGGCACAGTTGAATATTACATAGCATAGCTAAGATTTTGTGGACCAGAGGACGAGCAGCACCGGCGGAGGGAACTCGGCGGCAGCTCAGCTCTGGGAGTACAATCCCTTTCCTCTGCCGGACTGCCACCGAGCCCCCCCCCCCCGCCGGAGCTGCCAGACTGCCGTCGAAGCTTCGGCGGCAGTCCGGAGGAGGAGACATGGAGGAGAAAGGGATTGTACCCCGGAGCTGAGCTGCCAGACTTTTCAGCTCCCGGAGGACACCCGCCGGAGCAGCCGGGAAGCTTCGGCGGCAGTTCAGCTGCCGGAGTACACCGCCGGATCTACCGCCAGCTCCGGCGGCAGTACGAAAGCTCCGGCGCGGGGAGCTCGGCGGCAGTCCGACAGCTCAGCTCCCGGAATACAATCCCTTTCTCCTCCATGTTGGTGTTCATGGACTTCAGAGAGTCAAGGCCAAACTTCCTTTCCCCCAATTATTCTCAACCATGACCAAGATATCCCCCACTATCCCCCACTGTGGAAGTGCCAGAGACGTCAGACACTGTCTTTATGATTCATAGTATCATCCTAGGCGCACATAGCTTTTGGCCATGATATTAGATCTAATTTTATATAAATACCCATATAGAATATTATTATATTATATAGATATAGAGCTCCAGGAGTCGGCAAACAGCAACAATCCCTTCTCCTCCATGCTGTGGTTCAGTCTGACAGCTCATTGGTCAATGGGCAGCAGCTCATTTGCATTAAAGCTACAGACACCAGAAACAGCACATTCTGAATGGACTGAAACAGAGGGGAATAGCGGTAGGCAAGATTATTTTTCCTTAAAGCTATATCCAGCAAACAGCTTCAAAAACAAGTTTTCTAGAACTCAAATACTATGTTTACTTGTTGGGAAAACACCATAATATGTCTCCTTTAAACACCACAGTAAAGAAATGGGGACCATTCAAAAGTTATTTCACACCACATGGCTGTTTTTTGAAGAGTACAGTCCACTAATGGGGCCAGGTCGACTGACCCAATGCTCTTGAGAACACTGGCCTGCACTTTGTTGCATTTATCCAAAATGGTGCTGGAAACGAGTAAACACTCTAAAAATGAAAATACCGTTCAGGGTGATCAAAAAGACAAAACCATCTCTCCTGGCTTTATTCAAACATTTCCAATACAAAGTGATAAACCTTGAATGTGCTGATTCTGCCTCTGAGCGTTTAGAGGAGAGACCATCACAAAGGTTTGATCACATAGACCGGTATTGTCCTTTGAGACACTTCAACGCAGGAAACAATAGCAGCCAGCGGCATTTATTTAACAAGCCATTCACTAGGCTGATGGGACTGGTGGCCTGGGTGAGAATACGCAACTAGTGTTCAAAGCGCTGGGGCATTTTCTGCAAAGGATTTCTTTAAGTGGGAGCCATTAGAGAATGAAAGAGTTTGTGCTTGAGCGTGTGTTTACTTGAATTAAGAGTGCCTTTTATTGTAACCATCCAAATTTAGATGGCTGGCTGTAGAACTGAGAGGAAAGTCATAACTTTAATAGCCAGGACGTGGTTTAATGCACTTCCGATTGCAACCATCACCAAGTACAAGCCACAATATGAAGGGTGGCATTTTCAAAATCCAAATGTTAACGTGGAGTTAATAGAGAAACGTCCTCTGGGGGAAACTCCCACTTTCTCATACCAAGTTAATGCAGAGTTCACCATTTCTGAGCTTTAATCTTGCATTGTTGACCAGCATGCCCCACTTCTTATCCAATGCTTATTTATTTGTGATACTTAAGGCATTTTTTATTTAACAATATTTGAGAGAGTTGGTACAAGTCCTTGCCGAATTAGTTTTTAACTTATCACAAACTATCAAATGAAGGAAAACCCTAAAAGACTATCTAAAGAACCTGTGTATGGTTGCAAATGTATGGTTGCATGTCCAAACCTAAACTCAAATCGGCCAATCGAGCCAGGCAGGAAGTGAAAAGTAAAAGCCATAGACCATCCGGTACATTTTCAAAATAAAACACCAACATTACGTCATGACCGGTGGCACCAGGTCAGCAGTCAATCAATCAAAGGGTCTCAGAGGGTCGACAACATGGACGATTTATTTCATTAAATAATTTATGAAATAAATCACCCTTTTTATAAGAACAATGTCAGAAAGGACAAAGCCTGGCATTTAATTGCAGTATTTTTGGGAGTGGAAGGTGAGTACATTAGGTTTAGGATTATCGCGTGATCTCGCCTGAATACAGCTGGCTCGCAAGGCAGCGCTGCGCTGCCGTAACGCGCCAAGTGGAAATGCACGCAGGGCAGAAGTCGCGGCCGTAACGTGTCCGGTTGAATCCCGGCGTAACTCACCATCACTTCCATATTTTGCTGTGGCGTCTGGAATCCATGCACTGTCAGTTTGCGAAGCACTGGGGAACAAAGGAAAGAGGAACACATTAGCAGCCTACACATGGATGCATGCATTAGCTTTCTGATGCTGTGATGTATGCTCCACCATGCTTAGATTAAGTAGAATACGGCCAAGACAAGCCCTATGCTAATCCACTGTTTGAGTGCCTGTGGGTTAGGGATGGAAACAAATGCTCTAGTCCTCGATTTGGAAATTAGTATTCATTGCCTGAAAGGGCCTATAGAGTACAGTAGACTGTCAATACATTTTGGTTTCTGCTATGGGTTGTTAATGTGGTGACGAGATAGACAAATGTGGACGTTTTTGAAGAAAAACCACCAGTTGAATGTGGGCTGGTCTAAAAATCCTCACTAGTCCCTCAGAAACCAAGTTCAGTAGTTGTTGGCACATTATACTGCAGAGTTTTACCGTTATTTTTTACGTGGTAAAATACACAGCTTGAGTGGTTCAAAACAGGTTTTTTTACCCAGCTTTTTAAACACGTTAAGCAGCGCCTTCAATGGCGTGTTTTCAAAACAGTCAAATTAGCTCCTCTTCTTGATTCTCATAGCCAGTAATTCTTCATCCAAATATCGATAACGTAAGATAACATAAGTAAGACACCACCGGTCCATTTCTGTCGTTCACACTGTGCACTAACTACACTATGAGGAGGCAATACCAGTTGTTTACTCAATGTTCAATTCAGTCAACACTGCTGGCTGCTTAAAGTCTGTTATTGTAGGCCTACGTCTATTTTACCAGATTTTCTTCACATTAAAAGGACCATTCCGGTATTTTGAACATTGAGCCCCCTTTCAAGTTTGTCTAGGATGAAATAGAGGGGTCTTGGGTATTTGGCTAATTTCAAATCGCCCCAGCCTGCTTCACAATGGCTGGCTACGGGCATTCACAAACCTACCCTAAACATTAGTTTTCAGAAATGTGAAACTTACCGAGGGGTTAGTGGTGTTCGTTAATGTTACTAATCAAGTATTGTCGTGAAATACAGTTTCTGTCGTGTTTTATTTGGCATTTTGCAAATCCATTGAAAAGGAAACTGGAACGGAACTGGAAACGGAATGGGGGGCTGGTTGTAGTCTTTTCGCTCGGGACATGCCCTACTGTTGAGATGGAGAACCATCAAAATTTTGGTGTTAACCACTCTATTTCATCCTAGACAAACCAGAAAAGGGGCTCAATGTTCAAAATACCAGAATTGTCGTTTAAATAGAAACTCCATAACACTCTGGTAGTAGTCTAAATGAAACACAGATGAAGCCCATGTCATGAAGGGTCAACATTCCTCCTGTGCATTGAAGAGATTCATGATTGTGCCGATAATGGCATCAATATGTTTAAATAATATGTTAATAGAAATCACATATTTCTTGTCTCAGCGCAAGCTATGAAAGCAGGACCGTATAATGAGGTTTGCAATTGCTTTTCAGATATCCTATTCAGTCCAATTGCAAAAGCGTCATCTCGAATGGACCACCATTTTAAGAGATGAATGAGCCACCACCGCAAGAGTCTTCTTGCACAAGACTACTGTTCAACCCCTCATAATGTGCATTTAATCCACATTACATTCATATTAGATGACTACTGGAGTGAAAGTGGAGTTTTGATTTAAAGTATTTGGATGACACCTAGCGGAGCCACATAGTAACGTATAGGTCATTTATTATCCCAGTTGAACAAGACTGCGTTCATGGGAAGAAAACCTTATTTTACAATCGTTGGTACTGCTATATTTAGGTAAATTAATATTACCTATTGGTACATCAGCCACACAACATACCAGACATTTCCGCAGTATGCGGAAACATAGATCAATACGCTAACTTAGTCGCAAGAGAACTTACCTTGAGACTAAGGGTAGTGATCTTAAAAAGGGTTACTCTATAGTTTAATACTGAATTGAACATGGATTAAATAGCCGATAGTGCATCAACATAGTGTAGTAAAGTGGATGCACAGAGCAAACAAAAGATCATTAATGGACTGGTGTGGTCTGACTTTGGTTATCGTTGATCGGGTGATCAATGGTCATACTTACTGGCTGCGAGAATCAAGAGGAGGAGCTCATTTGACTTGAAATTGAAAATTGAATTCAAAATCAGTCAAAAACACAGTATACTACGCGGTTTTGACATTTGAGTTTGCCGTTTTGAACCACCGAATCTGGTAATTTTATGGCGTGATAAAATACAACACCGTAAAACAGTCGGCATGCATTTATCATTGATTTATATCAATGCACCAAGAAAAATTAGTTTTGACTGAAGGTCTTCCATATGAGCACAAGCACCGAACGCACACACGGTGTGTAATGGTTCGTAAATGGGGTCCATTTAGGACCAAAAGGTTATAAGCTATGCCAACAGTAAATGCAATGGCCTTACGTATGGACATGGCACATCGACTAACCAAGCTAAAGCAAATAGGAAATGCACTTCTTTCAAGATGGAAAGTTGGAGTATGTTAACTTCATTAGATCTATGAATATTAATCATTACAAGCTTGTTTAAACTGTGGTAGAACTGCTAATATAAACAATATATATTAACAGTTCAATATAAACTATTTCTTTCTTTCCAGACCTAGATAGTTACACAATGTATTCACAATGTCTCGTGTGTTTAAAACTTAATAAAAATCTGATTAGATGATCGATGTCTTTATTCTACTCAGTTTTCCAGAACATGGCCCATTAAACACTAAGAAAAATATAACTATTTGTATATGTGCAATAACCTGTAATAATGATCTTGATCTTAGATCATAAAAATCGAGTAATAATAATGTTTGGTTGCATGTCCAAACCTAAACTGAAGAGGGGTTTTCTTGAAGAACTCTCTATTGGTGAGAGGTTACCTTTAAGTGACAGCAGCGTCCTCTCCAGTGAACTGAGCGCGGCGGACTCGTCACTGGCGTAGATCTGCTGGAGGAAGCAGTCGGTGTGGTGGCTCCATAGGGAACAGGCAAAGCTGTAGATCCCCGATGCCAGCTGCACATAGAACAAACACAACAACAGTCCAGTCTATGGCCAGATACAATATGGAGGAAGCCTGTTATAAATATATGAAGCGAGGAGTATGGGGTCACCCTGGCTGTGTAGCGACACACAAGCACAAATAATTAGGCACCACACACACACACACACACACACACACTCTACCGTTACATTAGCCTTCTGCAAAAAGCCAATTACGCACTCTATTCAGTTTATGTCTGTGAATCTCTTGAATTTATGAAACAGCCTTTTATTAGAGAGCAGCTAACAATGCTCTTGTCACCAGTCTATAAAAGGCGCAAGGGTTGAAGACAAGACATGATACAGCATAATAATTGGATGGCGCTTGTGCAGCCGTTGCTCTGTTAAGAACGAGGCAGTCCGTCTTTGGGTCAGGCATCTGCTGTGCTACAGACACAGAATGCCGATGAGAGGGACTTCAGTACAGGCTGCTGATTAAAGCCATGGTGACCGGTTTCAGAGTTCGCTATAGTGCTACATTTAGAATGAGAGATAGAAGACAAAAAGCTGAGGGAGAGTGCATTTAAAAGGCCATTTAAAGAAAGTCTTTACATAATGGATTTATTGAAAATGTCATCCTAAGGCGTTTTATATTCATGCTTGTAGTTGATAACTTTGACAAAATTGGATGAAATGCAAGTAATGGTCCTTTGTTCCCTCATGACACATTTTCCTACTTTTTTTCAACTAGCCCATTAACTTTCACCATCGTCAATGGTGAAGTTTCACCGTTTCATCATCGTCAATTTATATTTTACAAATATTGATTACTGAAATTCGGAGGCAAAAAACATAAAAAATAAATACGTTGAGAACGGTATCTGTATATTTAGTTCTCTCAGATTCACATACTTTTCATAGCCGGAGGCCAGTAGCAAGCGTCAGAACAAAATGTGAACTATATCACTATATTTGTATTTAACGGAGCTTGAAAAAAAAAAAAAATAACAGTTACTGGTGAGATTGACTCTACAACAACAACAACAACAACAACATGAATGTCTGATAGGAGAAGTCTGCGCTTCTTAACACACAGAGAAAATAAGATGATAGAAGGGAAAACATAAAACGCATAAGAAACCGTGGTTTCGGTTTTCAGATATAGAGGGCCTGCTTAAAAAAAAGTTAATTTCAAAAAATGAAAGGGTCGTTTCGCTGCTCAGAAGGTATGAATCATCATTATTCAAATGCTGCACGGATTGAAAAAAAAAGCATTTAATACCCCAGTCCTCGTCTGACCCACGTGCTGCCATCTGATTCAAACCGTGAAAATTAATTAAAAAGTGTGTAGTATGTAGTTCAATCTCCGGCAGGCACACCCGAGTAAGGACTCTCACACACGTATTTGATCATATTGTGCACATATACGATTTCTTGATACAAATAGTGTGTGTGTTTTGGACGAGAGACAGACCACAGGAAAGGGTGAGACAAGAATTTGGAGGACACAGAGCACCACAAGGGAAGGATTTCTAAACAAATTGAAGCCATAACTTCACCCATGCCTCCCCTAGTGTGCAGCGACTGCCACGTTCTCAAGCACAACCACACACACGCGTACTGAGGAGTAGTTCCACTGTCATTTCAATACACTTTCAATCACTCTAATGTCGTCTTTTTTTGCCAACTTTTTAAAATGAAACCAACCTTTACTACCCTATAGAGAAAATACACATCAATATAGCTTATTATAAAACTCTAATCTATCAAAGCAGTGAGTCATTGCTTTTAATTGTACTGCAACACTCTTTCGGATAGCAAAATAATCCTATTAAGATGACTGAGTTTGATACCAAATGAAATGCAAGTAATTACGAGAGCAGCCAACACACAATGAGATCACAAAGATATGATCACTGACATTGTCATATCACTGTCATTTAAGCCTTCATCATACATTACGGTTGTACATTGATAATGATAATATTGTTGCTGATGATGGTGTGTCTGGCTGTGTGCGAGTGTGTGTAAAGAAATCCAATTAGTTCCAGCTACGGTTTGAAGATTTAATTTGGACCTCCTATCTCATAATAACTACATGTGAATGACCACCTCTGGGCAGGCTCAATGTTAATTTAAGTAAATTTACTCTCTGTGGATAGCATGCTCGTACCCGTGTTGGGTCTACCAACCAGGCCTCTGGGGCTCCGAGCAATGATCACAGACGCCCAGTTCAGAAAGCACACATTGGGAAATTAAACGCCCCACTGTGCAGTTTTTGATTTTGAGTGGCCATGTTTGCTAGGAGTTTGAATCAGTATCTAAAACCCACTCAACTTTCTTTGCCACTGAAAAGTGTGTGTGATGAGCACGTTGTTTCAACAGTGACTGTAATGACTTTTACACTCCCTCTTATCGAATACTTTTAACAGGCCATCACAGAGTAGGCTATTAATCAGTGAAAGAAATTCTGGAATCTATAGCACTTTTTAGCACGTACATTGACGAGGCGTGATGGCCTTAGAGGATTACATTTCAGCATTTATTTCGCAGATTGTAGCTGCAGCGTTTTCACTCAATTCTGGACCAATTAAAAAAGTAGGTCCACATTAGTCCCTTGTTCGAAAATTATCGACATTTTCCTTTAAGCATGAGCCACCAAAATCCCAAGGGATAAAATCACATTACAGTTGGGTAGGGACTCTTATGTAATTAATCTTGCCATGGATGCAAGCTACGTTCTGAATGACATTTCACATGATCAAGTAATTAAACTAACTAACCCACTATCTATGCAACGCGTTGCTCTGCGGCTCGTCTGTTGTGCGACCCTCTTTACATTGAGGCTCTGCTATAACAGAGTCGGACTGGAGCCGAGAGTGGATCCAAAACCCACTGGACATCCTCCAAACAGGATTCGATAATAGGGCCGACAGGTAGAGTGCACACATGGCACTATGGCTGCATCAGTTATTTCAAAGATAACTTGCTGATTGCCTCCCCCCCTGACCAATCGATTAGTTGAAGAGTAGGCTGAATTTTAGCTGACCAAGACTTTTTATTCCTCTCTCTGCCGGGGGAAGCACTATCCCAGAACCGAGTCTGAATAGGAACAGTCAACCAGAAAGTGTGCTGATGGACACCGTCTTGCTAGGACTCCCTGTTCTGCATCAAACACAATTATACAGATTGGCACCAGTGAAGTCCCTACTGCACCTTTAAAGAGTACTTCTAGGGTGTAGAAAGAAGGGAACGATCTATCCCAGGGCTGTGGAACTGTGTGCACCAATAGCGAGAACCACTGAAAGAGTGGGGTAAATCTAATCAGCTGTTTGCACATATAGAGAGAACTTTTGGAGAGAGGTAGAAGCTAGGATAGAGCTCAAGAGAGAGGCAGAGAAGGCAGAGAGACTGTCAACCACAGAGGGAAGTAGAGAAGAGAGAGTGCAGAGTGCAGCCATCTCACAGCTGTGGACCTGCACTACAGGGCTGCTCTCTTGTACAACATGAAATATAAATTGGAGAACGATGAAAAGACTATATGAAAAAAATGAGCGCGCTAGCTAGGAAAAGAGCTCTCGCTCTGTCTCTCTACGTCTGTCCCTCCCTTCCTCCCTCTATGTCTCTCCCTCTATGCGTCTCTCCATCTTTTAGCAGTGATGAGCGACTACATCAACCCTCACTATGTGCAGTGAAGCGGCTTGCAATCAGGAGAGTGTTGGAAAGTGCACTCAACAGATATGAAAGCCAAAGAATCAGTCGCCACTCCAGTATATCAGCTCCATCATTACTCCCGGGGTAGTTGTTGATTAATTATGTCATGCATTGGAGAGCGATTATTTCTCCTCGGCGCAAGCTAAATGGCAGTGTCTAGCTACCGAAAGATCGGTAAACATGTGCTTTGGAAAATGACAGGTTAGGCGACACCCTTTCATAGAGGGATGATCGCTGAACCAATACAGAAGAGGCTTAGCAAAGGGAGCGTTGAAAAAAGGTTTTCCTTTGGAAATCATGCAGTTCATTGTGCAATAATGTCTTTAGAATAGTTGAAATAACGGTTTATTGGCAAAAACCAAACAGGGAAATGAAAGAGATGCAAATTTCAATGACGCCAGACAATCCCTTCATTTGCATGTCGATTGCCTATTCCAGCAGGGAGGGTTCACAAGATGAAGTCAATCAGGAAAACTGCCGATCATTTCTTCCATCGTCTGTTGAAAACCCCTTGGGCAGTGATACTGTGCCTCATCACCATTCAACCGCACCAGGCCCATTATTGTCTTCACACCCCAACACCCAAACTAAAAACAAGCCAGAGACTCAGCACTTTGTACACCGAGAAATGACGATTGCAACCAAGGCTGCAATCAACTACTCACAACCCCTTGCTTTACACACCCCTCAGCTTGTGAATTGAAGTTGAAATCGACAAGGAAGGAACTTCTTACAGCTGAACAACATGAACGAACATCCCAGGGACAGCGCCTCAAACTTTGTTTTGTCAAAACATTTTGTGACACTAAGCATCTCCGGATATTTTAAATCTTGAATGCTATATGGACACCTGTTAGAGAAATCGACTTGTACAATAAGTAGGATCCCAAATGAAATTAAATATGAATACATTATCGTGACATAATTTGAGATGCTGTGTCATCACTTTGTTGGCATGAATAATGTGGGAAGCAGAGGCCCTAAGCAGCATAAGTGGCCGGCAATAATTGCAAGTAATTACGATTATTAAAATATGAAAGTGAAGAAAGTGCAGTGTAGACGTTTCCCTGCATTTGCTACGAAGACAACACAACAAAGAAACGCTCTGGCTCAGTTTGACCTCCCTTGCCTCGTTTTGAGCTTCGTCTGAAAGATTTGATGAAAAGCTGAAAACGGGGAGATGTAATTACACATTTTGCAGGACAGCGTTAAGTCTAACTCTGTGGGTACGATAAAGCCTGTTCTCAAGCCTTTTGAAAATATTTAGAAATATTTGGATTTATAATTTAAAAAACACACAATGCCATGTTATTTACTAGCCTTGGAACCAGAGGAAACTGCAAACTCATGTTTTATTTGCTCTGGCATATTTGTCTCGCCTCCCTTCCGTCCAGACAGACTTCCAACAGACCAGACCCTGGACGGGCCAATCGTAACAGTCAATCTAAAATGGGGTGGGTCTAATACGATGACTTTAGAGGAGCAACCCAAGGCATTTTCCTCAACCACCAATATGTCTGCCGCGCTGATGTAACACATGTTTCATTGCTCTGATTGGTTGTAAATCTATCCAATTGTTTCCAGAGGCAATTTGGTCTACGTCCATTGATAAAGCCCCTTGGAAATTAAAACTGAGAAGTTCTAGAGTAAGAGGAATTCGCAAATTGGTCTGGCGGTTTCAGCCTAGGTAATTACAGCAGCAGTACAGGATTTATGTCCACCAGAGAATATTAGTATAATCCAATCATGTCATCAAACTCACAGCTTAACACGTTGCTCCACCTTGCTCCATTATCCAGATTCTTTACCCATTGTTCTCGTCTAACAAAAGGCAAATTGTGTGTCTAGTCCTTGGATATATACTAAGGTCTAGCCCAGTTGAAATTGGTTCCATACCCTCAGCTAATCGGTGGCCAGAAAGACGCCAAATGACAGTATAAGAAGGCATGAAACTTCATTGTTGCTAATTTGCATACCTCAGCCACATGAGTGTGTTTCAATCCGGTTGATCATTTATGTCTGACCACCAATTGAGTGTTAAAGTGTTAAGCATCAGCCACAGCCTGTGGTTGGTTAGCATTAAAATGCCCATTATCTGTCAATGAATAGGTGGTGTTAGGAGCAGAGACTTGCATATAGATGGGATAAGGGCTTGGCGGTATGGCCTGAAAATAAAACCTTAATTTTTTTCAAACTAATATAAGATTTTGACTAACTTGTTGGGTGCATCAATTGCAGCACTAACCCCTTTTTTCTACTGTATAAATAGGGACAATATATTTTGTGATGCATTATGTCACCGCATATGTGATCGCCTACCGCTAGGGCCCTTTCGTGTCATAAGGAATTGAAAATGCTGCTGCCAAGGCTACCTGCTTTTTTACAGGCACTTTGTGAGTTAGGCCTCCCGGACAACTACGTTATACTGGGTATAACGCTGCGGTGTGTATGGATGTGTGTAGCTCCATCTGAGCAGCAATTTATTTTAATGTGGCGGTCCGAGCGGCGGTTAAGCTTCTGCATGTTATGCCACGGGGCAGTTTCGTACACACGTCGCTCGTTATAAAAAGGTATTTACACAACAGCGTTGCTAAAAAAACACATCACAAAGTTTGCTGCCAGTCATAACACCCTCCTTCCCAGTACACTGCACAATTTTTTTTTTTTTTTTTTTAAGTGTTTCAATCTCAGCCGAAACAGCAGGTTTGATTGCTCTTTGAGGCATAACAAATCTGCAGTCCAGAATTGTGTTTTTTACGGTTCAGCCAGTTCACAAACCGCGGGAAAGCTAATTATCAATTAAATCAAAAAGAAGAAAAAAAATCTTTTGAATGTCAACCATATATGTCTAATGTAGGTCCAAAATGTATTAGTTTAGTTTGACAATTCTTCTTTATTCTTACAACTAGATTGCCTAGACACACAAATCGAAACTCAGAAAACCCCATCTCACCTCCATCTTTCCACAGCACGGCGCAGCGCTACAGTGGGAGTCAACACGGCTGCCCCCTTTCTGCTGCTGCAATGATCTTTGCTGCCACTCGAAGCGTGGTCGGGAGAACACCTGGCTGAGCACCGCCTCTTCAGATGACGCACAGCACCACGCCGGGGCCCATTTTGAGATTCACATCACCGCGTGGCGTTGACACAGGATATTACCCATGGCGCAGTCATTGCAGATGCATTATCAAATCAGCATTGCATAATCACCAGCCCTAATTGATGGCGGCGCGGCGTCTGTGGCTCCCCAGCGCCGTTTTAGCTGTGCACCGTTTTAGGGGTCACTGCTCCCCAAGCGGGGGATGTCTAACACACTGTAGCTTACCCAGTCTAATGCACGGCTGTTTATTCGTCTATGCGTTTATTCATTATGCTCCCGTCTCATATGACTGCTAAACTATTTTAGTCCAGGGAATGCCTTGTTAAGGAATAACAAGGGTGGCCAATCAATGCAAAGTATTTTTTAAGTGTTTTGAAATGCAACCAATTCTCCTTCCTGAGCTCCCCTTTCATTCTATTCGCTCCATTAAAATGTTTCATAACAATAACTCCTTCCTCTTCATTACTTATTCTTCTCGCTCACAGGTCTCTTCCCCTTCACTTCCTCCGCCCAGATGCCACTTCCTCCCTGACCACCTCCCTGCCAGTCGGTCCGTTGCTAGTGGGTCAATAAACCTAGGGACCGTAGAGTGAGTGTGAGTGTGTGTGTGTGTGTGTGTGTGTGTGTGTGTGTGTGTGTGTGTGTGTGTGTGTGTGTGTCAGAGATAACAACCAGCCTAGCCAGAAGTAACCTCATCTCTACAGAGCAGCCTCTGCTTTGCTCTGAAAACAGCAACTTGTAGCACCAACATTGCCAGCTAATGTTAAAGAGAGAAGGTAATTACGTTCACAGATTAGAGGGGTTGACGGCAGAAGACGGGTTGTGTTCAGAGTCGCTGTGGCAGGTTCTAAAGGTTTAATAATGGACCTTGTGCGACAGGGTTTCTCTGCGTCAACATCACTGCCAGAGTTCTATTAGTTATGTATGAGACGAACCAGCAGTAACTACTCCTCGCATGGTCTTCTTTCTCCAGCGTTTTAATGCTATCCTTTCAACTCCCCGTGCTGAGACAGGACAACTATTCGCTACATGTTATGTTCAGCCCAGTGACTCAAACATGTAATGAACTGGCATGAACAAAACGTGTCCGGAAGACCATTTCATTTCCACATCAGGTGTATTAAAGCCCCCCTACACAGACCGACTCAGCCAGCCCGTCAGCCTTCTGGATTCAAGTTAACCTTGGTCTACACTCAACATCCTTTGCTTGTTAGGTGAATCCGCTAAATTTCACACCCACTCAGGTCCACAATAAAGATCCTTATACCACCCAGAACTCTCGCAAAGAACTACGCAATGCTGGAACAGTTTCATTATTCACTCATTATTTTGTATGTGGACGAAACCTTGTGCATGTACGGGATGGTACATAACATAGCATAAATCGCCTATCACACATAAGACAATGAATGAAGAGAGGGAGACACACAGAGTGACGTTTGGAATCTAAACAAACACTCATACAGCAGCTAAACAGCATCACCTAGAGGCCAAATTTGTCATTTAAGGACATGAGCTTATTTGTTATAATCCTACTCTAGTATTATGCTACAATTGGCTAATTTAGCGGACACGTTTACCCAAAGCAGCTTACAGTGAATTCAGAAAGACGTCCTATGTAGCAGGTAGTTGTTAGGGACCATGATCAAGGACACCTAATACAGATAAGGATGAAGCCGGATGGATCGAAAACAGTACATTCCGGCTTGAAGTCAAACCCCTTAGCCACTACACACCATATATGTTTCACATTTGGAGATTGGACCGTCTAAGAGATTTAAGAGAAGGGGGGAACAAAACAACAAATCCACGAAATCCCCCAAGAAACACAAAAATCAAGAGGAATCTGCCATCAAGCATACTGAGGGATAGGAATCAATAGAAGAGAACTCACGTCCTCAAAGAGGCGCCGGTCCTGGGCCAGACGCTTAGATGCTAGGGTCTTGGTGACGTGGTAGAAGGTGAGCAGGGCTCGGTGTTGCTGCAGGCCATCCTGGCTCTTCACAGAATCCATCAGAATGGGAATCAGCTCCGGCCACTGTCTGGGACAGTCCAAAGCGGGCCACCTTGGCTATCAGCACCGCAATCTGGGTTGCGATCTGATGGCGGAAAATGTGACAAACATTGACGGAAAAGGTTTCAGCCTCAGGAGGGTAGGTCTTATTTAAGTTTTATGGATGTGGAACATTTTGGCTTTGTTATGATGCATTTGATTTGAATTAGACTTAGTCACAGAGATGACTCATATATAAAAAAAATAAAGAGAGAGAGAGAGCGAGAGCGAGAGCGAGAGCGAGAGATCAATGTGTAATATAGAGTTGAAATACCAAAATCGTCAGCATAAAATACATTTTGTTTCTGATCAGTGCTTGTCTCATGTTGTGGTTATCCAAAATAATAGCACACAAATTAAGAGTTATGCATTGTCAAATGAGAACTAATGCCTTTGGTTGGGTTGGTATGTTGCACTAGAGGGTTTGGAAACACATTTATTATAGAAATATGAAATGGAGAAATAAAATAAACTATACTGCAGCTTTTTGAAATTTGATAAAGGACATGCCTGTGGCTTATGCAGTAAACACAAGCAAGAGAATGATGAAAATTCTGGAAAGTGAAGACATCATCTTGCTTTCCTAAAGCTAAAGTTTAGAAATATATTTACGGCAATGTTCCGTTTACTTTTCTTTTGCTGGGATGACCTTTCAAATCCCGGGCTATAGCCTACAGAATTAGTAGTTAATTATTCAAATGAAATGCAGGGTTACAATTTGAACACCTTATTCACCTATGACCTCAAAGGTGTAGGATCTTTTTTTTTTCTTCATTCATATCAACAAACGTGTTTTTTTGTGAATCATGAATTCACTGTTGGCCCCATGCAACAATAACTTCCCTAACAGCAAAAGAAAGGCTCTTAATAAGTTGAATATACCAAATAATAACTTGTTAATCGTATTTCAAATTCTCATCATTAGCACAGTATTTTTTGTGCAATGTTCACCATGTAACTACGGAGGCATGTGGCTCTTCTGAGGAGAAGGTTAACCTAAGTCCAATAAAGGCTCTTTGGACCCCCATTAAAAATGTGTCACACTAATCTAAATATTATAGAGTTTCAAGGCCATTCAAAAGCTTTTCCAAGGACTTCTTTGCAAAGTCATTTGCTGTATGTTCACAATGATTATGAGGTTATTTCATCAAACACACTCAATTGAAAAAGATTACCCCGTTAATTAACCCCATATGCTAATTGAGCTTAAATCCCGCAAAATTGTCTGTTTCCATGGCAATGTGAAGCGCACAAATTCGATGAAATGGGGGAAAAATAATGTGTGCGTGGCACTGTGGTTGAACAGCGGGTGTGCTGCTCGGACGCCTCTGAAACAGGCGTGGGTTCGGGTCGGCTCGCAATAATGGTCGAATATGGTGATTGCGAGCGAGACTTCTCTGCTGCTGGAGATGTTATTCAGGAGCAGAGGAGTAAACTAAAACTGTGTGCCATGTGCTTTTTTTGCACAGCAATCTAAAGCATCACCCCACACTCCAGATAGTGAAATTCCCCGGCGTTCCATCTAATATGTCTAATTTTCCATCAGGTGCGGGTGTCGGTATGAATTTATAGCGGGTCTGGTCGGGTGCGGAATGTAATTCTCGGGTACGGGCGGGCGCGGGTTGGCATTGCATTTTGAATTGGGGGAAGAAACATTGGCTTTGACTCTCTGAAGTCCAGATTGAACTGCAACTTCAGATCAATGTGGAACTGCTCACCGCGACATGGAGGAAGGGATTGTTTCCCGCGATTGTCTCCCGCCGGAGCCCCGCTGCCCGCTGCCTCGGCGCTGCCAAGGCGGTGGTGCCTTGGCGTGGGCAGCGGGGCTCCGGCGGAAGACAATCGTGGTCCACAATCGCGGGCAACAATTCCTTTCTCCTCCATGTCGCAGGTCAGTCTACTTCAGATTGATGTGGAAGAACCAGAGACGACGGAGCAACCGACGGAGTCGCTCGAGATGATATTATGAATAAACGACTACGTCGGGTTCTCCGACGTCTCTGGTCCTTCCACGTCAATCTGAAGTTGCAGTTAAATCTGGGCTTCAGAGAGTCAAAGCCAACGTTTTTTCCCCCAATTCCTTCTCCACCATGGGAATCAATACACGGGCCTCCACTTCGGCTGTTTCCCATTCCCATTTGTGTCAGTCTAGTTCTCTGGCTAAGCGGTGAAGAAACATGGTGGACATTGTGTTTACATCTCGTACGCGAGCCCCCGCCCCCCTCATTCCTTATTGGTGGGCTTTCAAATTTGCCAAGAGAAGACTGGGTTAGACTGACGGAAGAATTTTTTATTTATTTATTATAATAGCGATTTTATAATTATAGAACGCTGGTTCTGTATCGGTGAAGTATCTCTTTAAGATTTTCTCAGTATACAGAATGTTAGCCATATAAAAGGGTGGTGGTTAAATGTCCATCCCAAAATACAAACGGCTTATGAAAATATCTCAAAAGATTGGATTAAATAACTACAAATAAATACTAACCTGGTTGACTGGCTCATTGAAATTTGTAATAAGACCAGCACGCAGTGATGTCTTCTCCTCTTCCGACAAGGAACTGTGAAACATTGAAGCAGATGGAAAAAGACAGCATGCATTACATCATGTGTTTTTACAACAATGCGAAACCATGAATGCAGCGGGAGAACGGAAAGGGCAGAAAGTTCGCATCAAAATGGCAATTTGGAAAATTGCAACAGACATATCCCATTAAATTATGTCTATTACGATTGCAAATACTGTCACAAAATTATCATTAGAATAAATAAACCAGTTGTAATCTGCATGTCATGTATCATCACTATAACTGATGCATCTTCATATCAGCTTAACACTTGAATGAGGTTATGGAAGTGTGTGTGGAAGATGAGTAGTCTAAGCAGCCCCACCTACCCCGACTCAGACTAATTGGACAATGAGGCCGGGAGAGGATGCACACCTGAGCATTCATTGTGCACAGGTTAAACCAGATCTCAACCCCCCCCCCCCCCACACACACACACACACACACAATGTAGATATGAAGCGCTCATTCTAATGTAACAAAAACACAATAATCTCTTTTTCATGGGATAATAAAAAACAAAATTGGCATTTCTGCCAAGTCTGCTCTTCTAGATGCCACTCAATTTTACACACTGCCCCTTTAATCTAAATCTTAGTCAAGGCATACCACCGTATTTAATATAAATGATATGAATATACTGATCAGGGGGATGATTTCGCTCCCTAGATAACGCTATCACTCAGGAACAGCTGGCCTGCCAAATCCAACCCGCCTGCAGCAGACCAGCACTTTCTCCACGGCTCCCTCATTCATACACAAGGCACCGCTACGAGGCCACTGCCCGAGAATAACTTATCACAAACACACGACAAGCGGCGGGGGGAAAAGTTTCCTGAAGAGATTGGCATTATGATGCAGTGACGAATGAGGCATTGCATCAAACTTGAATGTGCCCTGCCTGGAGGCACATTTAAAAAGAGCGGTAAAGGGTGGCTTGAGGACAGGTTGGATGGAGTAGTGGATTCAATTAACATATAAATAACATTAGGGGAGAAAAGGGACCGTAGGTATAACTGTTCTGGAGTGATGGAAAACCAATACTGAAACTATAGAAACATTGAATAGCAGAATGATGTACTTCCAAGCATTGGTCCTATTTGTATGGTAATATTAACCTTTTCCCAATCAGGCCTTGTTTACACAAGCTTTTTGTATCTCTTCGAATCGCAGACTGAAAACGGTTGTGAGATTGCCAAGCAAAGAGAAGTTTTTCCGTCTTAACAGTCGGGAATGGTTGTACGACAGATATAGAAATAGCCTACTGTTGTCTATGAAACACTCAATCTAGACGAGCCGCCTAGACCGAATCGCTCATCAATTAAAGGGATACTTCACCGATTCAGAACCGGCGTTCTATCATTATAAAACTACTATTTTAATATAAAAAAAAATTCTCCTCAGTCTAACCCAGTCTTCCCTTGGCCCAGCTTTCCAATTTTCTTAAATAAACAAATACTTGATATGCTTAGCTACTGTATTTAGCTAATTGTTTTATGCTGTACAGTAATATACAAATGCGTTTGAAAAAAACGAGAGCAGAAGACTAAACTAGTCAACGTATCACGGGGATATGTTTACACAAAGTTTAAACTTTGTGTAGCCTGAGATAAGACACTTTCTGCCTTATCTCAGGCTAGGATGAAGCGATTTCCATTTTTTTTGCACATTTATAATACATAGAATTATTAAGTTCATATAACCTTCATATCATCACCGGTGAAGTATCCCTTTAACAAAGGGGGCGTAATTTGCCAATTTATTTCGGGCGTCATTTGCAAAATTAGTCAGTCGTTTTGGGCTTACTTTTTTTTCCAAGTCTAAGATTGTTAATTTTTTCTATTGCTACTCATGATTCAGGGCTTAATCCAGAGCCATGTGAAGTGGTTCACCAGGGTCTCAGATATGACTGAAGCCAGCCTGGTGAAGGAAAGAACCCAAAGCCGAGGAACTATGTTTAATACAAATGGATTGATTTACCGGTAATTAAATATATTTTACAGCCAAGGGGAACAGAGACAATTCCCAGAGATATTTCCAAGATAATAGAAAAGGAAGGCAACCAATTGGGTCTGTGAAGGGGCTCCCATTTATTGGTTACTTTATTTAAATTCCAATTCCCCTCAAAACGAAAAGCGTTGACCTCGACCAACTTGAGATATAAAAAGAAGTATAGGGCTGTCAATCGATAATTCTTGGCATATGCAGACAAATTTGTTTTATTTTTGAGTGACAGGCTATATAGAATTACAAAAAAACGGTAGGCAAAACTTTTTTCTTATCATTTCATCTGATGGTCAACTCGTTTAACGCCCGATAGGTTTGTAATATGAATGTATCAGACTAGGCACCTTTGTAAACATAGCGGAGTCACCCATTGGGAGGGTGCTTGACCATTGGGATTAAACACAGAACCAAACCTAGATTCAAATCTTCTGACGTTTATACATTGAAGCTCTGCCGTAACCATGAGTGGATCTGAAACCCACTGGCATCCTCTAACCAGCCCTCACCTCATATTTAGGCTACCAGGTTTTCATTTTCCCCCAATCGATTGGTCGGCGACCAAGATTTTCTTTGGCTGACTACAGCCCTAGTGGCAACATGCTCTTCCTTAATACTATCGCATATTATTGACTTGTTGTTACATTGCTTGTTATGTGTAATTACACTGAATCAAGGACACTAACGGCTAGACCCATTACTTCCTTGCAGACCCTCCTTGCATCCACCGCAAGGGCCTGATGTGCGTTTCCCCAAAAATGTAATCTTGCGTGGAGGCGATTGGCCCGTTAACGTAAACCCGACGTAAACCCGTAAACCTGCGTCGAAGCGACTGCGTCAACGTGGAACCATAACTTAGCCTTTAGGTAAAGTGTTACCAAATACAATACATATTGCCAAATATGTGGGAGTAATACAAAGGGAGAAACAAAGACACTGATGTTCAGAACTAATCAGTTTGAGATAAAGGATATGCAAGAAAAACAAAAAGGAGATGGAGAGGATGTGGGAACTCACTGTGGGGCAACTCTCCTCCAGTAGCGGTCAATGCCATTTTTGAAGTAGAGCACAGCAAGCCACCTGACATTCACGTCAAGCATGTGGTTGTTGAAGATATTCTGTGGGACAGGAGAAAAGGAAAAAGGGTTATGGCAATCTTGCCGAGTTCATAAAGTTGTCTGCATACAACCTAATGCTCAAGTGTAGTGTAGTATATGTATACCAATAGATATAAAAACATACAACAGCCCTACTAACAAAGTAAATGTGGATTAGCACTTTGGTGTAATTGTGTTAAATAGGCACCCTTATTCTCATAGCCAACTGCAAATCTTCTCTATTGGCAAGGTCAAAGATACCTTCAACGATGAAAGTTTAATAAATGCTTTAACTAAATAATCTGTATGTCATTAAGAATTTTGCCATCAAGCCGATTACTTTCCCCTTATAATTTGCCAATAGAGTTCAAGTATAGTGACACTAAGGCCCAATCCCATTTCTACCCCTTACCCCTTCCCCTTACCCCTCCCCATTGTTTTGAAGGGGTAAGGGGTAGGAATGGGATTGGGGCCTAAGCCTTTCCCTGTAATTGTAAGTTTTTTTTAACAAGAGTGACAAGTCTTCTGAGATGTAAAAGTAATAACTCTACAGATTTGGTGACAGTGGGGCCAGAAAGAAATGCATTAAACGTGGGTGCTTCCATGAGTATTATAGTGTTCAAAAAAAAGGAGAAAAAAAATTATGATCATTATTTTTTTGATGTGCACTACATAACTGTGCCACAGTGCACTGAAATAACTGAAGCAAATAACTAAAAAGGAACCAAAACTGAGAAAAAGCATTGAAGTAGAAAATGCACGCATTTACGCAGACAATTTATGCCTGCGTAAATTAAGGCTTACGAATGCCATGCTCTACCGGTGGAGCTACACAGAGGACCACTCTGTTTAGGTCATTTTGTGTTTGTTTTGTACCAGGAGGACAGAGTAGAATCCGGGCTGGGTCTCCCACTGTTTGAGCTGCTCCTCTGCAGGCTTCAGCCCCGCTGTGTCCTGGCTGGTGGCCTGAGTCAGGGTCTGCAGCACCACCAATCTGGCACTGTCCATATCCATAACTGTCAGAACCAAAGGGTAAGAGAGAGGAACAAGATGGAGTACAAGGAGAGAAAGAGGAGTGTTTAAGCATTTGAGTTTAACATTGGTGCAGATGTTCAACTGCAGCCGGCAATGGTGCCACTATCCTTTTTAATTGGTGGCACCCTATACAATTTGGTCGCACCCCTTTTTTTCACTGCCTTGCAGAAGTCTTGAATGTTCTTTTGTCACATACCATCCATATGTGTACATTCATTTGAAAACATTAACTTATTTGAAATTAATTGTTAGAATGTTTATTTATCCCGACATCCCTTTCCTCACAAAGGTGCTCGACATCCCTTTCCTCACAAACCAAAACTTTGCGCTCATCCTCTTCATTAATCAAAAACCTCTGCCTAGTAATTATCATAACGATAATAACAAAAACATTTTTCAAAAAGGAAAAGGAAATCCACAATACTGTGTTTATCGTACTTAATTTAAACTTTTCACAGTGTATAAAACACACTTTTTACACAAGTGTCTTGAACGGGTCATGTTTCAATGAGAGCGCCAACACCAGTGCTGCACACAGCCACTCTATAACTTCTAGCACTGCTCAAAACCTTCAACCACCCTTCATATTAAAGAGAGAAGAGAACAGACAAAAAAAGACACAAACAGCATTTACTCGTGATATTGTAGTTTTGCTTTTGAAGCGTTAAATAAAACATATGTCGAACTAATTTAACCGGTTCATAATTTAAAATGCAGAACAAACAACGGTGTCAGTCAGCTAATGTCTGCGTCGTGACAGCGATGTTTGGAGATGTTACACAGTGGTGCAGTGCCACTATAACATTGTTTGCAGAGAACTCAGAGAGACAGAGATACTTCTTGCACATTAAGAACTAGGATAACACTACCTCATCCACATAAAAAATTGTCGCAAATGCAAAGCTTTTGGTTGCAGTTTTGAGTTAAGAGTTTGAAGAAGATTGTAAAGACAAGATTGTTAACACTTCAAATGTTATAGCAGCAACCTTTTGAAAGTTTTTTGAAATTAGTCAATAATAACAATTATGCTTAAATTGAATGCATATTTAGATAAATTTACTTCAATGACGAGTACTTTCTCAGTGACCCTAATACGAGGAAAGTTACAGAACTTTCCTTACCTAGATAGCTTCATGCAGAGTCAGATAAGTTCCCAGGTAAGACAGCATTATTCTCCCCCTGGCAAATGAGACCAACTCTTAACCAAAAATGCTGTTCCCCTGGATAATTTCCAGAAGAAAGTCATACTTTTAGGCATTTTGCGTGGACTTAGTTGAGTTGCCTCAGTGCTTCCTGTGTAACATCTGACGAATTATCTGAACATGAAAGACATTGAGGATTGTTTATTCTCAGCATAAAACCTTGCGATGATTGAATGTTATTGAGATGTACTTTTTTTCCTTTGTGGAGTTAAAAGAATGAAGAATTTCAGCAAGAATGGGATGAAAACGTTCATACTAGAGTATGTCAGAATTATTACGCATATTCTGACATTAAAAACACTGTAAAAAGGGCCAGAGGAGGTTAAAACCAACTGTGTTTATATTTATCATTACTAATAGTTTTGTCAAAGACTGAGTTCAGAAAATATGCGCTTTCCTGGGGCCTATTCTAGCAGGTTTAGTGGGGTAGGTGGGTGGTTGAGTGAGTGAGTGAAAAATCAGCATACTTCCATGCACGGCTATTTTTTTTCTTTCCTTTCTGCCAAGAGCATGTTAGCAGTCATTAAGAGTGAAAAGGTCGCCATTGTTGAAAGTTGTTAATTTTGCATTTTGTAAAATACATAGTATATTGAAAACGAGTTGCCAGTGTTACAGTGCATCTGCCGTTATCATACTACTTATAGTTCAAAGTACCAGCTCCCCTGAGGTGTAACATGCATGATATGTAACATGCATGTTTTTTTCTTACATGATATATATTTCTTGCTCTCTAGGATGTTTTTTGGGACAACCGTAGACAGTCATTGACATGCTTTCTATAGCCCGCAACTTCACAGGCAGCCCATTAACTGTACCTTATCAACCTGTTAAATGAGCAACAAATCTGACGATCAATCGCAGGAAAGTCCTGCGTCCTACAAAAAACATTAGACCTCAAGTAAACAAGTTTAAAAAAATGCATTTTCAAGGGATAGCGAAGGAAGTGCAAACCTGTATCCTGTATAATTAATTGGTTGACGGCTTGCCATAATAAAATACTGTTTTTTCGATAAATGCACTTTATGACTTGACTTATACCCTGTGGATATGTAACATCATCCATACACAATTGTCGCTGCACTGACAACCAGACGAATGAAGTGTTTCAGTGAGTGGCAACACACTGAAAATACATTTTCCAACAGCACCGTTGGCACAGATCAGTTGTGTCAAGTTAAATAGTATTTACAGTGTTCACTTGGCTAGGTGGATTGACAGCATTAGCTGTCCAGTAACCAGCTAACTGCTGTTGCTGACGTAACCGTCACATTGTGTCTACAATGCAACTTGTCTATAAACTTGCTCAGTTGAATTTACAACCGTAAACGAAGTAACGATAGATGGACATAGTGGGACATTTGGCGTGATACGCCAAAAGAAAGACGAAAAACACGATGATGCTTGTGTGTGTTTGATAACAGTGTAGGCGTAGAGGGTGGCATCTCATTGACCTAATCAAGAGCAGTGGCTGTGGTTCCGGGAGGATGCTACACTATGAATCAAGCCTACCCACCACCTAAGCTAGCTCTCAAGTTAGCACCATGGCATGGCTACGGTGGGTCATCAGCGCCAAGTAAAACTGTGCAAATAACCCAATACCCTGAACTGATGTGTTTTGCGGTTCATAAAGACGACGCGGACTCACCTAAGAAATGACACGCTGTAGAAAAAAGAAAACTATGCCCGTAACGGCAGTTGTAGCGCACTACTAACCAAAACACGCTGCTAAATAGTGCGGACAACACAACAGGAGGCGCACGTTGATGACGTACGTCATAGTGTGTATATCTTTATGGACCTTTTATCATGAAGGTAAATAATTGTATCTTGTACGATTATTCATTGATCCCTTGGATCATTATATTGCTTAATTTAGGAAGGATGGTAGTGATATATAATTCAGCATTAACATAAATATAATAATAGTTGCAAGTAGCAATAACCGGTGTCAATAGCACACAGCCCAGCCTGAAGTTGGAAAAAAAATATGGAAAACTTGGAATTCAGCGAGACAACTGCTGAAGGTCACAGAGCCATACTTAGACTTACTTACTCAGATGGGTGCCCCCTAAGCCAAATCTGGAGGTGGTCAATCATTGACAGTGCTTTTGTTTAAAATTCCTTGCAGGCTGCTGGAAGAAACTTCAATGTGGGCAAACCCATTACAGTCAACTGCCCCAAAGTGACCTCAGTTCAAACCAAAACATGACTTTTCAAGGATACTGCCTCAACTGCTGGAAGGAGTTTGTTATTGCTTTGCAGTATACCATAGAGTCAAGGATTAAGCCTTCACTGCCAAAACTATTAGAAATCTGCTTGATAGTACACAAAAGCTGTCGACTAACTGAGCAGTTGGAGATGAAACAGTTGGAGTAGGCACTATCTAGCAAAGGAGACAGAGGCTTGACCCTATTTAATGACGTGTAAGAACAGTTTGAGATTAAATATGTTGGAGGATTGGGCGCTATCTTGAATAGTCGACATCCATCATAAAACAACCACTATCTTATCCACTATAGAATACATTGACTATTTATCATATAATTCCACATAGGCCTACACTATATCATAGGAAACCACATACAATATATATAGTGCAGCAAACTATGCTTGGAATATCCTTTTTTATTTCTACAATAAATCATTAATTGGGAATCCATTAACTTCCACAACCTCAGGCAAAGCGCTGCTCTTTGAACTACAGCAGACAGGAAATATCTTATAGAAGTAGGCCAATTCCATCAGAGAATACATTCACAATAAGTGACAGAATACATCCATGGTATTATCATAATGCATTCTCCATAAGCAAAAGAACAAGTGATGATTCTCAGCATATTCTGTCAACGGTGGGATTCAAACTATTGATCTATCGCCTGTGAGGCAAGTAGGCCTACTCTACTCAATAGGCAATTGACAGACTTGTATACAAAAGGGGTGATCAGTATATATATATATTTTTTTCAGTTAGAGGACATTTGTAGTGTCATTCATTGTCCATTTATACCAATACACAGACTATTTCGGTTGCAGGGACTAGTTAAGACTTGTAGCTTTCCCAGTGTGTTTTCAGGTGTGTGTGTGTGTGTGTGTGTGTGTGTGTGTGTGTGTGTGTGTGTGTGTGTGTGTGTGTGTGTGTGTGTGTGTGTGTGTGTGTGTGTGTGTGTGTGTGTGTGTGTGTGTGTGTGTGTGTGTGTGTACATGTCTATGTGTGTGTGTCTGAGTTTGGGTGTGTGTGGTGAGAGGACATGGGGTAATTTATAGTGTCATTCAATGCGTTTACGTGACCCTCAAGAAAATCGACTTATTGGGTTAGTCCATGTGACTGGATTATTAAGATGCATGTATATGTAAGGTTGTTAATAAGACAGGCTACCATGTGGCGCTGTTTACCGCGATTTGAATATTGTGTCCCTTGTGGGCCAACGTAGTTCGTGTGTGCGCCATCTTGTTTCATGTTTGACCCTAATGGTTCCAAGGTGAGCAGAGTTTTAGTTATCTTGCACAATCTATATTTTAAATATAAGTTTAAACCACCCATCCGTTCAGTTTGTTTGGTACGTTGCATAGGATGTTCGTTTACCTGTTGAGTGTTTTATGTGATGTGTGTTTGCGTCTTATATGATTTTGTCTACTGCTTAATTTAATGTTTCCGTCCTTTTCTTTTATTTGAAAGAGGGTATTTTTTTGTGCAAATGTAGTTACCCCCTATAAGAACTTTATCAGGGGGCTCAGCAACCCTATTGGAAGTAAGAAATGTTGTTATTCTAAAAAAAACAACAGTTTTTGACAATGTTTAATAATGTCCAAAACATACTCTGTAGTTTGTGGTTTAAAATGTAGATGTTAAGGACGAAAATGAAAACATCCCCGCTTAGCAAATGGTATCATCCTCTTCTCACCCGCTCCTTCTCCTCTGTACCTGCACCCAGAGCGATAGATATATGTTTGTATGTTTGCTTTGTTGTTCTTAGTCATACTTGTTCCCACTTGTTTTTGGTTCCACAAATTTCAGCCTGATATATGTGGGGAGGATTTTTTTCTAAACACTCAGCATCACAAACAATGGGTCCATCTTTACACGGTGCATCCTCCTTTTGAAGCGTGCAGATGATAGGCAGTGGAATCTGCATTCGCTGGAGGGTTTTATAACCAGTGGTCCATTTTACTTGCATGTCTTTTTTAATCGTCTCCTTTCCTCACCCCAGTGTTTCCCCCACGTTCACAAGAAAATTCAGCGGAGAAAATTCAGCGGAGAAAATTCAGCAGCGGCGGCGCGCCGCTGCTGAATTTTCTCCGCCGCTGCAATAAAAATCCTTCTCCTAATTTTAATTTTTTTATTTTTTTATTTTTTTATCGTAGCTCCTTTTAGAAAATGTACAGCGCGTAACGTCAATTGCGCAGCACGTGGCACATCGTCACATAACCAACATCAAAAAAGAAAAATACACCGCGAGTGTGGCCAGTGTTGCCAGATTGGGCGGTTTTCCGCCCAATTGGGCTTCTTTTGTTTACGTCAGGCGGGGAAAAAATACATTGGGCGGGTAAAAACAGCACCCTCTCTCTCTTTCTATCTCTCTATCTCTCTCTCTCTCTTAAATAAATAAATAGTTTAAATAAATAAATAATTGAGGTAGTTGTGGGCTATTCAATCGGCATCATTTGGCAACTTACCGGTCCATGACGTCAGTTCAGCACTGTAGCCGCACTAAATTTGAAGCGGGTGACCTAGCTAAGCAGCAGCATCATGCCGAAGTGGGGAAAATATAAGAAATGCTACAGGAAGGAATGGGAGACACAGACCCCTGAACTTAAAGACCTGGATCGCGGCTGTCACCAGGAGACGACTCTAAAGCCTGTTGCAAGTATTGTAACACACAAAATAAGAGCTCAGCTTAATGATTTGAAAGAACATGGCGCCACAAAAAAACACAAGTCCCGCTGTGCGCCGAGTGTGAAATCTTTTGCTGTACCGGTGGGATCTGGTGTCGGACAAAACACAGTCAAAGATGACCAAAAACACAGTGAACTTAGGATTGCAACCTACGTTGCCTGCCACACTTCCATTAATGCTGTTCAGGACTTGTCAGATATACTCCAAGAGGAGATGGGAGCATTCAAAATGCACAGAACAAAGTGTACAGCTGTTATCACATCTGTTCTGGCACCACATTTCAGAGAGGAGTTAAAGCAGATATTGGAGAGTCTCCATATTCTCTCTATCTGGACGAAACAACCGATATATCGGTAAACAAGCTCCTCTGCATATGTGTGAAGTACCGATCACAGAAACACAACAGGTTTGTCAGTACTTACCTGGGACTTGTTAATCTTCTCACCGCTGATGCTCAAGGCATATCAGATGCTATTGTTTCTTGTTGTTTCTTTGCTGAGTGAATGTGGCCTGGACATTAAAAATATGGTGGGGATCGCAACAGACGGGGCAAGTGTCATGGTCGGAAAAAATCATTCCGTTTTCACACTCCTCAAACAAAAACAGCCTAGTTTACAGCTCATTCGCTGCGTTTGCCACTCATTGGATATAGTGGCTCATAAAGCAATGCAACTTCTTCCAAGCAACCTGGACTATATGATAAGAGAAACCTACAACTGGTTCGCACACTCAGCAAAGCGCCAGAGTGACTATAGCAGTGTCTACAAGACCATAAATGACGGTGGCTGTCCTCTGAAATTCATCTCCCCGAGCTCAACCCGTTGGTTTTTGATCTCAGACTGTATCGAAAGAATTTCAGAGCAGGAAGATGCCCTCAAACTACACTTCAGTTTGGTTTTAAGTGTCGAACACTGCTATGCAGCCAGACTTTTGAATGAAATGTACAGTGACAAATCAAACAGTCTGTACATGCACTTCCTCCGGCCCGTGTTGATGGAAATCAAAACTGTGAACAAATATTTCCAGCTGGAAACAGGAGATACGCTGGGTGTTTTTAGGGATCTTGACAGGCTGTACATGTCAACATTGAGGAGAATTGTGAAGCCCAGCGTATTACGCATGAACAACGACAGTCGTCTCAGGGAACTTGACCTTAAATCATCCAGCCTCTACCTCTCACACCAGGACGCGGACCTGGGCTCCTCATTCCAGCAGCAGCTGGATGCCAGCACATTAGCGCCGGAGCTGAAGGATAGAATTTCCGCGCGCTGTTTTGATTTTCTGAAAGAAGTGCTGGTGCAGTATCAAATGCGTCTTCCTGCATCAATGGAAATGCTCCGCAAACTGGAGCTTTTTTGTCCGACGCTGGTGATGTCAAAAATAGACAGGCCAGGAGTAAAAGACTTGCCCGCTGAGTTTTTCTCTTGTTCGGTGGACATCTTGGAGAGCCAGTGGAGAAATATCGCATCAGCCGGCTTCTCAAGTGATCGGGCCATTGACGCCTTTTGGCTGGAAGTTGAAGCATTTCAAGATGCTGGAGGAAACCAGTGTTTCAAAGATTTAGCACTGGGTGTCATCAAATTGCTCACTCTGCCAATATCAAATGCCCACGTTGAGAGAGCGTTTTCCCAAGTGACGCTGCTGAAGGATGACACCAGAAATCGCATGGGATTACGGCTCCTCTCCAGCCTCATGGATGTGCGCTCTGGCCTGAGCAGAAACGGACTGACCTCCGCCACTTTCAAACCTCCCCGACAGTTGTTGGCGAGGTTTGATTCATTCATGTATTAGCCAGCCGACCTCGCTTCCAGTGACTGTAAAAAGTTTTTCGTTCTCAATGTTCAAGTTAATGGAAATTAAGACGCTGATTCTGCGTAAAAGGTGAGATGATTTTTTTTTTATGTCACCTTATGTTATTTGCACTGTGACTGATCTGTAGCCCACTTATGGCATTTGCTCGTTTATTTTAAAACTCGTTTTTCGTGGTTGTGTGTTTGGAATCTCAATCAGCTGCTGTACGGCCAGGTCGTTCAGACAGCACCACAGTTGTGGAAAGCAGCGAGGAGGAAAAGAGGGGGAGGGAGGGAGGGGGAGAGGGGAAAAAGAGAGGCTGGGAGATGCGCTCTGTGCATTTTTGTTTGTTTGTTTTGCAAGTAGTCCTCATACGGGTCATTTGTGATGTAAATAATTAAATATATTAGGCCTACACGGTTAAAAGTGCACCTTTTTACGTGCAGCTGTTATTATTACTAATCTGGGCCTGGCACTAGGATGCCAGAGGTTCATCTTACAATTTGTGTAGCCAATGGTTGATTTACTGCGCTCTTGTTGGTTGCATTAAACCTGTTAATCTATCATTTATGTGTGGCTATTTGATGCTATATGAAGCTCTGGATGTCTATGTGTTATGATTTTACGGGTTTACATGAGTGTCTGGCAACTTCGTGGTTTGGGCTGGTTTTTATTGGATTGGGCGGGTTCTACGATGGGATTGGGCTTGAAACTGTCAATCTGATCTGGCAACACTGAGTGTGGCAGTTGTTGGCAGTAGGCTACCCTACACGGTTGCAAAGTTACATTGATTCTAGCAGTAGCGACTAAAGCGGAAGATCGAAGAAAGAAGGAAAGAGTGAGACAGACAGAGAAAGTAAGTTGCTAAAATGTGTCGCTACATGACCACCAGTGTTAAAAACCCTCTGAGCCCAATCATTTTATTGTATCTATAAACCGCAACCTCCGTGCCGTTTTTCCTCTAGTATTGTGTGTGTGTGTGTGTAGGCCTATGTGTGTGTATGAGTTAGGGATGAAAATTATCGAGTAATTCATTAATCGATAGTTGTTTCATCTTATCGATCGATTAATTGATAAGCGGCAATTTTTCTGAGAACCTGAATTTCCCTCTGAATAGGTTCTATCTACTGTATTTGTAACGTAAAATGCTATCTTCCTTATGATAAAAAAAAATGCAAATCATATTCCTTCATCAAAGATTTATTCTGGGCTCACTTGAGGGCAGGGAATAACATTTTGGTAGAATATCAAACATATTCTGAATAGAAAATATCAAAATATTACACTCATCTCTCTTGTGCGACATTGGAAACATTAATAGCAGCAGCATAAAAAAATACATTCCTGAATAGAAGAATACAATACTATGTAGGCTACTTTAACATGAAAATAAATTAGTGCACTGTCTCTTAGCAGCATAATAAAATAAATTCAGAAAAGTAAATAAAGTGTCACATGTGGACTATTAGCAGCATTTATAATCCCCCTTAAACTGGGAAATGTGACAATATCACAATAACATTAGACTGGATTGTCATAGCTCTAGTTTTAACTTAAAATATAGGCTGCCTGATGAGAGATATGTCTGTCTTCGTAAAACAAAACAAAAACATCCCTAGTGCTCCTCATTCCAATTTAGGGCCAGTCCCAATACACCCCCTAGCCCTATTAACCCTATCCTTAAATTGCGCGCGTTCCCGCGAGAGTAGTGGTGTCCCAATTGCTCCTTGCATGTAGGGGCAGTGGACATAACGAGGGGGAGGGGGTATGAATCTAGCCCATCAGAGCGAGGGATTTCAGATGCTGACTCGCCGAGGGAGGGCCAGAGAAAATTTCCCAGAATGCTTTGCGTCACCATTTGCATACCATAGCAAACAACAATGGCGGCCCCCGGACGTGACGTAACGTAACGTAACGTAACTACGTAGTCGCTTACGTGCCCGAACGTAAACGATGCAGTGACGTAGCAAGTGGTGTCCCAATCCCTAGGGAAGATTACAAGCCCTACCCCTTGTGGCTTCATTTCGAGGGTGAAGTGGTAGTGGATGAATTCTAGTTAGAGGGCTGCACGGGCCTGGAAATTAAGCTCGTACCCGGCCCGAATTAATAAATTAAAAACCAGGCCTGACCCGACCCGTTACCCGAAATGTTAGTATGCAAAATGCATGTTATTTTCAATGACATTTAACAGCGCGACGCTCGTCAAGCGGCTCGGAAGTGAGACGACTCGGGAGAGAGAGAGAGAGAGAGAGAGAGAGAGAGCCGTGTGTGTGTGTGTGTGTGTGTGTGTGTGTGTGTGTGTGTGTGTGTGTGTGTGTGTGTGTGTGTGTGTGTGTGTGTGTGTGTGTGTGTGGTGTGTGTGTGTGTGTGTGTGTGTGTGTGTGTGTGTGTGTGTGTGCGCGTGTGGATTGTGGACTAAAGTGAAAACCTCTTCCAGCTGTTTGCGGTGTCCCGTGAGCAGCACTTAATTAATTGGTTCGATACGGCAAATAGTTATAGCCTTAGTTCTCAATTTGAGTGGTCAAACCTAGATACTGGTGTTAAATTCGGTTCCCTAATAAAATAATATTATTAAATATAGCCTAATTATTCAGCAAATGACAGTAACAAATGATTGTTTTGCAATAATACCTCCTTTACCGCGTCATGTACATCCTGATCCTGCCGATAGGAAATTATGATTTTTGATATATAGGTCACAATGTTTGTAATCACGCATAAACAAGGGCACTGACAGTCAGATATCTTTTGATAAAAACAAGATAAATATGAACAAGCCGTGTTACTTTGGACCCATACTCCCCCGCCCTCTCCCCCCGGTATTTATAGAGAACACGTGAGAGATAGCGATCACAACAAAGAAAGGCTTTGTGTTAAATTTAGTTTTTTTCAACGTCTGTCTTTTGTTGTAAAAAAAAAGAAAGAAAGAAAGAAAGAAAGAAAATATTAATGTGTAAAAAAAACAAAAAAAAAACTAGTTCGTCCGACCCGACCCGAGCCCAAAGTAATTAATTAAAAACCAGACCCGACCCGGCCCGTTACCCGCTCGGGCTCGGGCTACCCGCGGGCTCGGGTCGGGTAGCCATGCTCTAATTCTAGTGGTAGTGGTGAGCAGGGTGAACATTGGGATTGGGCCTCGCCTCGTTCCACATACGTACATTCTCGTATGTGATCCAACCGTCTCCGACCGAAAGTCCATTCATTCCGATGTGATTCTCCGTAATGTCCGTTTTTCCTCCGAGACTCATCCCCTCCGTAAAATTTCTGTCCGGTATGTCCGTAATATACGTTCAAAAAATTTAACTTTCGCCGTCGTTTTACGGAGATACCGGATGAAAGTTTTGCTAGCTCGCTTGCTTTTGAGTTTGAAAGACAAATTGTGAATAGGCCTATTTCTATTTTCCGATCCTCTATAGGCCTACTTCATCATTTTGATATGAAATGGTTATAATGGTTATAGATCAGTTTAATATATGTTTTACATAAATAACAGATATCTGTTTGATCATTCTTTTGTATGAGTTTAATATAAAATACAGTCGGATTTGATTGTATATTGATTGTATTATTTGTATAGGCCTAATTTATGGCTATGGTTACCCCTAATTATATAATTATAGTCTACTGATGTGATTTCCCTCAATAATTTTAGCGCTCATTTTTATTTTTGTTAAATAGACTTTGCGATGACACCAACACGAGTGAGAGTGCTCGCCATCGCTTATCTATATTGGCGCAATCGCCAGAGATGGCAAAGACGCAGGGCATCATGCTGGACAAGGCAGTTTTTGCCAAACTCCTCACCGATCTCTTTCCAAGCCTGGTTGGTTTTGTTTTTATCTCGGTAGATGTCGATCCTCATATTCCACAGTACCGGTGTCGTGCCGAAAAACGACTGCCTGCCAGAAAACGACTGACCCCGCGGGAACGCCCATCGGGGTGGTACCTACACGCCCATCGGGGTGGTACCTACTCTCTCCACAGCAAAAGACCGCCTCCGACGGGAACGCCGTCGTTATTATTACTACTACTACTTTATTATTATCATCTTACAACGGCAGCAGCAGAAATAACAACAATAAAAGCATACCGCCAAAATTAATCTCCTGATGGTTTATTGAAAGACAAGTTGTAGCCTACGACAGGAACGACAGACTACTCCTCAATACAACGTATCCATGCAGTTCTGCTGTGGCGCTGGTGCAGCTGGTGGGCGTGGTTTGCTGTGGAGAGAGTAGGTACCACCCCGATGGGCGTGTAGGTACCACCCCGATGGGCGTTCCCACTGGGGTCAGTCGTTTTCTGGCAGGCAGTCGTTTTTCGGCACAACACCGGTCTCCGAAAAACGGCCATTATCATGCGTTCCCCCATCTTTTTGGCTGTCCGTAAATAAATTCATGTCCGTACAAAGCACTAGCGGCCCCTTCCGTAAATTTACGGAAGTACGGATACGAAAAACATACGTATGTGGAAACGAGGCGTGGCTCCAAACTGCACTCCGTCTTGCCCTCTTCTTCGCTTGTGTTCCCTTGTTTGCTTCAAGTACGTCTAGCGTCAAGCGCGAATTACGGGTTCAAAACGCAATTAATTGCAATTTATTTATTTTAATCGAGTAATTTCTTATCGACAATTAATCAATAATCGATTAATTGTTTGCATCCCTAGTATGCGTGTTGTCGCTCTTTTTGGGATCACTCATAGCCTTTACAGGAGCTTATATCCAGTCAGGAATTTATAGCCTAGGTATTTTCGGGAACTTTGAAAAATGAATCCATACTGTTAGATCCGATGTTGTTCTTTATTACCATATAAAATCCGTTTTCATCGCGTATTTTAGTTAGGGATTTATGCTAATCGCCTGTAAGCATGTGGTAATTAGCATAAATGCAGGGGAAAAAACCTAAGGACTTCTTAATAGATCATGAATAGTTTCTATTATGTATAACTTATATTTATTTTATAATTTTCTCATCACTTTTTGACTCCCAAGACTAAGAAGAAGTGTTTTAAGCAATAACAAGCTTAATCAATTTGCCTTTTTTGTGTCATATCAATAAATAATTGTGAGATATTATTAGCTTTTCTTTTTTTTACTGTCTAATTGATAATTTCCTACATCAAACGACATCACTGCAGCACACATATTCTGATAGTCCAGGTTGTGACCCAAATAAATGATAGCTTGACAGCTATGCATTATAAGGGTGATGAATGCAATCTTAATAAGAGAATAAATCCAGGCGAACCAAAACATCTAAAAAATTGCTTAGGCTCAGTGGTTAAAAGGCTGGTACAAGCTCTTAAGGGATGCACTGTGCACAATGTATATATGTAACATAGTTAAATAATATATATTACATTTGCAGATGAGTCTAAAAAGCTGGGTGATTAGAAAAAGAAAGGCAGACGGGGACAATGGAGGAGCTGAGGTTAGTAAAGCAAATCAGGGAAGCAAACTTTCAAGCTAATGAGAATTGTATTTTCGATTTGAATGCATAATGCAAGGTGATATTATTTGAACATTACAAATACATGGAAATAATAATAATAATAATAATAATAATAATAATATAGGGTAATTTGAAGGAATCAAATAAGATGTTCTAGCATTTTTTAATTGTTTAAGTGCTCAAGTTTATAAAATACAGGTAGACCAAGTAAGGGAGGAAAGAGAAGTGAGAGAGAAGCAAGGAGAACAAGAGAGAGAAGGTGCAGTGGTAGATCCTGAACAAGGAGAGGGACAAGGAGAGGAGCAGGGAGAGGAGCAAGGAGAAGAACGAGAGGAGCAAGGGGCATCCGCAGCACAATCTAAAACCCGCCACAGGTTTTATTTAAAATATAAGGGGTTTTTTTTAAATATAAAAATCTGTAAATGAAGACACAAAAGGCAAAGTTACAACACCAATAATCCCATCTACAGTAATACACAGGACTCTTTGAATAGGATTTAAGTGCATATTCTCCTCTCAAAGTGCACCAGATTCATGCATTCAAATGTAAAGGGTACAAAAGTAATTCGGCCGGGGGGGGCATGCCCCCGGACCCCCCTAGAGGGTTCGGGGACCACACCATCGCTGCTGAAAAAAATTCTGCGGGAAACACTGCACTGTATTCCTCTCTTGTTAACACTTATATATACAATATTCATCCCTGTTCCTTCACTTTCTTCTTGTTTATCAAGTTGGATGCACACATTCTTGTGGTCTCACCCATTGTTTAATAAAAAAAATACTTTCATTTATCCAAGTGTAATGATTTGTTATTCTTTAATATATGTGTTACTTGGTGTATGGCTTAGTCTGAAAAGTATCATGGTTGTGTGGTCAGCTTCTGCCTCATCAGAAGAAGTTGCCTATAACTAAATGTGAAATGGACTATTGCTACTCTGCTTTCTCAATCGCTCTCTGACCACTGGTAAGTGAATCAGAATTACAAGCAAAATAAAGAAAATCCAATAATTCAGTTGTGTACAAATTAACATCTTGAATCGTCTTTTGATTTCAGAACAGGTGTAGTAAGGTAAAAAATAAGGTTAAGCCACTAAAGTCAGTAGTGCTATCCATACTAACACGAACAGTGAGGCCAATTCCTTTATATTTGCTGTAGACTGGAAACATTTGGGTTTGACACCAAAAGATGAATATGAGACAAGAGATACACATTTCAGCTTTTATTTCCAGGTATTTTCATCTGGATCTGACAAATAACTTAGAAGATAGCATTATTTGTACTTGTACATTACTTTGTGCATTTTCTGTTCTTCCTGAGAAGGCTGGGGTCTTTCAACATCTGCCAAAAACTACTGCAGATGTTTTACCAGTCTGTGGTGGCCAGCGTGCTCTTTTATGCTGTGGTTTGCTGGGGAGGAAGCAGCAGGAGGAGAGACACCGGTCGACTGGACAGACTGGTGAGGAGAGCTGGCTCAGTAGTGGGCACAGAGCTGGACTCTCTGGGGACAGTGGCAGAGAGAAGGACCCTGGACAAACTGCTGTCCATCCTGGACAACACCCACCACCCTCTGCACGACACCTTCACCAGGCAGATGAGTGTGTTCAGATCAGGGCAATTCCTGTCTTGAAATTATACGGAGAGTAGTTATGCTGGTGTCACATACCATTGTTGGGAACGGCAGTTGCCGTTTCAGAACGGCAGTTGCCGTTCCAGAACGGCATGTGCCGTTCCAGAACGGCAGTTGCCGTTCCAGAACGGCATGTGCCGTTCCAGAACGGCAGTTGCCGTTCCAGAACGGCAGTTGCCGTTCCAGAACGGCATGTGCCGTTTCAGAACGGCAGTTGCCACAGGCCAATAAACTATCTCGGCCCTACTGTTTTATGGACTGATGTGACAAAGATTAACCTTTACCAAAATGATGGAAAGGCTAAAGTTTGGAGAAAGAAAGGATCTGCTCATGACCCCAAAGATCCAAGCTCATCTGTGAAACACGGTGCAGGCAATGTCATGGCTTGGGCTTGCATGGCTTCTTCTGGGACGGGCTTATTAATCTTCATTGATGATGTAACACAGGATGGCAACAGCAAAATGAACTCAGAAGTCTACAGGAACATTTTGTCCGCCAATTTTTAAAGAAAAATGCAACCAAACTGATTGGAAGATCATTCATCATGCAAAAAGATAATGATCCAAAACACACTGCAAACACAACAAAGGAGTTCATCAGGGGCAAGAAGTGGAAGGTTTTAGACAAGTCAATCTCCAGACTTAAACCCTATAGAGCATGCATTTTACCTGCTAAAGAGGAGACTGAAGGGAGTAACCCCCCAAAACAAACAACTGAAGAGGCTGCGGTGAAAGCTTGGAAAAGCATCACAAAAGAAGAATGCACAAGTATGGTGATGTCAAGGGGTCACAGGCTTGATGCAGTTATTACAAGCAAAGGATTTGCAACAAAATATAAAGTCTTATTTACTTTAATCAATTTTAAATCTATCTGTTCCAGTACTTTTGCTCACATAAAAATGTGGTGTTCATTTACACATAATGCTATCTTCTAAGTTATGTATGGATCCAGATGTAAATACCTGGAAATAAAAGCGGAAATCTCTTGTCTCATTTTCATCTTTTGGTGTCAAACCTAAATGTTTCCAGTCTACAGCAAATATAAAGAAATTGGCCTCACTGTTCCAATACTATTGGAGGGGACTGTATCACTGTATACCACCAGTATGTGTGAAACACTCACTGTGGCTTTTTAAATAAATTGTTATTTATTCATAGATTTATATGTTATTTTTCAGTTGTGTCTGACTATCAAACAAGACAATAAAAGAAAGTTAAATGTTCTTTTGCTGTGTTCATTCATGTTTTTTTTTTTGTTTAAACATTTTATTAAAGAAAATGACATTTTATTAAAGAAAATGGTTCAGGATTTAACCTGAACCAGGCTTTGCAACAATAATAATCATGCAGGCATAGTAGTATATACTAACTCCTAGCGTTACTGTGTGTGTGTGTGTGTGTGTGTGTGTGTGTGTGTGTGTGTGTGTGTGTGTGTGTGTGTGTGTGTGTGTGTGTGTGTGTGTGTGTGTGTGTGTGTGTGTGTGTGTGTGTGTGTGTGTGTGTGTAAATCTGTGGCTCTTCAGAGCCTGAAGATCTCAAGAGGAAACTTGTTTCCTTGTCTGGACCGAATGATCTGAGGCGTTTTTCTGGTGTGAATGAGGAGGTGCTCAATGGAATTCAGACATGCAGTCCAACCTCAGCACTAGCTCTGCATTACTATAATGAACTTAAGTCAGAGGAAGTGATTATTGCAAAAAACTTTCTGAAGCACAAAAGTGAGGCAGGTACAGTTCAGGACATGCTATAGCAGTGTACAAACTCCTAGATTCTGAAATGTTCCATTCAGGGGAAGTACTATCAAAGATTTCCCTCTCTTTCTTTTTTTATATATCTTAATTTCTAAATATTTTCAAGCCCTGGGTAAAGTAGATTTTTTTTACTTTTTGGGTTTACGTTTTTTTTTTTTGCTCTTGATGTGATGTTTGTTTTATGAAAGTTCAGACAGGTGTGCAACCAAGTAGATCAGAGATGGCGAGAGACCATTTGTAAATAATTTGCAGAAGATGACTTCCATTTTGTTGTCCAAGTACCTGTTACTTTGTTCAATGACAATAAGGCCCCGTTTACACGAGGACGCTTGCGGGTAAAAACGACAAAATACTTTATCGGAAGTGCCTTTTGTTTAGACGGTGACAGTGTTTTAAGGGCATGAAAACGCATAAATCTGAAACCACCCTCCAGAGTGGAAAAGTTGAATATGCTCCACCGTAGCGTTTCCGTCTACACTGCCAAGACGCAAACCACTGCTCAGATCTGCTCACGTTGCGTACGCGTTTACGTCACATACATGTGCCAGTACAAGGAAATAAACAAACATGTCAGATTATTTCCATGCGTCGGACCCTACACGGATAGTATCAGTGAAGTGAAATTTCGTCTGACCAGACAAAATTTTTCTTGTTACCAGCGGTAGCCATGTTTTGTTTTTCGCGGCGTAGATAAGAGAAGAAGTACGATTCTACGCATGCGCTCTGACATGGCGGTGTTGTGTGATAGTGTATCACAGCACCACCTAGCCGCCTGGCATGCATACCCAATCGAATTCCACACACTTTTGCGTCACCGTATGCATGCAGATTTCCTCCCGAAAACGCTCGTCTAAACGTGGAATAAAAAGTGAAGACGTGACGCCCCTTTTGCGACTTCTGTTCAGACCGTCATCGTGTAAAGTAACGTAGCCTCAAGTTGAATCTAATCGGTCAGTAAAATCAGCTGAGTGAAGAAGGTTTTGTGTTTGTTACAGGGGGCTGCATGTGTGAACTGTCACAATAAAGCTGGTGTTCTGGAAAGGGCTCCAAAAAAAGAAAAAAAATCTTTTGTGTTAGTTGAACCAATGTTAAAATGATAAAGTTATTTTATCAATAGACACATTTTTAGTTTTTTTTCGTGTGAAAAAAGGGTGGGTGGTGTGGCAGTGGGGCTCATTGGGTGCTCAGCACCCCTAAAGCTCTGACCCTAGAATCGCCACTGCCCAAGGCTGAATTAAAAGTAGGGGTACTTGTCTTTCTAAATGTTTTTGTTAATATACGCTACTTTAGTTTCAGGGACTAGTTAAGACTTATTGCTTTTCCCAGTTTGTTTTCAGGTATGTGTGTGTGTGTGTGTGTGTGTGTGTGTGTGTGTGTGTGTGTGTGTGTGTGTGTGTGTGTGTGTGTGTGTGTGTGTGTGTGTGTGTGTGTGTGTGTGTGTGTGTGTGTGTGTGTGTTAGTGTGTGTGTGTGTGTGTGTGTGTGTGTTTGTGTGTGTGTGGGTCGAAAAGAGAGAAAGTGATGATTAATGAGAGAAATTCTGTCGTAATAGACAGAGGGAGTGGCTTCAAGTTGCTGCTTGCCTAGAGTTTTAGCAACTACACCCAGCAATTTTCAGAGCTAACTTACACAAATAGAGGTGTGCAGGCATTGTGTCCTTCAAGGAACTAAGCCTAGAAAATCATGGATTACACACATTTTTTTATCTTTCTTGGTTCTTTAGTGGTACTTCACTATGCGGTAAAACTGCTGTGTTTTATAAGGCTGCTTTGTCCCAAATTCTTCTTTCCATTGCCCAAGTCATTCCTCAGATCCATGGGAGAGTGGGCAGGTAAGCTTTTAAGAGGGGCTGTGTGTGTGTGTGTGTGTGTGTGTGTGTGTGTGTGTGTGTGTGTGTGTGTGTGTGTGTGTGTGTGTGTGTGTGTGTGTGTGTGTGTGTGTGTGTGTGTGTGTGTGTGTGTGTGTGTGTGTGTGTGTGTGTGTGTGCGTGCGTGCGTGTATGTGTGTGCAATATGGGTTTGTATATGGGTGCTTGTGTATGTGTGTTTGTTTCTACATATACCTATGCATGTATAAAGAAAAAAGTGTGTGTTAGTGTGTGCATGTATGGAATAAGAGGTGATGAATTTACGAAATGTAAACAAATTCTTCCATTAAAAAAATTCTAGGCCCTTTATAGCAGTTAATAATAAACAGTTTCCAATAATGTGCAACACATACTTTTTTTAATGTAATGAATCGCATAATAAAAGTACATTTGTAACCACTGAATAAAGCCTGTAGACAACCCCATTCAAATAAATAAATAATCAGAATTTAGGGAACAAAAAATGAGTGCTACAAAGAGATTACAGATAATTTATTTTATAACTTTTAATCTTTTACTGGCTAATTGATTCAAGAATTTGTCAAAAACATATCTGTCTACAGTTTAATTGCTGGGTTAAAAAATAACCCAACCTTGCATGTCCTTGACCGTAACGGGTAGCCCGTGAGTCAACCGTTCACATTAGCGCTACGGCTAGCTAGCGAGTCAACCGTAGCTACTCAAGAGCTAATTGTTGCATACTAACGGGTAGCTAGCTAGCTAGCAAGCTAACTGTTAGTGGGACATTAATACAGGTGAAACATTAAACCAGGAGACCGCTAAACATTAAAAATAAATATAATAAAAGCTTTTAGTCGGCTAACGATTAGCGATTGTTATGGCAGTTCAGTCTTTCAGGCCAGCCAATAGATGCTGATTTAAATCTTGGATTAAATCTGAATCTGTTTGTTTATTTCAAAGTTAAAGTGTGAAGTGATGTAAAGATCGTGCTGTTACCAAAACTCATTGAAAATATAAGTAAATAAGTATTCACATTTAACCAACCATGGAATCCTTCTGCCAGCCGCTCGTCTGGTCTTACCTCTTGAAATATCCAGAATGTTCCACCACCACCGTGGAACGATGGAATAGCGGGAAAATTAACGAACCAACAGCTGGTCAAAATAACCCAACAATATGTTCAGCTGTGAGTCAGCCCCTTACCCTGCCCAAACAACCCAGAATTTTGCCCCAGCATAAATAACCTAGCAATGTGTTTACAAAAATAACTTTTTACTGTGTAATGTAACAGCCTTATCATCCTACCACATCTCCTGGACTCTCCTGAAGGGCTCATCCAGACTACCAAAGGACTAAAGCTGCTTGCCTCAAAAAGGGAACGACAATTACAGGCTAATCTATTCAGTCCCAAAGATTCCTGTTCATTCCATTCCAGCACAGCCAAGGGAAAAAAGGAAGCAGCTAGAACAGCATGTTCTAAAGTGAACCAACCTTTTCCTTCTTTATTCATGTTCAGTAAATCAGATGCTTTGGCCCTTGTTGTTATGAATCCTGGGAACCAGTTTTATGGGTCTACTGAGGATGTGCCCTATTTGCTGTTTGTGTGTGTGTGTGTGTGTGTGTGTGTGTGTGTGTGTGTGTGTGTGTGTGTGTGTGTGTGTGTGTGTGTGTGTGTGTGTGTGTGTGTGTGTGTGTGTGTGTGTGTGTGTGTGTGTGTGTGTGTGTGTTTGTTGGTGTGTGTGTGTGTGTGTGTGTGTGTATATGTGTGTTTGTTTGTGTGTCTGTGTCTTTGTGACTTAATAATGCAGTACAAGTTCATGAGGAAATATAAATGATGCATGGCAAACGACACTCACTTTTGGTTTTATTGTGCTTTTTTATTGTGCATTTTGTAATATATTCATCTCATATGACTGTGTAAGTATATTCTTTGTTGCATGTTAGATTTGGTCTTGTTTGGAACAAGAATGGCTGTGGAAGTTGAACTATCAGGAAGCAAGTAGCTGAATTGAAGTAGTATATTTTTGTAGTATATGGTTCAATATTGGTTTGGTATATGTATAAACAGATACCATATGAAACCATAATCTCTATGTCGTTGGCATTTACAACATAACCCCAGCGTGTGAAGACGGCTATCAGTATAAACAGATCTAGTTTTCCATCTGTGATGAGGTCTTGTGTTACACGGGAATGGGGGGTATCTGGAGGGGAGGCTGCTCGTCCTTCTATTTACTTTATCAGAACAGCCTGGGAACACATTGTGTTCGCCTGGGTACACAGTATTAAATCATTTCCAAGATAGCACCAGAAACAGAAAGACACTCAAACTGATGCAAACACACACACGTGCATGCGCACACACACACGCACACACACACGCACACACACACACAAGCACACACACTCACACACAGATGCGAACACACAAGCGTACGTCCACACAGAAAAACACACACACATACACACACACACACACACACACACACACACACACACACACACACACACACACACACACACACACACACACACACACACACACACACACACACACACACACACACACACACACACACACACACACACACTACTATCTGACTAACCAGACCCGACCTGTATCAATGGTGGCGTTGGAAACAGTATTTTTGCCATGGTAGATGGTCCAACATAATTAGTACTTCATTCATCTGGTTAATTGTCACTGCAGCGGTAAGTATCTGTATGATGTTACAAACTATCCACAGGGTAAGTCATAAAGAAATTGTTTTGGATCATGGCAAGCCTTCAACCAATCACTTTTCTTTGCCATAGTAAGTCACTTTTGCATCCTCTCTCTTTCGACATAACAGCATATCTAAGAAGCAACCTAGTGCATGCTTGGGCATTGAACACATGCGCACCCACACACATGCAGTAATGTGACTTACAGCAGATTTTGCAAATACAGGAATAGTCATGCACCTGTAAATACCATAAACTTCAGATCGAAAGATTTATGAGGCACCTCAATTAGGGTACAACTTTCTTATTTCCTTTCGTCTAAGATAGGTCTATCCATCACATATACTGGGATAAAACTCTGGCTTTGGGTGCTTTTTCCAAAGCGACTTAAGACAATAGAATGATGGGATACATGTGCTCGCATGGGAGCATGAGATAAGAGCTCTAAGGGATTTTGAAGGATTTCACCTTTTCTTTCCTCTACCGTCTCCGTGTTTTCAGTTGTGACCGGTGGATCAGAGGGGATAGGAAGAGCATATGCCTTTGAGGTAAATTCAATATTGTGTTTAAATTTTAATCACCTGCCATTTTGACAGAATGATTTACCCAAGGAGGCGTCATTGTGAAATAACATCACGATGTAGAAGCCTTACGGCTGAGGAATATTGAATTTCCCAGGCTAAATTTATTACTGAGCAAAATGTAAATCAAATGAGGCACATCCAAGAACCCAACCATCGACTCTGGGCCACTACCTTCCCTGTTTACTCAACTCTCCACCGATGCTCCCCCAGCTGGCCAGACATGGGATGAACGTCATGATTCTCAGCAGAAGCAAAGACAAACTAGAGCGTACAGCCAAAGAGATCGGTAGGAAAAAAAGATAAATGAGTGTAATAATGTCTTATGGTTTTGTCAAACTGTAGATATCATTTATCATGTGGTCAAACTGTAGTCAGGAATTTATAAATGGATATCGAATCTCCCTATACAGAAGAAGAAACTGGCAAGAGGGTGAAAGTGTTGGTGGCTGACTTCTCACGTGATGATGTATATAGGGAGATTGAAGACAACCTTAAAGACCTAGAGATTGGTGTTCTTGGTGAGAATGATCACTGGGAGATTATAATTCCCCAAACAATGGGCAATATATGGGCAACCCGGTATCACGCCAAGGCGTGAAGTAGATACGTTGGTCCACATCGCAAGGCGTGTTCAGTGTCACACTTTGCCTGGCCAACCGTGAGGAGTGTACGCTTCCTTCTCCATTCTAAATGAATGAAGGAATAGCACCAACAGGGGGTGAGACAGGAGGAGTTCTCCTAGCATTGGTGAAATTGTTACATATCTGAATGGGAAATGCGATATTTTAGGACCGATTCACCATTAAACGTGTTTCTAATGACATTTCTAGCGAGAAATATACTTTTTACTTGCATAATCTTCAGTCAGTGATTGTGTCTGATCTTTAGTTCTAAGTTATTAGGAAGATTTTATTGGCTTTCGGTGCGGGGGTCCCAGTTAGGCCCCCCCTTCATGCCCTCGAGGTCCGACCAACCCAAGTTTCGGTGCGGGGGTTATGCCGCGTTTCCAATGCAGGGTGTGGTACGGTTCGGTTCACCTCAGTCCGGTCGCGTTTCCACCTCCAACAGTACCTTTATGGTAGGCCGGATGTCGATAGCTGCGTAAACATTGTGACATCATAGCAGCGCAGAGGAGAATGCAGAGGAACGTCTCCACCTCATTGTTCGCCCAAGCAAGTGTAGCGGACGGGACCTACATCCGCTTAGTAAGGGTAAATCACTCTTCCCTGAATGCCTGGAAGTCAGAGGATCTATGTCCCTAACCCCCAGACCTATTAGTCTCGGGTCTACTCTACCTGTTCAGTTAAAGTACAATAGCTTAGGCATTAGGATTTGGACCTGTCACGGTGAAGACCTAAAGAACAGAATATCAGTGTGTGTATCTTACCCTGTATTCCCCCTAACCACTATACTTTCAGATAGAGGATGAGACGCCCCTACTTCAGAGAAGGTGGGAAAACTCCACATAAAAGCAATAGTGTAACAGTTGAAAAATAAGTGGTTATTTATTACACTAAATACTAGTCTTCTTATACTAGATAAAATAGAAAAGTAAAATGAAAAGTAAAAGATAGACATTTGTATGAATCAAATGTAAAGCACATAGGAATAGATTCCCTATCAAACTGTAACCACCATATAATGTTCAAAACTTCGTCAACATACACTTAACCAGCGTGGTTCAATAACACTTTCACAGTTTTCAACACTATCAGCATGTACCCCTAATACAATACACTGCAGATAAATCTCATATGTAAATAGCAACAGCATACGTTCATTAATGCCACTGGATAGACACTGGATAGACACTGGATGAATCTTCAGCGCTGATGGCGTGGAGTCTTCCACTCTTCCACTCGCCACTCAAGCCGTAACTGTGAAGTAGCTCAGATTAAAACCTGTAGCACACGCAATAACTAAGAGCTAAACTGTCCTTAAACTGATCTATCACACCGAAATCTCCGTCCGCATACCTCTCCGAGCCGCCATTCTCTCTCTTGTTTCCCGCCAACCTTTTCTTTTCCCGCCCTCTCCTCTCTCTCTCCATTCGCCAGTACACGTGCGTGCAAGTCATTGATTGGCCGAGCCTATGGCCAAGTTCGGTGGTGCGATTGGGTGTGGCTATTAGGAGGGAAAGGTTATCATAGGGGCTACATATCAAGAAATATATGCACATGTACAGTGTACACCTACACAAGCGTTTTACGCGACATGTTCTCAGCGTTCAACCGCAGCACATAGCTTCCACTCTTATCAATGAGACCATTTCCACCGGGAGCGCTGCGGAACGTCTCAGCAGCATCCCAGGAGCGGCTCGCCGCGCCGCAACGCTATCGTTCTGTTGCATTTCGAGCCGGGCAGGAAGTGAAAACGTAAAAGCCATAGAGCATCTGGTGAATTGTCAAAATAAAACCAAATACTCAGCTCCTGTAGCCTATCACAACTTCACATCAACATTATTACGTCATGACCGGTGGCACCAGGTCAGCAGTCAATCAATCAAAGGGTCTCAGAGGGTCGGCAACATGGGACGACGAGAGACTCATTGTCGTACCAAATCATCCTTTTTATAAGGCCCATGGCCGGAAGGACAAAGAGTGGCATTTAATTGCAGTAGTTTTGGGAGCTGAGTACATTAAGGTTTAGGATTATCGCGTGATCTCGCGTGAATACGGCTGGCTCGGAAGGCAGCGCTGTGCTGCCGTAACGCGCCCAGTGGAAATGCACGCAGGGCAGAAGTCGCAGCCGTTCCGCGGCCCAGCCGTGCCGCAGCCGTAACGCGTCAGGTGTAATCCCGGTGTAAGGGCTAGAACTCCAAATCTCGAATATGTCGTTCTCGGGATCCCGGGAAATGTGTGTTAACGTTTTAGCATCCCTAGTTAATTAGTTTCTAGTCCCCATTTTTTGTGGGATGGAGGTGTACGCTAGACATAAATAGGAAGCAAACTCAGGAGAAGGAATGACCTTTCACAAATATGTAGGCCTATTTAATAAATTATTTCAAATAACCCTGCCTCGTTAAATCAATAAGCTTGGTGTTCTGCTTTCAAAAATAGGTTATAAGAAGTCTAAACTGCAGAAACTAAAAACATCCAAGCTGCTTTTTAAGGATACCTTGGAATAGCTGTCCATTTTTTTAACCATCGGACCCTAGTTTACGACAAAAACAAAACAATTGACGGCAGGTCCTTTGCCGCGTGTTTTTTAGAGCCATGAGGGGGTGTCACGTTAAAATTGTACCGGGGGCGAAAATTGTACCAGCCTACGTCATCGTTTGTTTACATCCTGACAACCTGCCCGGCAACAGACGACGCGATGCAGAAAACATGTTTCCAAACGACGAAATAATATAATACAGATAGCGGATCGCTATCTGTATTATGATAGATAGCGATAACAATTGTTTTTACTTTATATTTGTATTGTATTTAATTGTTTAATCGAAACAATAAAAAAAATTGCCCGCGAAACGGGCGATCGCGTCAAATGACGTATGCTTTGCCCGCGTCAAATGACATTTGTCATTTGACGCGATCGCCCGTTTCGCGGGCAATTTTTTTTATTGTTTCGATTAAACAATTAAATACAATACAAATATAAAGTAAAAACAATTGTTATCGCTATCTATCATAATACAGATAGCTATTTCGTCGTTTGGAAACATGTTTTCTGCATCGCGTTGTCTGTTGCCGGGCAGGTTGTCAGGATGTAAACAAACGATGACGTAGGCCGGTACAATTTTCGCCCCGGTACAATTTTAACGTGACAGGGGCGGTCGATAGCAACCACCTTAGCAACCATGACAGTCAAGTGACGTGGACGCAGCCCCATGGAAAAAAAAATAGAATACAACCCTACACGCTCAGGAGATTGATTATATTTAAATTATTATGACCATGGAGCCTTTATTTGCATGGGTTTACATTTGGTTCTGTGTAGCGTGGAAGAATCGGAGAAACACTCCAATTCAGAATGCATTGGTTTACATTTCGTTCTTTGAAACACGATTATTTATATTTATTTATTTATTTATTTATTTTCAGTTTTTGAGAAGGTGCTTCAAAAATGCAAAATTTTCTCCAATAATCCAAAATCAAATGGAAAAACTTGTTGGCTTGCTGTCAAAGGAACCCAGGGCGACGCTCACTTCCGGGTTGGCCAACATACGTCATCACTCCACCACTGCATACTGTAAAAACACATGTTCAAGTTGAATGATAATGCATGAATTTATTCTTTATTCTGCCAAAGTATTTATTGAAAGGGGGGGGGGGGGGGCATAAGTCTTTTGGCCATGGATGATCCAGTAGATCTGTTCCGGAGCATTTCAGCCCCTCGGGCAACAGCACAGGGTTGCCAGGTCCTGCAAAAAACGTCCTGCACACATACCGTTCAAAATGCACCCAATGTCCTTGAAGCAGCCCGTATAAATATATATTCCATTTTGCCAATGTTTTGAAAGTAATAATATTTGAGGGAATATTTTTTTTGGTTGTTTTAGCAGCCAAATGCATTGTTTGCAGTGTGTGTGTGTGTGTGTGTGTGTGTGTGTGTGTGTGTGTGTGTGTGTGTGTGTGTGTGTGTGTGTGTGTGTGTGTGTGTGTGTGCGTGTGTGCGTGTGTGCGTGTGCGTGTATAACACGCTATTTTATGTTGAAATGCGACGTAATCCAGTGTTCACGAAAACGTACACTGTCAACGTATGCTTTTGGCGACTGGGTTGGCTCTCAGGTAGGCCTATACTTTCTAACAAGATGATATCATTAAAAGTTACATAAAGTAACGGTTTAATAACACAAACGCAGGAATCACGTGAGCTGCTAGTTTAGCGAAAGCAGTGTCCCTAGCAACCTGACGTCGTTGAAACATGCGAGCGAGCCGATAGAATTTTCCTAATAGCTATAAACTAAAGATCAGACACAATCACTGACTGAAGATTATGCAAGTAAAATATATATATCTCGTTAGAAATGTCATTAGAAACACGTTTAATGGTGAATCGGTCCTAAAATATTGCATTTCCCATTCAGATAATAAAGATACACATTTGGTGAATACACATCACCAAATGCTAGGAGAACGTCTCGCCCCCTGTTGGTGCTATTCCTCCATTCATTTAGAATAGAGAAGAAAGCGTGTAGCCTACTCCTCAAGCTTTGGTCCGGCAAAGCGTGACACTGAACACGCCTTGCGATGTGGACCAACGTATCTATTTCACGCCTTGGCGTGATACCGGGTTGGATATTGGGGATAGACGAGCATCAAATACTAATTGGGACCCTGCTCAATACAAGTTCACTGTCTGACATGTATTCCCTCTGTGGGTCTCTCTCTCTCTCTCTCTCTCTCTCTCTCTCTCTCTCTCTCTCTCTCTCTCTCTCTCTCTCTCTCTCTCTCTCTCTCTCTCTCTCTCTCTCTCTCTCTGTCTCTCTCTCTCTCTCTCTCTCTCTCTCTCTCTCTCTCTCTCTCTCTTACTGTATCGCTCTCTCTCTGTATTTCACTCTCGACCTCCTTCTAGTCAATAACGTTGGCATTCTCCCCTCCATGATCCCTTCCAAATTCCTGGAGACCAAAGACTTAAATCAGGTCAGGTTTATCCTTCCTTCTACTTTGCACTGGTTTGAACCTATTGTACATAGCATGGGTTGAAATAACTTATTTTGTGAGTGGGTCTACAAGCGATATTCTCTCTCTATGTCCTTGTCCCCTTGTATTTACACTGTAACTTTATACTTACAGACAATGACTAATGTCATAAATTGCAATATGAGAGCTATGGCTGAGGTAAGAAATTTGGATTATCAATCTGAAATGAATGAAATTCACATTTATTCATGTAGCTTTCATCTGCTTTAACCTAAGTGACCTCAGAGGAGTGAAGTTTGGAACATAGTGTTGAAGTATGAAGCCTCCTCAAAATTAAGCTTGGTAGCTCACGCCGTGGAGGAAGCCAAATTATCTTCTTCTGCTTTTTCCACAGATGTGCAGGATATATCTTCCTGGCATGGAGAAAAGGTTGGTGTTATCAAATAATGGAAATCAAATTAAATTGTAGTACAAAGTCTAATTATGCGTGTTTTTGTTTGTGTTTGTTCATGTGTATGCGTGTGTGCGCGTGTGTTTGTTCATGTATGCATGTGTGAATTTCACAGAGGAAAGGGAGTGATTGTGAATCTTTCCTCAGGAGTGGCCACTATTCCTTGTCCTCTATATAGCCTCTACAGCGCATCTAAGGCAAGTCAAGTGTGTGTGTGTGTGTGTGTGTGTGTGTGTGTGTGTGTGTGTGTGTGTGTGTGTGTGTGTGTGTGTGTGTGTGTGTGTGTGTGTGTGTGTGTGTGTGTGTGTGTGTGTGTGCGTGTGTGTGTGTGTGTGTGCTTGCATCTAGGTGTAAACTATGCCCTCATCACTAATCTTCTGTGAATTATTTTAGGTGTTTGTCGAAAGATTTTCTCTTTGCCTTCAGGCTGAATACAGTGCCAAAGGAATTATTATACAGGTGTGGTAAAAAATGAATATCATACATATGATAGTAGTGATGCGTATCATTTGTGTATTTTTCTAATGCTCACTCTTGTGTGTGTGTGGGTGCATGTGTGTGTATGTGTGGATCTCTCTCTCTCTCTCTCTCTCTCTCTCTCTCTCTCTCTCTCTCTCTCTCTCTCTCTCTCTCTCTCTCTCTCTCTCTCTCTCTCTCTCTCTCTCTCTCTATCTCTATATTTCTCTCTCTCTCTCTTCTCTCTCTCTCTCTCTCTCTCTCTCTCTCTCTCTCTCTCTCTCTCTCTCTTCTCTCTCTCTCTCTCTCTCTCTCTCTCTCTCTCTCTCTCTCTCTCTCTCTCTCTCTCTCTCTCCTCTCTCTCTCTCTCTCTCTCTCTCTCTCTCTCTCTCTCTCTCTCTCTCTCTCTCTCTCTCTCTCTCTCAGACAATAGCTCCATTCTCAGTGTCCACTGCCATGATAGGCTTCCAGAAAAACAGGCTGGCGATGCTTCCGGAAGACTTTGTGAGAACCTCTCTGCAGTATCTAAAGGCTGGAGGCAAAATCAACGGCAGCATTGGCCACACCTTTATGGTAAATGACCCGTTGCTGTATCAGAGATCCTTAAAGGCCCCATACTTCACCAACACGTTTCATGTCGATGTAGACTTGTGAAACTATCCTGAAATTCACTTTTGCCTTTTGCAAGCAAGGTCAGTCTGACCTCGTCTGGTCAGCAATGGATTGCAATATTTTTTAATTATTCAACTTATTGCTCGTAAAAACAGTATTGATGGCTAGCCTTTCTGAGGGCACCGCTATTGTTTTATAATTCAGCAGACTGGTTTGCCCTGATTGGTCCAAGTATTTCTCAGTTTTTGGAAAAGGCTTTCAAGTGTTTCGAGGTCAGACCCATTCTGGGAACCCAATCCCATATTGATCTGGCAATGTCAGGCTAGACTAGACCAATCTGATGACCAACCAGGTGTATGATAGGATAGAGGTCAACCAGAAATGGGAATGGCTGGGATTGGCTTATCAACATCATTTTTGTCAAATCTGGTGGAAAACCATGGGCCCTTTAATGTAGAGTGCACCTCTTGAGGCTAATTAATGAATGTGTGTTTCTGTGTGTGTGTTGTATTGCATTGAGAACTGAGCAAAAACAATATGTATTGTGTGTGTGTGTGTGTGTGTGTGTGTGTGTGTGTGTGTGTGTGTGTGTGTGTGTGTGTGTGTGTGTGTGTGTGTGTGTGTGTGTGTGTGTGTGTGTGTGTGTGTGTGTGTGTGTGTGTGTGTGTGTGTGCTTGTGTGTGTGTGTGTGTGTGTGTCTGCTTGTGTGTTTTTTTGTCTGTATCAGGGTTGGCTCCTACAGTCTCTTCCCTCTGGGATTCTCCACTCTGAAGCTCTGCAGGAAGGTTTTATAGCCTATGTCAAGAAAGCTACCGCAGGTCTACCGCAGGTCAACGGCATTCAATTCAAAAAGCCTCAAGTCGGGGAGAGCTTTGTGCCTGCTGCCAACATTGCCCGCAACAAATTCACTGCCTGATGTGCTGTTATACACCGCTCTGAAAGATGACCGTCGCTTTTAATGGCCATGCATGTTTAAAAGCATGCTAATGGATACGCATGTGGACCCCAGAGGAAAGCTATCAAGAGATAAATCATGTCCATCTCCGTTATCCCCCAATGGCTGCCCCCTCCCTTCCATCTCATCCCGACTTCAACCTCGTCCATCTGAATGCACTGTCCATCTCCAATAAAACATCGCTAATCAACGTCATCCTGCAGAAGAACACAGACATGTTTTGTCTTTCAGAGACATGGCAATAACCTGGCGATAACATACAATTAAACCTGCTGACCAACCCTGGTTATAGCTACTTAGCTAAACCCACACCAGTTGAGAGAGGGGGTTGGCTGTGGTGTATCGCTCAGATTTGTCTGTCAAACAACTCACTCTATTTGATGTTACATTTTCTGTCCGAACTGATTAAACTCCTCACAGTTATCTTATCTGTCTGCCCTGCTGTTATTATGGTTTGCGATTTTAACATCCATGTTGACACTGATTGTTCTTATACCTCTGAGCTCCTCTTTGTTCTTGTATGTTTTAACCTGGTGCAGCATGTTGACTTTCCACCTCACATTCTGGGCCACACACTTGATCTGCTATGTTCTACTGGTCTGAATGACATCTCTGTCACTGGTTCTGTCTCTGGTGTCTCTGATGATAAATGAATGAATGCACTTTCCATACCACCCCCCCCCCCCCCCACCCCACCCCTAATATCTATCACCTACCGGGACCTTAGGTCCATTGACCACACCCTCTTTGCTGCCTCCATACAGGCATCACCTCTGTCTGACCTACAGGATGAGCTCTCCTCACCTGATAACTTGTTCATATAATGCCACTCTCTCCAGACTCCTGGATAATGTAGCCCCGGTCAAGAATAGGCTCCAGTTACCCCCATTTTAAAGAAGCCCAACTCAGATCCCACTTCCCTGTCCAACTACCGTCCTATTTCAAACCTCCCCTTCCTGGCTAAATTACTGGAAAAGTGGACTTTTCAACTTCAGTACATTCTCACCGACAATAGACTTTATAATCACTTCCAATCTGGTTTCTGTACACATCACAGCCCAGAGACTGCACACCTTCAAGTCGTAAACGACCCACTCCGGTCTGTTGATAACGGTTCCCCAAACATTCTAATCTTGGACTTCAGCGGTGCATTCGACACAGTCAAACATAATGTGCACATCACCCGCCTGTCAGCTCTGGGTATCTCAGACATAGACCTCCACTGGTTACGGTCCTACCTCCCCAAAAGACAACAGTTTGTCACTCTGGGCCCTCATAAGTCTTCCACATCCCCTGTCACTTGTGGTGTACCTCAGGGTTCTGTTCTTAGGCCTCTCCTCTTCCTCATATAAATCCTTCCCCTTGGCTAAATCATCCGTGGACATGGCCTTCAATTCCATTGCTACACTGATGACATCCAACTAAATCTCATTACAGCCACCCTCCACTGATCCTTTTCCCAGCTCACTCATTGACTGCCTATCCGACTCTGGATGCACTATAACTTTCTCAGACTCAACACAGGTAAAACAGAAATCCTCCTCATAACACACATTAAATCCCTCAATAAGACTGCATTCTTCCACCTCCGTAACATGGCCCGCATTCGGCCCTTCCTCTCTACCTCTGATGCACTTACCCTGGTTCACTCCTTCGTTACCTCATGTTTAGACTACTGCAACTCCCTGTTTACCCATGTGTACTCTAGGTCCTTAATTGTCCTTGTACACATCTGTGTGTACAAGGACCATGATGTGTACATCTCTTGCAATTACTTCCTCTTTGGCTGACAATGAATTGAGTTAGTGTAGAGTTGAGCCATAAAGTTGAGTTATCCTTTAATGCCCCTTTTTGGGGACACCTTTTCAGAGGTCCACACACATGGGGGCACACTGGAACACCGAGCAGGTGGGCAGAGGCCCGAGTGGCAGTGCCGGGAGCAGGTGGGGTTTTCGGTGCTTGCTCAAGGGCATCCTTCTACTCTGTGATGAGGACGTAGGAGAGTGCTGCACAACTACTCCCCCTGTCTACATTTTTGCCTACCAGTCGGGATTCAAACCGGCCTGCCTCTGGTTGCCGGTCCAACTCCTTAACCAGTAGGCCACGGATGCCTAAAAAGGCCATAAAGCAACTATTCAGATTGTGTGTGCAAAGCCTGTTCCAGGCTGACTATCTACATACTGCATATCATTTTTTGTTTATTAGGCAATACATACAATTATGTTTGGTTTTGTTACTTTTGGGTGAGTATGTCTTCATATATACAGTATATCCATCCACATCTTGGATGGAAATATCTACAGATCCTGTGTCAATAAAATGCTTTTGTCAATGACCTACAATGACCATAAGGAGGTTTGTATTTATTATAGGGATATCAATATTAGTTTAGCTCCACACACTTTCCAGTAGAATGTGAGTAGAATGTGGAGTTGCATGTCTTTAAGTATAAGTAAAGTATACAGTGTGTGTGTGTGTGTGTGTGTGTGTGTGTGTGTGTGTGTGTGTGTGTGTGTGTGTGTGTGTGTGTGTGTGTGTGTGTGTGTGTGTGTGTGTGTGTGTGTGTGTGTGTGTGTGTGTGTGTGTGAATGCGTGTGAAGGGAAGTGAGAAAAACAATTGTTTGTGTATGATGGACAAATATAATGTGTGCGCGATTGCGCATGCCTCAATGTTTAGAGGTCATAAATCTCTTAGGTTAGTCGCCACTTTATCTGCTCAAATAGTGGCCAAGCTGTTCTATTTCGCTCCCCACCACACGCCACGCACGCTGTGAGGAAACACACAATCACACCCACAAAGACGCTGTGTGCATCAAAGCACACCTGCAGTGGCCATTAGCAGCAAACAGATGGCTAGATGTCCAGCAGCAGAGTTGTTTCTCGTTTTGTTTTGTTTTTTTTGTTTTGGAAAAATGTAGAGAGAAAAGAATAGATCCATCTTTTATGTTGGTGCATCCGGAACATGAAGAAAATACAATCTTCCTTTGTTTCTGACAATATAAAAGCTGCACGATATAGGTGGGGTTATGCTTATTTAGTAGATAATTGGAGCATGTATATACTGGCACAGAAATGGGTCTACTCTAATATTAGAAATATTAGAGTAGGCCTATAATAGTATAGACCTTAATATAGAAGTTGCCTGAATGAGGCTTAAACACTGAAAGCAAAATAGCATTGTAGGCCTACATCTCATCAATAAAGAGAAGGCATTAAAGGTAACCTGAAAATTAGCCAGCTGGACAGTATTTTATATTTTACTTTGTATATTTAAATTCAATCTCTCACTCATTGACCTTCATCATCCTGATAACGGTAAACAAACAATTCGTTTCAGAGATTCTGGTTTGGCAGATATCATGCTAAAAAACTGGACATACCTGTTATGACTGTACAGCGTCACTTAGTGTTCATCTGTGGAACTTGCATGATTGTGTAGCATTACTGAATGAAACCAACTGTTAAGTTCATACTTCTTTGATTGTATTTTTATTTTTGTATTGTATGCTACTGTAAATCAACAAATTAATTCACCAGGATTGTCGTTTTTAACTTTTTTGGTGTTGTTAGACACTTTATAACTATGCTAATCTGCCACTAGAGGGCGTCATATATAAAGGTTTGACTTCGACAATTGCATTATTCAACTCACAATACGTCAAACGATTCTTGAATGAAACTTGAAGGTGCAGGTCTTTAAAACAGTCCTATGTGTCGATCAAATAAGGTGATGATTAGCCGTGGCGAGGCAAGGTGTTGACATAACAATATTACATTAAAAATAAGATAATTTCCAGAGACATGGAGGTTAGTGTGGCCCCTGTCTGCTTAGAGTAGGCTACCTTCACTATACAGGATTGTGAATAAAGTAAGAAAAGCCGTCGAAAAACAAAATCGGTTGAATCTTTTTCATATAATATGTGACTTTCCTCAACCGAGGTTGCAAGCAATTTGACAGCCAGCACCTTTTAATTATTCAAGCCATTTAATGAGTAAATGAAGGTCGTCCTACAGAGCCAGTTAGACCGAGTTAAATATATACTAGGCCTACTGTAAAAGTTGTTTCACATTGCTAACCCCAACTTAAAAAACATGTTAGAAGTACTCACACGCGAACATGAAATAGGGTAGGGGAAATGTTTGGTAAACGGAATTGTTTTCAAGCTGAGGGGTCAACGGTCTAGATTCTCTGTGTGTTCCCTGCAGTTTATGGATGGGCAACCCAGACAAAAGCAACATTAAAACACCATGTGTTTGTTTGCCTGTAATTAGGAATTAATATGCCTGCATGATGTGGTTGGGCCTGGGCCTGCATTTAACCAGAGAGGGGGGAAGATAAAGAAGAGAGAGAGCGAGAGAGCGAGAGCGAGAGCGAGAATATTAAGGATGCTCCCTACTTGACTCCACTCTCTCCTCTTTGGACACTGGTTGATTGTTGTTTCAGCAGACAGAAAAGTTCAGACATGGTCCAAGACAAGCACACAGCCACTGTGGCCCACCCAGAAGCCACTAACACACACACACACACACACACACACACACACACACACACACACACACACACACACACACACACACACACACACACACACACACACACACACACACACACACACACACACACACTCAAAAAGTGCACACTTAAAAACGTATGCACACTCATGCACCCACACACACATTTTCAAACTATTTCGGTGGGTATATGGTGAAGCCATAAACTGAAATCAAACACCAATTGCATCAACCATGCATTTCAGGCTCCATTTATCCTTCAGTGGCTTTCTCTCTAAACATTCTCTTTCTCCCAGACTGTGCTTTGCCTGTCCGCGTGTACACCAGAATGACCAGGGTCAATATTTTGATATTTAAACTAGCTGACATATTTCTGTAACATAATTACCAGCTCTCTCCAGCTCTCTCTTTACATTGAGGTCTATTTTTTGGACAAAGGGAGTTCTCAGGCCAATTATTTATTGCAGGCAGAATGCCACCTACCACCTCTCTATGCATGACATACATTTATGAAACGGGAGAGGATAATTTCAGCCCTGGAAGGGACTCTGAACGAGCCAGTTAGTGAGTTCCTGGACACGAGCTGCACTGTCAGCGAGGGAACGCAAGCGGCAGAGAGACCCAAAGAAAAGAGAAGGATGAAGAAGAGGGTAGCGAGAGGACGGATAGACAAACAGACAGACAGCCACAGGCAGGCAGGCAGGCAGGCAGGCAGGCAGGCAGGCAGGCAGGCAGGCAGGCAGGCAGGCAGGCAGGCAGACAGACAGACAGATGGAATCATAGATGGTACTGAAGGGGAGTCAAAGAGCTTTCTTTGTCAAAGAGCCAACATAGCTTTACTTGAAGGCGATGGTCCTTGCTGCAAACATAAACAGGAGAGAGTGCAGCTGCAGTGTGTGTGTGTGTGTGGGGGGGGGGGGGGGGTGTTAGTGTGTGTGCGTGTGTGCGGGGGAGGCCGTAGCGAGACCCTCCTCTATGCTAAACAAAGGCTCATATAACACAGGGGCCTTTGGCCACACAGTACAGGCCCGGGTGACACCCGAATGCCTTTCTTCTGCAAGTTGATGTCCTCTCCACTCTCAATATTTACCCCATGGAAAACACACCATTTTTCATTCCCTTTCGGTCTGGCTGGAATAACGAAAAGTGAGGGGGGGGGGGGGGGGGTAGGGGGGGCTCCTTGTACTTTTCACTCCCTCTATCCTGTCCTACTCCTAAGGTTCTCCTTTTTTGTCTAATTAAAGATATAATTTTTTTTTACTTGGCATAGAGAGGATGTTGTTCCGTCATCTCTCCTTTCACTTTACTGTTTGTAGCCTTGTTTGAGAGAGAGAGAGAGAGAGAGAGAGAGAGAGAGAGAGAGAAGAGATGGAGAGAGAGAGAGAGAGAGAGAGAGAGAGAGAGAGAGAGAGAGAGAGAGAGAGAGAGAGAGAGAGAGAGAGAGAGAGAGAGAGAGAGAGAGCGAGCGAGCAAGAGACTGCAGTGAAGTTGTGTGGCGGCATCAGCTGGTGTACTCGACCGGGTGTGTGTCAGTGTGAGTGTCTGGCTTATATCTCTTTTATGACGGAGCACAATAGGGAGCGGAAGCGCCCGGGGGCCAGCTGAATTAGTCCAAATTACAGCAAACAGTTCCTAGGTAACTGGATTGGAATGAGCCGACGATGGTGTGTAATTTCCTAATGAAGGGGGAGGTCGCTTCCAATGCACATTCAGGCACATCCTCGGCCTGTTGCCGTAACAACTGTTCTGCACTCCCCCTCCCCCCCCCACCACACACACACACACTCACACACACACACACACACACACACACACACACACACACACACACACACACACACACACACACACACACACACACACACACACACACACAACAAACACCAATGGAGTTGTTTGCTTGCAGAGTCACATCAGAGACTTTACAAACTATTTACCTAATGCCAATAATGCCTTTTATACATAATGTCTATTCACACTCTACCACCCAGCCAAGTACTTAAAGACAGTTACATTGTTATTAACCCTTTCCAAAGAGGATTTAAGAGACTTTGGTGCACAATCCTAAGTCCTACAATCTACCCCTTCGTTTGATTTGTAAACCAGTCGCATCAGCTCTCTTTATCAGCGATAGTTGGCAGGCCTTCCCGGACACACTTGGGAGGGGACCAACTGCTGAGGGGAAACCTGAGCTCGGGATGAGACCCGGGAGGCCCTGGTAATGATCGGGGTCCCCGGAGTTCAACAGTCATTCACCCATCAAACCAGACCCGGGTCGACCAACTGACTTGGGTAAATAAACCCAGTGGGCTGTGAAGGCCACGGGAGTTCTCCCGTCACTTTGCCTCCCACTCAGCTTATTGTGGCGGGAGATGTAAACACCTTCCCTCCTTTTAAACACTGCCCCTTCACTGAAGGAGACAAGACACTAATGGGGAAGGCTCTTGAAGAAGGCATCGGGTTTGTCGGGACAGTGCGGATATTATCAAAAATAAACAGGCTGAATGAAGCAATTACCAGTTGGCACGCCTCAGATGAATTCACCGCAGCGCATATGGCATCGCGTGTTTCCTCTGAACAATCAGAGATTTGATACCATTCATTTCCACTCTTTGGTATTTTGATGGACCTTTCGATTGGTAACAGAAACTTTTGAAACCCTTTCACTGTGTGGGTCTGCTGAGAGACACCCTGAGGTCTGGAGACTGTCCCTGTGTCCATGCTTATCGCTTCAAGGGCCTGACAGGAATCCTCAAGTTAGCCTCAGTGGTAGGAGAGCGTGTTCATTGCCACTGGGGCATGCCAGCCTAGCTTCTGTCAGTCACTCTGCCCAGCTTATCTATTGTCAGCACCAGCGCTAAGCCTCTCGCCTATCTCACTCCAACCAGACTATGACTAAAAGAAGAATGGGAATGGGATAGGAATCTGAGACATCGCCAGCAAGTGGTGAGGTGGGTGAGTTCTCTTGAAAGAAAAGAGAAAGGGCTTTTTATTCCCCCTCGCCTCTGAATTGAACAGGTGTGACGGATGTCTGGTGGCCTGTGTGTGTGTGTGTGTGTGTGTGTGTGTGTGTGTGTGTGTGTGTGTGTGTGTGTGTGTGTGTGTGTGTGTGTGTGTGTGTGTGTGTGTGTGTGTGTGTTTAAAGACATGGACATGGTCTACCTCCCAGAAGTATTTTTTATACACACACACACACACACACACACACACACACACACACACACACACACACACACACACACACACACACACACACACACACACACACACACACACACACACACACACACACACACACACAGTGTTGGGCTGCACGCTGTGTCGAGGCATGCTCTCCATGTTTACCGATGGCAATCAGCACTTTCTCATTCCTGAGAAACCACAAAGCCAATCCCGACACACGGAGAGGCCTTCTTTAGCCCCAGCTGGAGCTGAACCGCAGTGAGAGAAGGTTCAGCGGTAATGGATCAAGTGCATGCAGGCACTCGCAGAAATAAAAACCCTAATAGGTGTTTTCAAACCTGGGGTCGTGTCGTGAAGGGTACATCTGAGGGAAGTGAACGGAGCGAGGAGCGTTGAGTGTCGATGATATGCAGGGAAAACACTCGGGCAAATGTCGATGGTGGGACCCGTCAGGAGACACGGTGTTTGGAGAGGAGGGGATTGGCTGAAAGATAACAGCTTGACTTCCCCCGCCTAGACTACATTGAAGGCAGGCTATCACTTATTGTTATTACATGAATGCCACAGCCACTCTTAAGAGCATTCAAAAGCATTAGCCGGGGCCAAACCACAGACTATCGCATTACAAAGCCCGTCATCACGGAGCAGAGCCTCCGAGCGGGCGAGAGACAGCGGGGAAGCATGGAGAGACAGAGTGTGAGAGAGAGAGAGAGAGAGAGAGAGAGAGATCCCGCCTGACAGGGCTGACAACTAAAGTGATCCCTTTTTGAGACCACCAACGTGTTGCGACAGTTAGTTCATGCTATCTGGTGAGGGCTACTTTCAACTCGGATCAACAGTGAAGTGGAGCATCCGAGGGACACAACAGGGAATATCTTAGAATTCCTCACGTACATATCCAACATTATAACCCAAATATAGCCACCTGTGCATGCAAGGAAACAAATCTGTCGTCTGCTTAGTTTGGCTCAATTCATGCGATTAATACATCATATCTCGCAGTGTCTGACTTTACTGTTTGGTTTAGAGTTTCGGTTAATTTTTTTTAAAGTGAATCAACGCTCAGTAAATAATGTTTAGCATGTGCTGGCTGAGTAGTGTTTACTCCATTATGTTGAGGTCTGCAAATTCTGTTTATTGAAGTTTTTGAACCGATTTTTTTTACAGCTTACTTTGCATAAATACCTAAGGCATGTTTTGCATCTCATTAAAATACACTAAAAACAAAGCTAGATATTATAATAAAACAGGGAGGAAAACACATGTTTTCTTTATCTTGAAATATTAAAAACCTAAAAAGTAAAGAGAAAAGAAAGAGAAAGAAACATAATCCCTTGCCAATTCTTCTTTAAGTTGAATCCCACTGTAGCACCGTCACCCTCCACCCTGCTATTTCTTCCACAGAAACTTGTCATTAGTCTTCCAGAGTGCGGAGCCCCCTCCTTCCCCAGACGCGCCCCGTTCCGGGCGGGATGTCCGCCCTCGCACCCTCTCCAGCACCGACAGGTCCGTCAGCCGCTCCAGGCTCTCCTCGCTGCCTTCGTTCAAAATGTCCCAGAAGTCTCTGCGGCCTGCCTTATGACACGGCGGAGGAGGAGGGGGGGTAGGGGCCGAGCGGGCTTGCGTGGCGGGGTTGCTGCCGTCGGCACGGAGACAGGGTCGGGGGGTCTGAGAGGGGCTTGCCGCCGGTAACCGCCTCTGCGGCGCCCCTCTGGCTGAGGTGGGTCTGAACAGGTCGTCCAGGATCGACGTGTCTCCGATGAGCTGCGTGAGGATGGAACGGGGGTCCGAGGGGGAAGGGGCCTCTCTGCGGGGGGACGGGGGGCATGCCTTGTCTGCCCGGCCCACCGCAGCACCGGAGGGCCTCGGGGCGGGCTCCGAGCGGGGCCCCTGGCGTTTGGCTGGCGTGGCGGCTGAGCCGGCGTGGAGGCCCGGAGAAGAAGGGATGTCTCTGTCTGCTGGGTCCAGGGCAGCGGCCTCCCCACAGGGCTCCAGACTGCTGCTGTCGGCCGGGTCCGAGCCAGGACCCCCTGCTGCTCTGGAGGCGGCGGTGCTGGAAACACTTGCCCTATGTGTCCTCTTACGCTCTCTGGCGATGTCACGGTCCCCAACAGCGACCCTCCCCTGAGGGATTCTGGGGGATTTCTGAGGTGTTAAAAGAGGCGTTTCTCTGGCCTTAGTTTCCCCTCTAGCCTTCTGTGGAGAGACTTTCCTTCTGCGTTTGGGTTTAGGGGTGGGAGAGCTTGGGGGCCGCGCTACGGAGGTGGACTGGCCCACGGAGGGCTCGGGGAACCAGTTGGTGACCATGTCAGCCAGGTCTGGACGGTCCAGGGACGAGTAGTACCGCCTGAGCCAGGCTAGTCTCTGACCTGAGCTGCTGCTCAGGACCGCCTCCGCAAAGGCACGGACTGAAGACATGCCCAGACTGGACGCCATCTGGTCCAGCTGCTGCCTGTAGCAGGAACATAGAAAACACTGAAGTAGAAGAGAGCGCAAAATACATGGGCACGCAAAACGTACTCTGAGGGACACCCAAAGAATCCACACTATACCTTTCATTCCAAATATCGACTGGACTATATCTACTATGACTACAGTGGAGAAACGCACACACAAGCGCACACAAACACAAAGGCTGATAATGAGGATGATGATAATGATGATAAAAAGCCTCTTTTTGGATACCTTAACCCAGATGGGGCGCTAACTAGTAAGTCAGAGATGACACTCGGCATCCAGATAGTCTTAAGGCTACGACGTCTGGTCTTTGTGAGTCTCCCGGCCAACCAGTGTCTGGATGGCCTCACCGTACACCAGGGGAGAGGATACTTCTAATGCCCACGGAGGACAGGCAGCTGTTGTGGGGGGTTGTTGATGTTGGTGCCAACATTTACAGGCTTTCATTGAAAAAAGTACATGATGTATAATTAAAATATAAAGAGAACACTACTGTTCCAATAGCAGAGGAAAAAGTTAATTATATTAATATTAAATATCACACTATAGAAATAATTCTAAACTAAGGCAATTAATCAAACCTCTCACCTACAGGCACACAAATCCTAACTTCCCAACATACTGAGAAGTCATAACAAATAGGATTCCCTTCAGGCTACAGACTGGATGGACTGTATAGACACCACCAGCGTCTAATGCACAAAACTCTAATTTGTCAGCGCTTGCCCATTAAATGTAAAAGAAAAATCAGGTCGGTTGAGATGCTGCAGTGGAATTAAATCAAATTTGCTTGAGCATTGCATGTGTTAAGGCAGGTATGTAAACATGGCAGGCAATAAATCAGTTTGTCTGAGTAGTCGTGCATCTGCGTGGCATTTCCCTGTGTGGTTCACTGTGCACGTTAGAACGTGTGGTAGAGTGTGTGTGTGTGTGTGTGTGTGTGTGTGTGTGTGTGTGTGTGTGTGTGTGTGTGTGTGTGTGTGTGTGTGTGTGTGTGTGTGTGTGTGTGTGTGTGTGTGTGGCCTCCGGGGGATCATTTCAGGGGGAATCTCAGGAGAGCTGTGGTTGTGCAGAGGGGAAAAACTAGACGGGTGGGATGTGAACCCAACAGGGAAGTGGGATGGGAACGCGATGCTGGGAAGTATGGGGGGCGGTGGGGGGGGAGCTCTGAGGTGGTCTTGTTCTCTCAAACAGACATACACAATAACAACAACAACATAAAACGCACTTCCACGGAAACACAGCAGACAAGCCCATTTACAGACAAGAGGACACAAACAAGGTTCAGCATTACCCAATACCCATCTGGGGCCGCTTGCAGCCGCGGTTAGCTTTGGCCAACTTAACCCTTCACTGTCAGGAATGTATTGCTACCTTCTTCAACCCTTTTCATCTAATATCATTGAACCACTTGTTGAATCTTTCCCGGATATGCTGTCTATTCCAATGCATTATTATGATATAGTTTGGTCTTTGATACATTTTCCGTATTCTCCTGGTCCTTTCCGTTGCTGCACTCCTCCGTCACCTTTTTCAAATTAGAAACTAGCTCACCATAATCCCCTTCCTCTAATTCACTCCTTTTTTCTATTTCCACCCCACACTCCTACTCTCCCTCCTCCTCCTCCTCCCCCCTCGTCCTCCTTCTCCTCCTCCCTCCCCCCACCTCCTCCCTCTCCCTCCCTTCCTCTTTCCCTCCCTCCCCCTCCACCCTCTCCCTCCTCCCTCCACCTCTCCCCTCCCCCTCCCTCTCCCTCCTCCTCCCCTCCTCCTCCTCCTCCTCCTCCTCCTCCTCCTCCTCATACCTGCGTATGCTTTGCGGCGTCTGCCCCAGGATGAAGGTGTCCTCCCGGCCGCGGTGGACAGCCTGGCTATCGGAGGTGACTGGGTGCTGCGCCCTGAGCCCGCTGGCCCCAGCCCCGCTCCTCTCTCCCTCCTCTCTGGCTGCTGCCGAGGACGGAGTGACCTCTGACGACTCGCTCTGGAACCACGGAAACCACAGCGACCGCACGTTGTGTGTGTGAGTGTGTGTGAGTGTTTTTAAATCCACATCGTTTGGGGTCATTGATAAAAAAAAACTACATAGGAATCTTTTTCTTTTTGGGCAGAAAACAATTTTACAATGCTTGTTAATAACTAGTTAATAATAAATAACTGACTTAGTGAAACGCATGGTGTAAGGCCTGAAGTTATTTTTCGCCATCTTTCAACATTTTAAATCAATTCGAGCAATAGGAGTCACACATTTAATAGTTAAATTTGAATCATAAATAAATGAATCGGCCAAAACACTATCATTATCACATCCATGTCAATATAAAACACAAGTTCAGCACAGTCAGAAACTGCTCGTGTACCTCCTGGGTGCCTACAAGATGATTAGCTGGGAACTGCGAATACATCTGCCGGTCAAACACGTCCCGTACGGCGGCCCGGCTGATTCGCTCCTCGGCCTTGCTCCCGCCCACCACTCGCTGGTTAGAATGGGTGTACAGCACCTCACTGACTCCACCTTCAAAAAAAACACCATCAGGTCAGTTTTCGAAACACAGTCGGCGATGCCTCGAGAACATCGCACCACGCACGATAAACAAGACGATAAAAACCCCAGGTTTACCTAGAACGGTGTCAATTGTTCCATCTCCGTGCGTCTGCGGTTCCAGCGACGTGAACGAGACGCTTTTCGAGACACGCGGCCTTACAGTGTCCGTCATTTTTGGTGTTTTGCCTCCATCGGTCAGCCCTCTGGACCCGTCTGCTCTCGTCGACCTCCCCGTCTTGACAGGCGTGTGTTCCTCTTCAGACGAGGTGAACATCTCGATGTGCTCTGTGTGTTTGGACCGGGCCCTGACGGTGCGTCTCTTCCTGTTGGTACGGCTGGCTCCGCCTCTCTCTCCGCCTCTCACCGCCCCGCCCAGGTCGTCAGATTCATCAGTGTCTGACGTCACGTGCCTCCCGCGGGGGGCTGCTCGGGCCTCGTTCGATCCCGTCTTCCTCATCCCCTGCGCCCTTTTTGCGCTCATCCACCTTCTGTGGCGGCCCTCTCCCCCCCCGGACCCACCTGAGGCGTCGGGGAGTACCCCACCTTTGACGGAGACGCCGTTCCCAGGGGTACCAGATGAGGACCCCTGGGACGTGCACCCCTCCTCCACCTCTTTCTTCTTCTTCTTCTTGGTGGATCGCTCCTCAACACCACCTCCACCACCCCCGGACTCCCCCTCACTCACACTGCTGTCCTCCACCCCGGAGGACGGCATCGGCGCCCCCCCCGTCAGCAGCCGGGAGAAGCCGCAGTGGAGGAGGCTGGGTCGGGAGGCGGTGTTGGCGCTGGAGGCGGAGGTCCCGCCCGCGGCCCTGTCTTCCCCGCGGAGCTCCGCGCCCTTCCTCCTCCTGATGTTGTCTCCGACGTCGTCCTCTTCGCTGCCGCTGCTAAAGTCCAACACCCCCCTGGAGGAGGGGGTGTTGGACCCTTCACTCGGTGGGCTGTTTGGTTTGGAGGCACCAGCGGGCGCGGGTTTCCCAGATTCCTACAGTGAGAAATTAAAATAATGAATATAAAATAATTCTATTCATATTGTTTCATGTTGTCAATATATTCATATTGTTTTGGATCCACTTATGTAGATGACACACAAGCACAACTTTGTCAACCTGTACTGTAGATCTTCCAATTAACGTAGTGTTGACTGGATGTCATTAGGGCCGAGCCTGAATATTCAGATATTCGTTTGTCAGGTTGGTATTTGCGTGTTGTCCCAATGGTTACTTACGACGCACGTCAACTTTGTGATACTTTTTTTTATATCGTCTTTGTGTATCAGTGTTATAACATGCAAATTTAAATCCATGTGACATTATACAATACTAATCCCTTTCTCGAGCACAGCCATTAACATCAACTGCTGCACAGTCTGTGTCAGGGTGCTCCATTATCGTGGCGACAAAGTGCCTCAGAAAAGGCAATTTGTAATTTCACCAAAAGAACGCAAAGGGCGTTTCCGAGCAGTGTGGGACGTTCACAAACTGGGGACTTGATAAAACATAGTAATTTTTCTCTAAACGGTAAATGGACTGCATTTATATGGCACATTTATAACCAGTTGCCACTTAAAGCGCTTTTCCAATAGTGCCTGACATACACCCATTCAGACACCGACGGCGGAGTCAACCATGCAAGGTAACAACCCGCTCCTCTGGAACAATTATAGTTTGGTTGCTCAGGGACACCTCGACATCATGTTGAAATTCATGTAAGGCATATCACCACGTTTAAAACTAAAACGAACGTTTTCGGGTGTACTGCCCCTTTAAAACAGTCACAGTCTGATGCTACATATTCATTAGGTTTCAGAGGGACCATAAAAGTGATATCTAGCACTCCCACGGTATCATCCCACTTGATGAACCTTTCCCCCTCTTGTCATGTCCATGTGCATGTCTATGTTTTCAACCCTTTAATCAGTACAACTACTGGGCTCCATGTGTACAGGAAAGCCTATGTGTTGGTGCATCTCTGTATATGTATGTGTGTGTGTGCGTGCGAGTCATGCGTGCGTGTGGATGTGTGTGCGTGTTGACGTGTGTATATTTACATGTCTGGATGCATGCATGGACATGGACATCGACGCGTGCGTGTGCCTGTGTGTATGTATGTGTGGTTGTGTGTGCGCGCGCATGCAGGGGTGTATGCTTGCCGTGCGTGCATGTGGGCACTCTATCGTTGTTAATTGCCCGTAGTTGCAGTCAGTCGAGCAAGGCCTCCGAAGGAGCCTGCGTGCCGAGCAGAACCGGAGCGTTGGCTGGGAACCGTCGCAGGACGTTAAGGGCCGTCGCAGTGTAAATAAATAGGCCAACAGCAGAAGATAGGCTTCTGCTGTGTGGTCCGCCTGCTACCTCCATTAGGACACGGGGTAATTACAGCCAGCTGTCCTACACTGCATCTGGGAGAGACACAGAAGGGGGACAGAGACAGAGATAAAGGTATACAAAATGTGTGAAAAGAGAATAAAGCGGAGAACGACAGACGGGAATAGAAGAACTGTTTTTCTATCAGTTTAAGGCAGATAGATGACATATGCAGGGTGCAGCTTGGTCGACTGACAGGGGGAACCATGTGTGAGGTGTCTCCTTTTTCACATGGGAAGGGAGCCGGGGGTGGTGGTTGTGGTTGGGAGGGGCCCCGGGGTCATATGGGCCGCTGGGGACGTTGGGGGTGAGCGCCTGCCCCAGATTTTCTGGTTCCCTGGGAACATTTGGATATTACTCACGCCCGTCTCCTCCTCGCCGCCCGCCTCTTCACCGCCGTCGGCCCCGCCCGCGTGCGTGCTGGCTGTGACCACACCGGCCTCCACGCGACCCTCCCGCTATGGGAGAAAGGAACAACAACAACGATGGTCGTGTTTGTTATCAGGGCGGCTGGTAGACAACTGATGGTACAGCAAGGACAGGCATGCTAAGGAACGACCACCTACACACAAGCTGTAGGCTAGACTTACATTGAATTAAGATATATGAGTTACATTTAGTAGTAACTACTAGCAACCGGAAGGTTGCTAGTAGTTACTTAATGTAACTAAATGTAACTCAATCCCCGGCTTCTCCTAACTGAGTGCCGAGGGGCCCATGAGCAAGAACCTAACCCGCATTGCTCCCAACTACCGCTGTCAGTGTATCACAGCAGTTAGGGGGTTTGGCCCCTTGCTCGAGGAGGGGGAACATCGGGGATCAAACCCTTGATAAAGCCTTTTGGCTGGGAGTCACAACGCCCTTAACCCCCACACCGGCGCAGCCCTTGCTTGAAGGACAAGGCCTGGAGCGCTGCTGGTCAACAGACGGGCGGGCTGCTCGGGTCTCAGACCTCCAGCAGCTGGCGGGTCAGGCAGGTCCCCTGGGTCTGCAGCCTGAAGAGGTTCTTGGTCCCGAAGAGCTCCCCCTGATGGCCGTCCGTGCCCTGCACCGCCTCAAAGTACCGCCGCGCACTCTCCCGGTCCACCACCGTGCTCTGCAGTTGCTGGGAGGCCGAGGGATGAATGTCAAGAAATAGTGAATTAGACATATACACGGATATAGATATAAATTAACGTCGAAATGTGGAACACTTCAACTAGCTCGTAAAAAAAACACGGACATATCTCTAGCAAATGCTGATTCGTGTCATCAATAAAATAACATTCTGCCTCTCCGTTTGTTTACAAGAATCTTACTACAGACACTCCCAAAAGCGGTCCCACGTGGCCGAGCTGTGCTGCTTTGCGTCACACAGTAGCACAGCCATTGAGTTTGGACTAAACACTGTTAATGGAAATCTGAACTTAATGGAAGTCTACTCCAAGGGAGGGGCTGAATCTTACAGGAGAGGACTTTAAACACATTTATCCATTTCATAATTTGCAAAGAAGGCTCTAATTTTTTAATGTATAAATATATATATAATTATTAGGGGTGTAACAGTACACGTATTTGTACCGAACCGTCACGGTACAGGCACTTCGGAGCGGTTACAGAGGTGTACCGCGGTACGTAAATGTGGCGGGCAATGATCGTCGAAATAGTTGAATAGTCGAAGTCACGTAGAATATTGAATAATAAATGTGACTATCATTATTTATTACACGGCTCTTCTCAATGCTGTTGAACGCTCCATTGACTTGCATGGGCCTTCGCAACTTACGGTGGTGACTAGCGACCTTGGTTGCTAAGCGACGTCAACGTCTTTGGCGGACTATTTCTCTGCTGATGAACACTACTAATGCTGGTAACAAATACATTGTAAAAAGACACACCGTGTGAAGTTATATATAGGCCTATATATAAGAAACAATCATTCATTAGGAGCACATCAAATGTTAATGCACAAAGCTCATTTGGATAATGGGAGCATTATAATTCAATAGATGATATTGATGTGGTATTTTGGTAAGTGTTATGGGTTGCAGTTGCCCAAACTGGATTAGTCTTAATTCACATTCTTGTGGAGAGAAATTGAAAATGTACCACATAGGCTATGCCTCTGCTGTGTAAGCCTGCTTACGCAGCAGAGCTTGTGATACTTTTTTTATATGCAGCAGAGCTGGTCACACACCGTAATGAGGAAACACATTCTACACGCAACCTCAAGGGACACACATACCTCACACACAAAATAATTAAAAAATGAAAAGCATGGTTTAACGTGGACCGCAGGTACCTGTTTGTAAACCTGTCTGAGGTAGATAATCTCCTCCACAGTACCCAATGAGATCAGCCGTAGCACAGTGACATCCCTCCACTGGCCAATACGATAGGCACTGGGAGGAGAGGAAACAAACTAAACTCAAGACAAGTAGTTCAAAAATAGGGCATCTTTTTGTATGAAATTGTATCTCTCAAATATATCTCTGCGATTTAGATTTTGTATTTCTGAAAAAAATAAAGTAATATATAAATAAATCAAATGAAAAAAAAAAAAAATATTTATAATTTTATATATATTAATTATTATATTAATTTAGGTTTTTCATATTGCTAAGTGTTATTGTTTCCTCAATGGACATAGAAGACAGAGATGTGAATTCTGCTATGCTAGCTGTAATGTGATGTCTGTTATTTAACAACGCAACATTGTAATTGCTTTACTAGTTATTGCTAGTTAACTAATTTGATCGTGGGGTTGGTGCTGGTGGTGGTGGGCCTCGTACCGATCGATAGCTTGCAGGTCATTGGCTGGGTTCCAGGTGGGGTCAAACAGCACCACCACATTGGCTCCCACAAAGTTCAGGCCAAGACCACCCGCCCTGAGAGAAAGTGAGCAACACTATTGTTGTTATACTGTTTAGGCTTAGTAGCAATTATTTACAAAAAACAAATGAAAAAAGGTAAGAAAATACACATCATTTAAAATATTCCACAACACCACATTGTTTGATCTTAATTGATTATTATTATTTAAAAATAATATTTTTTGGGCGAGTTCATTCGACGTAATGGCTGTAATGACTTACATGGTGGAGACCAGGCAGAGGTTAGTGTGGGGGCTGCTGTTGAAGTCCTTGACGATCTTGACCCGGTCTTTGGCCTTGGTGTGGCCGTCCAGCCGGCTGTACTCCAGCCCCTCCGCCATGCAGTAGCTCACCAGCACATCCAGCAGCTGCAGGCGTTCCACACAGTCACAAACACGTACCGAGAGCCCGGATCCTAGCTCTCCGTTTAATCTGCAATGCGCTACCGGCCTTCCCGTAGGCATCCTTGCGCCCTACCTGTATCTGGATTCACTATGAGCTGCTCACGGTAACCGCAACATCTGCTAAATAACTTCTCTCTTAACTTCTCTAAATAGAAAATAGTCATTCTCAAGTACAACGGGACACTTTTGATGCTATTGCAAATCTATACACTCTAGCTTTCTTGCTGACGTATTTCAAATCAAAAGTGCAGCTATTTCTAATAATCTAGTTTGTCATGAATAATTTATGTATCCGGCTCCTTTCTTGCTGTAAACAAGTCGCACATGGAACCAACTATGTTCAGCTTTTAAGACTATGTTAAGGAAGGGATTCCAGTGGACATGATAAAAAATAACAATGTCCTAAAACATCTCAAGAACGATGGCCTTCAGGCATCTAGACATCTCCATGTAGGCCCATGTTTTACCCCCATGTCCTCAATTAGCAAAGTATCCATTGCAGCGATGTGCACACACATACTCGAAGACACACACGTTAAGCCACGACACACTGGACAACACACGACTTGTACCTTTGTGGAAAGGGAGAAAATAAGCACTTTGTCCCTCCTCTTCGTGTAATGTCTCAAGAGCTTCTGCAGAACCTGCCAGCAAAAGAGACATGTCGTTAGAGACTATCTCTTGTTGACAAGGAGTGACATGCCATGCCGTTCAGTATGCCTCAGACCTTCATTTTTCCGCTGTACATGGGGTCAGATATAGCCTCAAACGCCTCATCTTTGCATCTCCGCAGGAAGTCCGGAAACTTCTGGAAAACCTTCTCGCAGACGGCGCCCACTAATTCTTTCTGAGAGGTGGTAATGGTTTGAGAAATGTCGAGTGTGAGTAATAGGATACAATACTGTAATATAATTGAAGTATGACAGCAATAAAAAAAAAATATATATACTTGTTTCTTGCTGGTTCCGTCCGTAGACCGCAGTAGGGCAACGTGATTTGCGACCTTCCTCAATATGGTCAAGTAGCTAAAGTACAGCACCTTCACTTCCACACCGGCAGAATTGGTCTGCGACGCAAGGAACACACATACGCCATCAATCAGCATGCAATCAGCTATGCATGCTGCTTGAAAATGCATATATATATATACACACATATCTAAAACATGCCATCCCCTTCACTCAATAGCAACGCCCGGTCTGTTACTTGCCTTATAGCAACAGCTCCGCCGAGTGCGACCGCTTTGACAGTCACACTTGTCCGAAGACTTCAGAATTAACATGACGTCTTCCGTGTCCAGCACAGTCTGATACACCGACCGCTGGAAGTCCGTCAGAGCGCAGTACACCACCTAGAGCAAAACAACACAGTTCCATCAACTGGGATATGAGGAGCTCACCCATGGTAATCCCATTCTGTTGTGATTGTACTGAATAAGAAAAACACTACAGAGACTGTGGAACATGCTATGAAGACTGTGATGTTGGAATTCGCCTCTACCCCAGGTGGTACCCAACCTGTTTTGGCCTGTGACCCCATTCTTGGCTCTGAAAAATGTTTAGCAACCGCCAAGATACACCAAATCAATATATTCTAAAGGGTTCTGATGAAACAGCTCTGTGGACTTACTCTGGAATCGCTGGGCTGCACGGACACGGCGTGAACAAAGTGATCAAGGGGAGCGATAATAATTCTCTTGAGATTATCACAAAGAACACAGAGGAAATTGAATTTTTGCTCAGCATCTGACCCACATTAAGTTCCTATTGTTATCCATAATAAAAATATCGAGCAAGGATTTTGATATAAATATTTGGGTGTAATGATACACCATCTGTTATCCTTGAAAGACCACATTGAAACTGTCTACAAAAGGACCAAGCAACGAATATATTTTTCCCCCACTGACTTGTGTCTTCTGTGGGCGAGAACATCAATTCTTCTTTTGTTTTTCACTTCTGTGATTACGATGAGTTGCCTCAACAAATAAAAAAAAAAAGAGTGTAGGTCATCCTGCTGAGAAACTATGATTCAGCCTATTAAGGCCATCAATATTGTCTTTGTTTAATGTCAAATCCAGGTCTTTTTTGTCTTGAATTTTTGGGAAATGTTCAGCCCAAAAAAATAAAATCCTTTGAATATCTAAAGCTTACAGGGAGGAGTGGAAGCACTGCCCTACCCGGTCATCCTTCTTGGGTAGCTGGTCCTTGATGAGGGCCTTGGTTCTCCTGAGGAACCAGGGGGAGATCCTGGTTGCCAGCGCCCGGACCGCCCTCCTGGCGGTGGCTAGGGAGCGCTTGGTTGCGCTGTGCTTTTGTCCCTGCTCGACCGGATCAGAGTAACGGTTCTTGAAGTTTCCAAGGCTTCCCAGACATGCAGGTATGGCCCTAATACGATGACAAATAAACCAATGATGAATACAACCATAGACAAAAAGACACTGTGCTTTATTCCCTTTGCTTTTCCTAATATAAATAATGTTGATTGAAAAAAATACCATAAAAAAGGATTTAAGACTGAAATAAATACAAAAGTTCTTGTGAAAAATGTGCACTGTTAGCAAAGCAATTCCTGACCTGAAAGTTAAAATGTTGGGTATAAACCATACCAATCCATGACACACCAGAACTCCTCCAGGTTGTTTTGCAGTATGGTCCCAGTCAGACCAATTCTAACCTATGATAAAGAACAACAGAATGTTGTTAAAATGTGCAATTCAATGCTCGCAGTAGAATGGCACGCCAACTATTGATAAACTTACCCAGAATAGTATCTCACAAATTTGGAATCAATTAACACAAATCATACCTAACATGAGAATATCTTATACATCTCTTACCTTGCACTTGAGCTCCTTCATAGCCTGTGTTATCTGGGATTTAGGATTCTTTAATTTGTGTACCTCATCCACAATAACAGCAGACCAGTTGATACTGAAACAAATAAGCAGTACAAGAAAAAGTAATGTTTCAATTACAAAACATGACATGTAGCCAAAATGAGTCCCTCTGGACCTCAATATACCCATCAACATATGCTGTATGCTTCAAAAGAACAAAACTGAGCAAGTAGTCATACAAAATCTAACTTTTTTTACAAATACTTTTACATTCTGCATCTATTTACAGTTTCGCAGACACTAATTCCCCAGTCATGATTTGCTAGTCAGGGCTACCTATTGAACTGATCCAGACAGAGGCGAAGGGTCTCATAGGTGGTGAGGGCGATCTCAAAGCGCCCGTCCCTGATGCGGGACAGCTCCTCCTCCTTACGCAGCCCGTGGATCACCACGCACTGAAAGTGGCCCCAGGTGTCCAGCTCCTCCTTCCAGTTGTACAGCACAGACAGCGGGGCCACAATCAAGAACACCTAGCACCCACAGACACACACACACACACACACACACACACACACACATACACGAGTACCGACCTTGTCTTGTCACAAACATAATTTAGGGGTCACACCAGTACAAGTTATTCAATATAATTCAATTTCAAAGTACTACAAATTTCAGCAGAAATGTATCAAATCCATTACTATTACTACTACATTACTACTGGAGGTATTTACTGGATTCATGAGTACATTACTGAATATATTGATTTTCATTCGTTGTTTGGGATCATAAGACTATAAGTGCTGATATACAGAATAATCAAATGCTGCTCTTTCAAACTTTCCAACATGCCACTGTGTGCAGCAGAAAAACGTATTTCATAAGCAGTTTAAGCGTTATGGAATAAGAAAGATTCTTTGACATTGTTCACTGATTTCTAGCACTATGTGGATGTCAGATGAGTGTTGCTACATCCTCCAGCTGTACCTACTACTCACAAAATAAATACGGTATGTATACACACACATATACATACATATATGCATCCTTCCTCTCTTCAGGCAGACCTACCTTGCTGGGTTTCCTCTGCTCTGAAAACGACTGAGTCCTGAGGAATCGAGGCTTGTTGTTCTCAACGTCCTCCCAGGTACCAGTCTTGTGAAGCACAGCACTAAGAAAGCCAATGACCTATGATGATGAACAGCCAGAACACAATGAGAAAACACAAAAGTTATATAAATACGGCTGAAAGAAATAGCATCAAATATTGGCCCGATAGGGTTTTTTTTCTGTTTATACCTGAACTGTCTTCCCTAAGCCCATGTCATCCCCAAGGATGCAGCCTCTGGATAAGTTCACGTTTTCATGAATGAACTTGATGCCGTCTCGTTGGTAGTCCCTCAAGTACCTGTTGACGGTGTATGGGACCTTCTCACCCAGAGAGAGCACTAAATGAACAGCCGTGCCACGGGGATTCAGGCTGGGGAACAGGGGCTTCTCATGGGAGATCTGGCCGGAGCCGGCTCGTAGAAGCTTGGAGAATGGTATCGTTACTTCTTTTTCAGCATCAGCATCATCATCATGGATGTTGTGATTGATAAACTTTACCAACACCGTGGTATCTTCATGATTATGAGTTGAGGAGGAGAGCAGACTCTGGATTGTAGCCTCTTGCAAGGAACCATCCTTCGGGTTCGGTGCAAGGCATCTGTCACCTTCTTGCCAAATGACTGAAACACCAACATTAATTAGATTAGGCTAATAGAGGCATTAAGTACCAATGTATAATTTTACAATACATTCTCACTTTAATAACAAACCTTTGGCGTCTGTGGTAGAGGATGAGTCCATCTCGTTGCATTGCGAGTGTTTCTACTCCTGTTTCACAGCTTAGGCCTAAGTTAGCTAACTTAGCCTTTTTTTACTCGGTTAACGTCACAACCGGGTCTAGACACAAAGGACAAACATTTATATTGTTTACAATTTTGATACAGCTTGCAAACATGGTGGTTAAAAAAAGGTATTGCGCTCTGGTGGTTTAGAGTTGTGTCTGTGTTCACGATTCGAGTGGAGGATGGCCGAGCATGCCCTGCCCGGTGTTTATTTACTTTTCCTTTGAAAGCCGCACTTTCGAATTTTTTTACATCGCGATAAAAAAATCCCAGCAGCGCAAATATCCGCGCCAAATGCGATGTATTCAATGTCTATAACATAATCTTGTTTATGGGTTGTGTGTATGTTTTTCTACGTTTCCAAATAAGGATTAAATAGAAAGTGCTGAAAAATGGACGGAAGGATGGATTGAAGGACGGATTGATACAGACAGATAAAAAGAAAGACAGACATAGATTTTATGATTATTATTGTTATTATTTTAACTTGCATGTGTTATCGAAGGCCTATCTTATCAGTTTCAACATTTAATATCAAAAAAATATATGGTGGTTATAGGCCTATTTCAACTAGGTGTCATAGAACTAAACTTAAAGTCGATAAAAAGTCTGTATTTTTATTGGATGCAGGTCTTATACCGTTATCCATCAGTTTGCATATATAGCCTACAACCACATAATTTAAAATGGCTGTGGCTATGAAAGGCCAATAGAGGATGTATACAAATACAGACTTGATTGAATGCAGGGGCGATTCTAGGTTCTGACTTTTGGGGGGGCTCAACCCCAGGAAGCCACTGGGGTATATGAAGTATATAAAGTCCTGTCCAAGATTTTTTTATTCCACAACCTTTATTTTATTAGTTACTATGCTGTTGTATGTCTAAGCCAAAAGCGTCAGTGTAAGCTAAATATTGCAGTTCTGAATCACTAAAGTGATGAAAGGAAAACAGAGTGTTGATGAAGGAATAATCAATGGATGTGAACTGTAATAACAAATTTTAGGTATATTAAATTTCCTTTGTGTAAGTTTCACTCAAAAATGACCATATTTCCCCCTTTTTTTTATTTACACAATTACTGAAATACATTGGTACAACATGTATTAGATTAATGATATGAGAAACATACCTCTATTTCGGGAACAATAAACTACGTTGTCTCACTTTCAGGGACCCATACATTTTTATAAAACTTCTGATGCAAAAAAAATCTTGTTCTGATGCAAAAAAAAAAGGCTGCTAATTTTCAGTTAAAACAAAACCGCTGGCATTACTTATCAGCTGTGGGCGTTTTCAGTGCCATAACAACGTGAGCTAATCAATAAGTACAACATGTTCTAGACCAGTGGTTCTCAATTATTTTCTGTCATTCCCACCCTAGGAGACAGATATTTTTTTGCGCCCCTTCCTGATTTGAAATAGCCTACTATTGAGAACCAGCTAATATTTATTTATTTATATAAATAAAATTAGCGGAGATAAAATCTGCAACAATTTTAAACAATTTCCAAGTTCAGTTTATTAACTCAATTTGTAACATTTAACATTCATCAGCTTATTCCCTTTCAAAAAAAAGAATAGAGTATGTTCAACCTTCAAGCATGAATAAAGACACCAAGTCCCTCTGTCATGACTTTTTACGATCAAAATTCTTGTAAAACTTCTGACCCTTGGTATTATGTTTATTTAAAATAAATAAGTAACTTATTAAAATAAATAAATAAGACACTAAGTCCCGTCTGCCGCTCGCGCCCCCCCCCCCCCCCCCCCCCCCCCCCCCCCCCCCGACACCTTTTATAAGCTGAGGACATTTTCATGAGTCTCATAGTCTTAGAACATGTTGTAATTGTTGATTAGCTCACATTGTTATGGCAATGAACATGCCCTCAGCTGATAAATTAATGCCAGCGGTTTTTTTCCAACTGAAAATTAGCACCCATGTCAACTTTTTCTGCTCCTTGCACCTTATCATGCTTATCATGCTACGCAGCAATACAAGCCCCTGCCGACTAAAAACATGAAGCAATTCAAGAGGAGGCATAGATAGAATCGCCTTGTGGTCGTCATTTAATAGTCATCTGACAGATTATGTCAAGGTTTTAAAATTATTATTATTATTATTATTAGCTGGCCATTTTAGAACACAGCTGGAAATCGTAAATTTTCTGATAAAAACTGCATGCCTTTTTGACAGACAAAACAGCAGAAACTATGTTAAGTGGGCTCGTGCTGCCTTTTTGGTTTTGTCAAACAGGAGACGCCCACCCACCCATCAGAGGTTAGAGATTCCTGCAGGAAGGTTGCGCTCGATTTCACTAGCCCATTTGTGCCTGTTCATAAGTATACAGAATCCATTCTCTCATTGCTTGTGTAAAAAAAAAAGGTAGAATATTAGATTTGAGGACGAAATGATAGGGTGGGCTAAGGCAAGTTTTGGGTGGGCTTGAGGCCACCCAAAAAAGGTCTAGCTTCGCCACCGATTGAATGTAAACAATTTAGGACGGTCTAGGCAATTGTCACTGAACAGCAACGATGGGATGTTGACAAGAATATAGGAGAGCCATCGTCGAGCATAGTCACAGGCCTCCTAGTAATCCAATGTGCTGCACCCTCCTCCTTGTGAACGGAGCCAGCGAGGGCCACTGCGGTTCAGCAAGAGAACAAGTGTGTGTGAGATCTCACGCAGTATGTAAACCATTTGACATCAGTGTTTGGGCTTTCTTTATGGGAACATCTGTGGCAGCTGCACTATAAATTCCCAGGATCGGAAAACAGGAACAAAAAGTCCCTTTTTTGTATGGCAGTGTACCATGGCAGGGAGCGGACTCTGAGCCCTCCTCATCTGGAGCGTTGCGGCTAACGTTTAGACCACGTTCAGTCGGGGATGGAGCTCGGATACCGTGCTGCTCTTTGTTTATGAGTGTTGTTTGCATAGCAACAGCTATCGTTAGAGAAAGCATATTGAGGACTATTATTGCAAATTCAAATACCATGACGCAAAGTTCATTTGTGTGTCATTCATTTATTAATTTATCCATTATTTACATTATTTAAATATATTAATTGAACACTCCATCTTTATTAATAAATAAAAAATATATATTTACAATTTCACTGAAAGATAGATGTTAAAAAAATAAATTTTATATATATATACTATATATATACAGTATATACTGTATATATAATATATATATATATATATATATATAATATATAATATATATATAATATATATATATATATATAATATATATATATATATATATATATATATAATATATAAGGTAGATGTTAAATATATATATATATATATATATTTATATATATATTATATAATATATAATTATATAATATATATATATTTTATCTTGCATACAATACACATTTGAATGAAAGTCCTCACAACAAAACCAAGCCAGATTAAATGAATGGCCTAAACTCTATCCCTGAAGATTTCTCCCTGATGAACATCAGTAGATCACCCCTGTACATGAGTGCTCATCTTGATCTGATCAACCTCTGATTTGAATAGAGCACGGTGCATGTCGGAGCAGACGCTCGCTGGCTGTCTGTTGGTCACAATCAGCATTTGGAATAGGCTTGAATGGAGGTCTTGCGGTTCACACTCCATCTGTGTTACTGCCTCTCTTCCTCTCATGAGTCAGAGGGCCCAGCCTGGGCCAAAACCAATTACCAGCAGGCCAAAGAAGGACAGTTAAGATTCATAACCATTAATTTCCATCAGAGACATGAAATAACGTTGATGTAATTTCTGTTTGTGTGTTTTGGTTTGCATTACAAAACCCTGTTATGTTCATCAGTAATGAATTCATCATGTTAGAGTCAGTGCACACAGTAGGACTTGTATTAGAATGATGTCACATCAGCATTGGTTATGTCTACATGCTTTTTCAATCAGAGGAACTGGAACACAGAAGCCGTGGTCAGTGGATATGATCACTCTTTTCCTTAAACATATAAAGACAAATATGATATGGTCTTATCTTCGTTTTGAAATGTGCTCTCAGTGCAATACATTAACTTCCTTCTTTGCAGGACCTCAGAAATGCAAAGTATATTTTACTTATATTACAGTCATTGATGCTGCCGAGATAGTTAATAATTCAATGTTATTTCGTTTCAAGACAATGTTATTTGATGAGATTTATATTGCACCTTTTAAAAAACAGGGTTTTCAAAGTCAAAATTACAAAAGAATTAGGGTGAATTAATACCGAATAGGGCAAAATAAAAGAGAGAAGCCTGAAATCAATTTGACAGACTTTACAATTTAACAATGTCTGCACGTACACTTTTATCGGTATCATTGCAATGACTTGAGTGTGTTTTCAAACTCTGTTGCACAGTTGCACTGCAATTAAATCCTTCAGGGAATATGCAAAGTGTCTCTCTATGGAGCGCCAGGCCTAGTGCAGCCCCTCCAGGGAGGGGAACACAGGGGAAGACTGGAGTCTGAATTGGAGGCTGTTCCCCCATGACTGCCTCTTTTCTTCAGGCCACATAGAGCCCGCGGTTCCATTTACTTTGTTGGCAGATTGATAGTTGTTTAAAGGCAGCTATAATCTCATTTTGATTTTATATTATTTACGATCCAGTCATCCAGCACTTCTAAAAGTTACTTTAGACACTGTAAATAACTTTTATTCACTGAAGCCCATGGACAAAAGAGGTGCTGCCATGCTTTTTAATTAAGTTGTACAAAAGTTGAATCTCTTCCAAGCAGCTTTGAATATAATCCAGTTTCTTTCTATCCGATTCCCCCACCTCTTTCTCTGCCCCCCTACTCCCTTCCCTCCCTCTCCTGTCTCTCTCTGCTCTTCTAGTCTTTCCTATCTTCCCCTCTCTCTTTTTCTCTGTCTCTCACTCTCTCTCTCTCTCTCTCTCTCTCTCTCTCTCTCTCTCTCTCTCTCTCTCTCTCTCTCTCTCTCTCTCTCTCTCTCTCTCTCTCTCTCTCTCTCTCCCTCTCTTGCTCTCGATCTCCCTTGCTTTCTCTCCCCCTCTCGCCCCTCTCTCTCTCTCCCTTTATTTTTCTCAATTACTGAGGCACTCAATTAAACAAACACAAGGCAGGCACTTGAAAGGCACCCCTCTGGACATAGTTGCATGGACTCTGTGAAAGTAAGGGGGCTCTAGTACCCACCGTTACAGAAGCAAAACCAACCCCGCTAAAGCATTGCCAACGCCAAGCACAACCGAGCTAAAGCATTAGCCTTACTCCATCCCCCCCCAACACACACGTATACACACCCACACCATTCATTCTTCTTCTGCATCCTTATCTCCTTCATACCACCCAGTCCTCTGTGATAAGCGACTCCCCGTGTTGGCTGACTTGGACCCACTGTTATCATACCAAATGTTCTTTGGCCGCTCAACACCCGGGAGCCTCCGCTGACCCCAATTGGGGGGCGCCTCGTCGCCCTTTTGTGTCGTGGCCTGGACGGGACATTGTGATTCGTAGCTCGTCGTGTATTTTGAGCTAACTTGCCGTTCGTCACAATGCCAGGCCTTACAGGAGGCCTTTTGTTCATCCACACAAGCCCCAATAAGTTCATCCACCGCACCGTAGCGCCAACTGTGGCATTGCTGTGCGCGGTTAGAGATGCGTTTGCTATGTATGTATGTATATACGGGATCGGTATTGCAGGGGTACGCTCATGTGTGTGTGTGTGCGTGCGTACAAGTGTGGGTACACGTGCACTTTGACGTGCGTACGTCTACGTGGGTGCGAATCGCCTCAGCCTACCTCAGCAGGGGCTCTATTGCGACAGCTGATTCAGCGTTTGAGGGCCACATACCACATCGGAAAAAGAGAGAGAGACACAACTTCCTGCCTTCGTGGGCGTTTCAGTTTTTTGTTTCGTTCGACTTGGACTTGGAACCAGCCACCCCTCCTCTCCGCCTGCTGGGCAGGATGGATGGGCACAAAAGCCGCCGGGTCTTGGAATAAAAGTATCTGGCCGCTAGACAACAATCGCCCCCCTCCTCCCCCACTCTCTCTTCCACCCTTCTGATTTCTCCCCTGTAACCCAATGTGAACACCGATTGGGGACTCGGGGAAACTGCATGACTGCGCGACGCCAACAATGAGGCCACACAAAAAGCGACCCGCTCAGCAGAAGTAGGCCCTTTTTCGTTTCTCAGGCGTTTAAGCATGCAATTATGTTCCCGGGGGGAGGGGAGGACGGGGATGGGGGGGGACACAACACAGTGTCTGTGGTGGAGCTAGAAGCTCGGGAGAGAGACCTGCAGACAAGGGCCCTCCAGACGTCGTGAAAGGAGTCATTTTTCTGTCTGAAGGGGCTGTTGGCGTCTCCGGTGTGAAGGGAGATAACTCGACAAGGCGAGAGTGTTTATGAATGGTCAAGTGCTTTTGTGGTTGTGTCTGTGTGCATGTCTGTGTTTATGTGTCTGTCTGTGTGTTTGTGTGTGTGTTTGGTTTTGTTTGTGTGTGTGTGTGTGTGTGTGTGTGTGTGTGTGTGTGTGTGTGTGTGTGTGTGTGTGTGTGTGTGTGTGTGTGTGTGTGTGTGTGTGTGTGTGTGTGTGTGTGTGTGTGTGTGTGTGTGTGTGTGTGTGTGTGTGTGTGTGTGTGTGTGTGTGTGTTTGTGTGTGTGTGTTTGCATGTAAATGAGCAGAGATGTGAGTATTTTAGTGTGTTTGGGCTGGTGTGTGGTTAAACCCATGTTATCCTGTTGGGAGCAGCCCTGCTTAAGACTAGACCATGCATCCATGCATCCATGCGCCCCATGCATGCAGCACACATATTCCACATTTGGGGTCCAGAGAAGGCTCTCAGGGGCCAAACCTAGCTGCTGGTTATGGACCTTTAGAAGGAAAATGATATACAAATATCTTAATAATGAAATGTATGTAAATATCTTTAACAACAAGATTGAACAACTTCAATCTTTTTGTTGTTCCTTGGACACAGAGTCCCTCTGTTGGTCTTCAGATACATGTCACACCTTGTGGAACACAAGTAGGCTAAAATAGAAAAACCCCAAAATTACAATTGGGGATTTTCAAATTGAATTATTTGGAAGGTAGCTGGCAAGTTCTTCTCTTCTGAGTATACTAAAACTTAACCACAGCATAATAAAGAAGGAAAATAGGCTTGTCACATGCATGTTTGTACACGCAGATACATCTTAAAAACTAAATTGACACCTCTTGTTCCCAGATTGACCCTTGATTTCGACAGCAAAATTATCACTCTCTTTTGGCCATCTTTCTCAACTGTGTGTGTGTGTGTGTGTGTGTGTGTGTGTGTGTGTGTGTGTGTGTGTGTGTGTGTGTGTGTGTGTGTGTGTGTGTGTGTGTGTGTGTGTGTGTGTGTGTGTGTGTGTGTGTGTTGTGTGTGTGTCCATTTTGTGTGTGTGTGTGTGTGTGTCCATTTGTGCGTGTGTGTGTGTGGGTGCATGTGTGTGTGTGTGTGTGTGTGTGTGTGTGTCCATTTGTGCGTGTGCGTGTGGTTGCATGTGTGTGTGTGTGTGTGTGTGTGTGCGTGTGTGTGTCAATTTGTGCGTGTGCGTGTGTGTGTGGGTGAGTGTGTGTGTGTGTGGGTGGTCCGGACTCTCTCCAGACACTGAAAACCTCCCAGTGCCACCCAGAGCGATGCCTCAGCCTCTTTATCCACCTCATCAGCTGTCTGCCTCCAAGCGCGTCAGCCGCTTCACCTCGAAGCGTCCCCATGCAAGCCTTAATAAACTCCCTTTCCATTTACACAACCCCCCCCCACACACACACCACCAACCCCCCTCCCCGACCAAACCCAACACAAAACCGCTCCGACGGATGCCAATGAAGTAAACACACATGTTTGCTTATAACAAGTATTATAAATATTTTTGTCCACAGATGTCCCTTGTCTTTGACCTCTCTGCGTTGAACTGGCTTTTCATTTACTTTTTTTCATTCCAGCCTTGTCTAACAAGTTTATCGTCAACACAAACCGAGGAATGGTTCAGATATGGTGGGAAAGAACAAGTTCCTTATAAGTATTTTTTTAATTTGTTCTTTGACCCGTCCTTAGCTACCGCTAGAGGGAATCACGCTTTGTGTGTGTGTGTGTGTGTGTGTGTGTGTGTGTGTGTGTGTGTGTGTGTGTGTGTGTGTGTGTGTGTGTGTGTGTGTGTGTGTGTGTGTGTGTGTGTGTGTGTGTGTGTGTGTGTGTGTGTGTGTGTGTGTCTGTGTGTCTGTGTGTGTGTTTACTATTTTGCTCTGAATGGACGCCACCTCGACATCCGAATGCAGGAAGCTAGGTGAACCATCTTAAACCGCGATGTTGTACAACCTGAGTGTGCAAACAGCCACACCTATATACCCAAAAGTATTCGAGGCTCTGGGAACGGCAGCAGCAACAGCAGCAGCAGAGGCATTGGGAAAACAAGGACCGAGGCGAACACAGCGTTCCTTGGAAAGCCGGACGAGCTGGGTGGTCCCTCAGGCACCGATATTATAGACAGCCACCGGGGCCCTTCACAGTTCACATCAGTATGTTCAAACAAACAGTCAGGGCCCGAGCTCACTGCTGGACCAGGGACATAGGGGCCCGCCACGACAGCACAACCAAACACAGAGGAGGGAGAGAGACTGGGAGAGAGAGAGAGGGAGAGAGACTGGGAGAGACTGGGAGAGACTGGGAGAGACTGGGAGAGAGAGAGAGAGAGAGAGAGAGAGAGAGAGAGAGAGAGAGAGAGAGAGAGAGAGAGAGAGAGAGAGAGAGAGAGAGAGAGAGAGAGAGAAGAGAGAGAGAGGAGAGAGAGAGAGAGAGAGAGAGAGAGAGAGAGAGAGAGGCTTGATATGTGTGGTGTCCGTACCTCCAGGCTTGTGCCGGGCTGAGGGAGGCAAGGGGGGGGGGGGGGAAGCGGAAAGAGAGCAGTCGGCCCAATAATGATGTTTGCCTTTACTGTATGGGAGCGAAGCGAGTGAACTCCTTTTATGTGGAATAAGCCAGCAAACACTAGCATTATTGGTCTGCCATGAGGAGATTATTTAGCTTATTCAAGGTTATTTGGAAGCGTATCAGTTACCCGAGAAACCAGGCTTTTTTTTAAGTAGTTCGTCACCCTGAAAGAATTTACGTTTTTAATTTCCCTCTCACACATACAACCTAGTAGGATTTTCCAGAAAACTGTATCACTTCCCAACAACATTTGCTAATGTAAGAGACGTTTTCACCAACATGAACCTTTGAAATCTATAGCACAGTGACTATTATTGTCCCACTATAGATTTTTGGTGTTTTTACTGAAGTATATTTAGCGCCGAGAACAACCTTGCTGGCAATCTGTAATCTTTGTTATTCTTCGTCCTGGCGACTTGGTAATTTATTTGTAGAAATGTCCTATCATTACCAGCAGGCATGCACAACCATTCCCTAACCCAAATGTATAAATAAGTTATCACCAAGTTTAAATCCAGGCATTGTGATGTCACAGATAAATGTATATATATAATGGGCTATTTATCTTGGACCTGCAGCAGAAGGAACACATGGCTGGTCGGTCGGTCTCACTGCTGGGTGGAGACATTGTGTCTAGGACACGTCGACTCTATACGAGGCAACTTACGAGTAAGGCTGAGAACAATCAGCCTAAAATCTAAACTAAACTAACTAAACTAACTAAAAAAACCTTCATAGTGATGCATGACCAATAAATACAAAGTTTGTTTTTAATAAAAATATATACTATATTTCATTTTTTTTTATTTAAGCTTCACACATACATGTTTTTATGGAACTAATGGGCTGAGTTTTTTTGAAAATAAAAGACTATAAATGAGAAAATGTGGCATTCTGGGTAATTGTTATATTGAAAGCAGCATTGTATAGGTGGGCAGGACGGGACCGTATGGACTGGACCAGCTCCGTGGAGGCAACAGTCTCTGTTTACGCTAGAGCCTTTCCAAACAATATTTCTGTGGACTATTTTATAAATCCTCAAACAAGAATAAACAAATCTGCACGCATACACACACACACACACACACACACACACACACACACACACACACACACACACACACACACACACACACACACACACACACACACACACACACACACACACACACACACACACACACACACACACACACACACACACACAAACAGGCATATATTTCCACATGCATTGGTATGCAAACACAAACATATCAATGTGAAAATAAACAGAAACCTTCCAAAGAGCAAGATAGAAGTACACAAAGAAGGATCGGGTTGTCATATGTAAACATTTATTCACAATAGTGTACTGTAGATATACATGCACACACACACACACACACACACACACACACACACACACACACACACACACACACACACACACACACACACACACACACACACACACACACACACACACACACACACATACAAACACAATGTGGATACACACACACACACACACACACAATGTCGTAACACACACACATACACACACCCACACCCGAAGACATGTACTGGCACCGGCCCCTGAAAATTGCTTAAGATTCCCCGTAAAACATAAACAAATCAGGTAATGCAATGCAACATAATATAGACCAAGGTCGGGTTTATGACAGCCTGCATCTCAATCGATTGCTGTGTGCCCCGAACACCCCAAATATGGAGATCCACTAACTGTTCTTCAAATAAGGGTCTGATTGGCCGAACGACTATCCTTTCCTTCATAATTTAAGAAGAGACCTGGGGTTTCCCTCCGGTTCTGCCTTAGCGGGAACAGATGTCTGCACAAATCCATATAGGCACACACGGGCGCCTGCTTGCACTCACAAACACACACGAACACACGTGCGCACCACACACGTGTGCCTACACATCGACACACACTTGTACGCACACACCCACACACACACTCACACACACACACACACACACACACACACACACACACACACACACACACACACACACACACACACACACACACACACACACACACACACACACACACACACACACACACACACACATTCACACAAACACACGTGTTATGATGTACAAAAGTGTGGTTTGAATTTGAAGTTGAGTCTGAAATAAAGATGTTATTGTGTATATAGATGCTTGTTTAGAATTCTTGTTAGATACAGCATCCAAAGTAATTATAGTATATTTCCCTGGCCGAGCGTTGATAGAAATGGAGGGAGTTGTCTAGGGATTTTTTTCATTGCCATATGGTACATTAAGACCTCTTTCAATATTGGAGGGATTGAGGCGTGTAGCCTTGGCACTCACCGAGAATCAGTCAGGGTGAAGCATCTCCTGAGTAAAAAAAATGTTTATTTAGACGGGATTTATTCCTTGCGAGCCCGCATGTGTGGAGGCCATCATCTCAGCCTCTGTGTTTCTAACGCAATCTACCGGCAGGATTTCCTGCCCGACAGATAGAAAGAATTATCTTCATCAGCCTCTGTGTTGCTAGTGCAACCTACAGACAGGATGTCCTGTCCGACAGATAGAAATAATCATCTTCATCAGCCTCTGTGTTGCTAGCGCAGGCTACAGAATTGATGTCCTGCCCGACAGATAGAAAGAATTATCTTCACCAGCATCTGTGTTACTAGTGCAGCATGCTACAGGCTGGATGTCCTGTCTGACAAATAGATAATCTTGTGATCAATAGTCATCTTCATCGGTCACCTTCTGCTCGGCCAACGCACACAGCTGGAACGTAATCAAACACACACACACACACACACGCATCATGCACACACGCATGCACGCACGCATGCACATGCACATTTACACATACACTTGCACATACAAACAAGCACACTCAGTCACTCTACACACTTTGTCGACACGCACAGCTGCACACACTGTGTGGAGTAGCCAAACACACACACATGAGTGTCATTGGTCCATGGTCTTTTAGGCAGTTTCCAACTTCTCAACCGCAAGTTTCCAGTTGTTCCCCTCGAAGAAGTATTTCATTCCCAAATCATTTCCATTGTGAAGGATTCCAATCAGTCTAAAAATAACGGTCCAACAATATTGTTTCTTAATATGTTTTTAATATCTTTAAGCATCGTTTTCTGTTGGATTCATTGATTTGTGGAGGTGAGAGCTGCCAATTCTCACCACAGCCCTTACAGCCTCAAACGTGGTGAACAGAAATTTGATTCAGAGTATTTCATGAATCGCCTTTTTATGTTCATTTGGAAAAGAATTGGCTTGCTTTAACAACAACACTCAATAAATGATGCTGGAAAACTTGAGATAACCATGTGGCACACGGTTAAGACTCAAGGACTCTTTCAGCGGCAGTCAGTGTTTTTCCATTGCCAATTACTATAACATGATGTGACTGAGAACAGTAGTCGGGTGGATACTTTGCACACACACCCACACACACATGCAACACACACACGTACACATATACATACATACAAACACACACGCAAACACACACACATGCACACACAGACTCGTGCTCTCAGACATGCACACACACGCACACACACGGACACGGATACGCATGCATGCATAAACACACACACACACACACACACACACACACACACACACACACACACACACACACACACACACACACACACACACACACACACACACACACACACACACACACACACACTCACACATATACATACATACATACATACACACACAGTCCTCATATATTCCATGGCGGGCCTCAGCCTCACTGCCACATGTGTGGGAAGGAGGGGCGGCAGTGAGATGCAGAGGTGGATCGGTCAGTGGCACGGCTGTATGGCTGTCTTTGTTCTCCGGCGGCCGCCGCGCTCGGCCCAGAAAGGGTGTCCAAAGACCACAAGGGCCCGTGTCCCCAGTGTCCAGCTACTGGGCGCTGGTTTGAACCAGCGGAGGTCAACATGGCGTTAGGTGGTTTGACTGTTGTTGGCTGTCTATGTTGGAATAATTGCACCTTCGATTGGAAATTTGTGTCCGCTAAGTGTTTGATCGTATAAAACTTTAATGTGTAAACCCTCAAATAATTGCAAGATTTTCTTTCGACATCAGCTGCTCCATATACAGTATGACTACCTAGTTCCAATTATATTTGGATTTACAAGTGCCTTATTTAAATTCAGTTATTTTTTTGTTATGGCTTTTTATGAAAAAACGTCACATTATTTGAAAGAGACTGTATAGTTTAACAAGACTATAGTTTGGCATGAGTTGCTTTCCCCCCTCCACTTAGGATGCTAACAGGTGCACCTGAAAGGGAGAATAGGCTTTAATATGTGTTTGTGAATTATCTGTGTGTGTGTGTGCGCTCGCGCACACACGTGTGTGTGTGTGTGTGTGTGTGTGTGTGTGTGTGTGTGTGTGTGTGTGTGTGTGTGTGTGTGTGTGTGTGTGTGTGTGTGTGTGTGTGTGTGTGTGTGTGTGTGTGTGTGTGTGTGTGTGTGTGTGTAACTGTCGACGCCTGTGTTACCTCTCACAGAGTTGTGTTGGTGTGCATTCCTCTTTGTGTATCTGGGTGGTGTCTCCATCTCACAACACACACTGACCATTCAGGTCCAACGGCCAAGAATGTTTATGATAATCTGTTAAATATAATGACGGCCTGGTTTGTCTTCGTGAATTAGGGCCTTTCCCATAAAAAGAAGAAAAGAAGTGTTCCCCAGAGACGAGTTAGGGCCTCTCTACTTTGAGGCACAAACCTTTTTTTACATGCAGACTCTGCAGAGATATAACCTTGCACTGTACACATGCTAAGGCTTCATGCTGCCTGCTAAATACAAGACAGCAGCCTTGTTTGACGTTCATGTGTTTTAACTGTCAGACACTGGAACGAACTGCCCTGACATTTTATTCCACAGCCTCTTTATGGGGGCACAGCGGTGGTTTTAATGGAAAGGTACCCTCTCGAAAAACTGAGCGACAAAACACATTTCTATTATAGATCTGTCAAACTTCTCTGTTGAAGTTTGTATGTATTCCTGGATTATAACATTCCCAGGAGATGACTATTCCACCAGTCAATGCAATATACAAAGAAGGCCTTCCGTTCCGGCTTCTCCATTTGTCACTGATTAAATAAACGTTTCAAAACAGATGAAACTAAAAAAAAACAATTGAAAAGGTTCTTAGTTTGAAGAAACAATTTGGTCTCCACACATCTTCAAGCGTTTCCAACTGCATTACAAAATGCCCCCTTAAAGTCACAGTGGGAAACATTTCAACAAGCTTGTAGCCTTAAATAGCCTGGACGTGTCTGTGATATCAATGATGATTGATGGTGATTTCAATAATGTTATCAGACAGTTGAACAGCGTTGTTACATTGGACTGAAATCTCTAGACTTACTGGGAGGGGCTCTATCTTCCAAATGGCGACAAAAACTAATGGCGCATTTCCACTAGCACGGCTCGGCTCGATACGGCTCGGCACGGCTCGGCTCGGCTCGGTTTGGTTGTGTTTCCATTACAACTGGTGCCTCCTCGACGTGGGCGGGATCGTCATAACACGGCTGCGCGAAACCGCTGTGACGTCATTTACACGGCGCCGAGCAACGTACAAATCCGGAAGACCAGAACAACAACAACAACATCAGAGGAGGACAGCATGGAGGACATGGAGGCGATCGTGTTGCTGCTCACCCTGTGGCTTTTTGTCGCACAGAAGGCAAGAGAAGAGAGCCAGAGAAGACTCCGGGCCACGAGACAAAACACTATTGAAAAGTCGCGCGGTTATGACGCTTCCAGTGACGACACTCATCGGCCAATCAGTGGAAGGCAGTCGGCTGACGTCACGTTTTAGCAACGCTTCGGCTCGCTTGGAACCATGGCTGAGGTGATACCAAAAAGTACCCGGTTGCAGGTACTGCGTGCTAGTGGAAACACGCAAATAGCGCGCCGAGCCGAGCCGTACCGAGCCGAGCCGTGCTAGTGGAAATGCGCCATAAGTACTAGAGAACACCAAACAAGACTGACTGCACCTTCCACACTTCTGAAGATGGTGGAGGGGGTATTATTGTGACCTGAGACCCTCCCACTGGCACTGAGTGCCCTGAGGGCCCTGTGTGAGACAGGACCAGGTGTGAGGGAGCCAGGGCAGAACATCCAGGGGGGGCCCTCACCTGTCCTTGTTACTGTGGGGGGTGCTGGGAGAGACAGTTGATGATCTCCTTTGAGTTCTGCGGCTTGATGCCCTCCAGCCCACCCCCAAGGTGAGGGGTTGCAATCTATTATCGCATATTCAACACTTTCCCAGTGAGAAGATGTTAATGTCTGAACATTAATGACATGGTGGAAGTGGTCAGTTATTTAATGTTTAGATTAATAAAATTAATATTAATTAAGAAAATAAAACCTTTTAGCGGCCGATTTGATCCAAGGTCTGTTACAATAGCATGAGCAAGGATGGTTTCCCAGTGGGAGTCAAACTCCCAACCCTAACCCGGTTAACCACTAACCTGTTGTTACCCTACCGTTTAGTTACACAGGACCATGTCATCATACTCCCTGCACCGTCACTATGTTTGTATCATTCTTAAGTTATATATAGCGTTTTATGGTGACTAGATGAACACGTCACAGTCACTCCCTAGAAAACATAGATATGTGATCTGCTCTGATTATGTTTCCCCTGCTCTGTAATCTTCAGGAAACAATGGGGCCCACAGAACCCCTCAATCAGGGGCCCCGCTCCGGCCCCTAGTAGATCCAGCTGTGGCTCTCTGGATGCTGATTATGTTTGCCTTGTTTACAAACACTGTGCTGTATACATTCCCCTGCAACCTATCGTGTTCCTCTCCCTCAGATCTCTGTACACACACCGTCCCCCCCGAAGCCTCTCTGACAGAAATGACAAACACAAACATTTGGCTTTTGTCAAATGGAGTGCACGGTGTTTGAGGGGAAACGTGGCTCCGGTTCATGGTCTATGTCATCCAAGTAGAAACGTGGAGGTTTGTGTGCAGTTCTTGCCCTGGGCTGGCTATAACATCAACCAAGGAAGAAGTGGACAACGACGTTGTATACTCTTTTTCATCCTTTTCTCACTTTATTTTTGAAGTAGAGTGGACTGACTTTCCTTTCTACAGCTATGATTTCTGATGTAAAAATAAGAGCCTGAGAACATATTTTTCAGTTTTATGTGAATACTGTCGTTGACTCCTTATAGTCTACCGATGTCTATAATAATAATTGTTCCATTTCTTACACATGTTGTCCAAATCTGGCTCTTTACATGCCTCTAAATGTATTTGTGTGCCTGAGTATGTGTGTGTGTGTGTGTGTGTGTGTGTGTGTGTGTGTGTGTGTGTGTGTGTGTGTGTGTGTGTGTGTGTGTGTGTGTGTGTGTGTGTGTGTGTGTGTGTGTGTGTGTGTGTGTGTGTGTGTACGTGTGTGCGTTTACACATGTGTACAAGGCCTACATATTACATGTGACAAAGGAAGAAAGAAGTATGTGGGTGTGAACTTTTGAACTTGAAGGACAAGTTGTTGTAATAGCCCCCCGTCATAGCAGGAGACATAGTTTAGCAGAAAGTGGCTTTAAGTGCTAGAGTTCATATTTGATTTGTTCAACCGCAGGGACTCAGTTTTGGGGGAGTTGAGCAGTGGAGGGGGAGGGATAGGGGGGAGATGTAGGAGAAGCCTGGGAGGTTGAAAACAACCTCGACCGCGCTCGTAAAAACGATATGAGATACAGATGATATGGGTGCGAAGAAGAAGACTTTAGATCAAGCCCTGGATTCATTCATAAAACTCAAAATGCACTTTGACGTTCATTGACTACACGGTGGAAATCCAATGTCCACGGATAAAATCATTAGGCTACCAGACATGGAATGTAACGGAGATTGTTAAAATCTTAAAAGAGGTTGGTTATAAAAAGCTTTTCCCAAGGAGTTCCTCAATGTGAAACGTACAATCATTTTAATCACTTGAACTTACAATTAACATGAGATAAAAGGAAAAGTCACATTGAAATAAGGACAAAGACGGTCAAATGTAAAATATAACAAGGATGGGTGTGAGCCTGACTTCTCCTGTAAAGCTCTTCCTGTCTCCATTCTCCAAAACAAACAACATTCTGTGAATTTTTTCGGGCAATCAAAATACATCAAATGTGTATTTCTCTGTACACCCTGAACACAATAAGACTTTTGGGGAGGACATGTATAGGAAGACCTAAACACCTCCCCTCCGGCTCCCCCTATTTATCTCAGCCGGGGCCCCCCACTGTGTCTAGGTAGGAGGTCAACCAACGCGACCCCTTTCTGGTCCTCAACCGAGCACCTCCGGAAGGAAATTACCTCATGCACAAAGAATGAACCCGCACCATCAGAACCCAGCCGAACCCTCCCCTCACCTGGGTCAAAGGTTGACAGTGTCATGGGGGAGTCAGAATGTCTATGTTTGAAATGCGCGTGAGGGGACCCTCTGATCAATTGTCAGTTCGAAGACAGTTGATTGACTCGTGTGTTGGTATGGGTGATTCTGTGGAATCCCAGGCATGTGAGACAATGTGTGTGTGTATACATATTTATTTTTTAATGTTTAGGTCATGAACAGCCATGTTACCTTTGATCATTGATCTGTTTGTGTGTGTGTGTGTGTGTGTGTGTGTGTGTGTGTGTGTGTGTGTGTGTGTGTGTGTGTGTGTGTGTGTGTGTGTGTGTGTGTGTGTGTGTGTGTGTGTGTGTGTGTGTGTGTGTGTGTGCGTGTGTGTGAACAGCCATGTTACCTTTGATCATTGATCTGTGTGTGTGTGTGTGTGTGTGTGTGTGTGTGTGTGTGTGTGTGTGTGTGTGTGTGTGTGTGTGTGTGTGTGTGTGTGTGTGTGTGTGTGTGCGTGTGTGTGAACAGCCATGTTACCTTTGATCATTGATCTGTGTGTGTGTGTGTGTGTGTGTGTGTGTGTGTGTGTGTGTGTGTGTGTGTGTGTGTGTGTGTGTGTGTGCGTGCGCGCGTGCGTGCGTGCGTGCGTGCGTGCGTGCGTGCGTGCATGTGTGTGTCTGATCCATTTCCTCCTGTGTGTCTGAGGAAATGGCTCTGCCTAAATAGCCGTACAACAAGGGACATTCTTTTTCAGCCGTGCAAAAGCGGAGGTCTTGGAGTCCCGAACATTAAATGGCTCTATACCACATCCAGGATAGGTCATCTGCTGAACATGCTCAATGATGACGACCTGACAGTTTGGAGGCTGGCACGTGAATCATCGTTTCTACACCTACAACAGTGCAAGATACCCATTGCTTCTAAGAATGAACCCCAGTTTCTCGGGTTCAAATTGAACCACGCTTGAGTACGCTCGATCTCAACGACCTCTGCCACAGCACCGGATTACAACTTTCCTGGCAAGGCACTGATGGAGGGACAGCTCGCCTGAGTGACGCTCGATCTCAACGACCTCTGCCACAGCACCGGATTACAACTTTCCTGGCAAGGCACTGATGGAGGGACAGCTCCCCTGACTGACAACATCATAACCGACCCGCCGATTTCCACTTTAGCGATCCTGAACGACGAGAACTCAGCCCAACACCTACAGATCAAACACATAAGAGTCTCTCTTCACCAGCGCAGACTAACGTGGATCGCACAGCGCCGGTCAAGTCTAAAATGGCAAGGGAAGTTAGCAGCACTGCCTTATGCAGATCATTCTGTTTCTCATTCTGTAACTAAGTATTCCATTTCAGAGGACATCTCAATCTTTATGGTTAAAGCGCGACTGCAATGTCTTCCAACAAAATGCAACTTATCAATATGGTACCTGGCAACACAAAACCCGTACTGCATATTCCACCAAAATCAACAGGAGAATGAAACAGTTGCACACATTCTGAATGGATGTCATTATTACAAAGGGTTGTATGTGGCCGGGCATGACCGATTGGTTGACCTTGTTGCAAAAGATCTAGGAAAAACAAATCAAGGACATGACTGTAAGACTTTTAAGCATAGTGCTGTTAAAATAAATTGGTTCCATCACAATAGCAAACACTAGAGCAATAGCAAACACTCCAGACATGATAATTGCAAACAATACTCTGAAAACTATATCATTATTCAGGTGGGCTCTTGCTTCGATTTGTATGTTGACACCTGCTACTACTCTAAGTTACTGAAATAAAAGCCACTGGTGAGTCGTATGCCAACTAGGTTACCAATACAAACTTGTATCTTTAATCGTTGGAAGTTAGGTAATTTCCACAAAAATTTGGTTAGAGGACTGCGGTTGGGGGGTTACGAAGGAAGCCAAAAGATTAGCAACATTTTGGTCTGTTTCAGCCATCATAGGCAGGATGCAAATCTTATTCATAAGTGTTTGGTGTTATATCTTAACTTGTCATGTAGGTCTTGTAAAGGCATTTAAGCTTGATGAACCTGTTACATGATCAATCTTTTTTCCAAAAAATGCTTCGATCTTGTTCCCCTTCTTTGTAAAATTTGGATCCAAATAAAAGTATTTAAATGTGCGTGTGTCTGTGTGTGTCTGTGTGTGTGTTGTTTGGTCTGCATGTGCGTGTGTGTCTGTGAGTTCTGTAGGTTTGTGTGCATGTGTGTGTGTGTGTGTGTGTGTGTGTGTGTGTGTGTGTGTGTGTGTGTGTGTGTGTGTGTGTGTGTGTGTGTGTGTGTGTGTGTGCGCGCCGCGTGTGTGTCAGCGTGCGTTCTGTCCTTGTGTGTGTGTGTGCCTTTTGCTGTTTTCTGGCTTCTTCTGTAATGACCACACACTAAAAACGACGACAGAGAGAAGACCTCTGCTCCACGCGCCAAGTTTACTAACCCCAGAGTTCTGCCTCTCAGAAATACAGCCTTCTGTCCTCACTTATAGTGTTCCTCGGTGTGTGTGTGTGTGTGTGTGTGTGTGTGTGTGTGTGTGTGTGTGTGTGTGTGTGTGTGTGTGTGTGTGTGTGTGTGTGTGTGGTGTGTGTGTGTGTGTGTGTGTGTGTGTGTGCGTGCGTGCGTGCGTGCGTGCGTGCGTGCGTGCGTGTGTGTGTGTTTGTGCGGTGCATGTTTGTGTGTGTGCATGGCTGCATATATGCATTTGTGTGCGCAACGGTGCACATGGGTGTTGCATGTGTATCGTGTGTATGTGTGTGTGCGTGGTTCTGTGTGTGTGTGTGTGTGGTGTGTGTGTGTGTGTGTGTGTGTGGTGTGTGTGTGTGTGTGTTGTGTGTGTGTGTGTGTGTGTGTGTGTGTGTGTGTGTGTGTGTGTATGTGTTGTAGCTGTGTATAAGTTCTAATACTGATTATAAGATTTTGTCAGAGAGAAAGATGAAAGCAAGGCTTTTTATCCAGGTCTTTGCTCATGGAAAATGACCAAGCCGAAGAAGTGCAAACTGAATGGAAATGGCTATAGCACTGGCTGCAAAATATACTTTATCATTGTGGCAGTCTGATTCAATGTAGATTTGTCAGATAATTATTATATAAAGATTTTCTTCAATTGATGCCTTATCATTGCACCATGCTCGTTAGCTTGTAGCACAATCAAGATCTTTGACACGTGACCGTCTTTTTCTAGTTTGTAGTGAATCTGCACATCAACGGAAATGTGTGGTCTATATATTTTTTTGGGGGTGGGGGGGTGGGAGCAGTTCTACTCATCATGTGTGATTGCATTTTGTATCCAGATCACCCAGATGCTGAAGGAAAAACATATCTTTACAATGCTGACTGGCAGGCCGGTGGAAAATGTGTTGGGGTTATGTGTCTGTTGACACGGATACCGTCTCTCTGGCTGTAGTCCAGCATTGTGATGGGCGCATTTTCAATTTACATTCCCCAAAGTGTAGATGTACATATCTGCTAAAGTCTCTGGCATTGAAGATTTGTGGCATCACTAAAAACGGATTGGAAAGTTTGACTTACGGTCTGACGCAAATTGGGATTCTTTTTTGGTAACAATGTAAATGTAAAGTAAGGACATTTATAACAAAGTCAAAAATTATTTGGCAGAATGGTAGCATTTTTTATCATGTAAAATGTAGACTTTTTCTTATCTTCTTAAAAAGCATTTACACATTTATTCGTTCAAAATGACACAAATGTAAAAAAGGTTCAATTTCTTCAACATTTTTAGGATATAAAGTACTCATGAAATAATATAGAATTACACATGATACAACAAATCATGTGTCTGTTAGGAATTCAATGAGACTCTAACAAAAGTGCAATACTAAACATATAAACAATATACCAAGATACACCAGACCTATGTCTATATCCATAATGTAATTCCAAATAATACCATCCTTCCACTGCGCCAATGCCTTGTGATTGTGAGCACCTTCTCCATGAAAGGCAAAGACAGATTGAGCCGAGCTGTTAACAGCTCCATTCGGTGTATACACAACAGCCCTTGGCAGTTGACAGTAAGTCAAAGCAATAATTAGAATGCAGGCCATAAATGTTTTTCTATTACACACAGCTGTGTTTACATTCAACCATTTCATCAGAGGAAAGGAGGGAAAAAGAAGCATTTGGCGATCCATAACTCGCTTGAATCGAAGCTCCTTTAGACTTTTTCACTGTCACCACTTCCATCCTCATTTAATCTCCTAGGCTGCTTCTCTCACCACATCCCGGAGCTCACCTGGTTTAGACATGATCTCTCTTGCTCTCGCTCTCTATCTTTCTCTCGCTCTCTCTCTCTCGCTCTCCTTCTCACTGTTTCTCTCCTCTGAACAGAGAAACTCTGTTGCACTTGGTCCCTAGTGGCCTCTATGGGCTCCTGTACAGTTACTTGGAGTCTAAGCAGCAAATGAGCTTGAGAACTATTCACCACCAGTAACAGATTTTGGCAGCCAAGAGAAAGAAATTGTTGAGAGGGTACCCATGTGCTAGAAAGATAGCTAGCAACAAAGGTGTTTGCATATTTTGAATATATCAATATACTCTTTCTATATTTATATATATTTTAGTGATTTTAAATGGATGTATTTCAAATGACACAGCATGGGTGCGGTTATTATACCTCGCTCATCTTGGACACAGTAAACCTGCCACATGTTTACAGTATACTTTAATATGATGAGATACAACTCATCAATGCAATGTTTCCCTAACTTTAATATGATGAGATACAACTTATCAATACAATGTATCCCTAATACACACACACACCCATTAATACAAGCGTACACACACACAACGCACACATTTCTCAGTGCACATGTCCACAATGTCTCCATCTCTACATAAATCATTCAGTTGGCTACAGTTGTTACATGCTTATTATTCGGATTATTTGATTATGGAGAACTCTTTGATTTGCTGTCTGAAATGTTTGAGGAACTTTATCTTGTGAAAAGAGTTTGTGATTGTCAATCAAATTCCCCAAAAACGAATCCTCACAGGGATTATACCCCCGTGGTAGATTTACGATTCGACCTGTCAACTTTTGATGCTTTCCATTTATTTCCATTCATTCGGAGGAAGGAATACAGCAGTCTTGCTTCCTGCAAGTATTTACATGCACATGAAATTTTAACATTTATAAAGTCAAGTTATCCTTTAATTCAAGAGAGACATCCCAGAACAGCCCTGTTTAGGTTGAGATAGGACTCCTTCTGAAGGGTTAAATAACTGTTTATACGCGGAGAAAGACCCTTCACAGACAGACTGGCTGCAGCTTTCGCAGAGAACAAAGATCTACAAAAGTTTCATGAATGATAAATGAGAAAGAGTAGGTATTTAAAAAAAAGGGACGATTTTGCTCTAAAATCGTGTGTCTGATCCAGTTCTAAATACGAAAACAAGTGGAAGAAGGGTATAATGTTTTTGTTGTGAAAGCAGAGGTTTGGATGAGTTAACGGAAGCCTCCAGTGGGGTTTTATAGGGGAACATGTCCCTGTTTCCAATATGCCCCAAGAATAAGAAGAAATGCCTTGTTGGCTTTTTGCTGGCAATGTAAACTCTGGTGAAGTGTCTTGACATGGCTATATGTAGGCCATGAAAGCATTGAAACACAGTACAGGCCTCATTTTCTCGATGTATAATTTCAAGGGTTTGTGTCTCAATCTTATTTCTTGCTATTTTGGGGGTCTTTTTCTAACTCTTTGTTGCTCTTCCTATTTTCTTTCTATTTCAGAGGAAATATTGTGGCTATCATACAGCTTATTTGTTGAGGTCCTTCTGTATACATTTAGGGCAGCGCAGGTTTCCTGTTAACGTTGGAGACTTCACTCGTGTCCAAAAATTACAACTTCTCAAGCCAATTCTACAAAACAGACCACTGCCTTGTCTAAATACCAGCCTTCTCCAACATTGTCTATTCCATATATTTCTATGTATATATATATATATATATATATATATATAGAGAGAGAGAGAGAGAGAGAGAGAGAGAGAGAGAGAGAGAGAGAGAGAGAGAGAGAGAGAGAGAGAGAGAGAGAGAGAGAGAGAGAGAGAGAGAGAGAGAGAGAGAGAGAGAGAGAGAAGGCTGTTGCCCTTTGGATGTTCTATTACATATGTGACTAATATTCATAGCATATTCATGCCTCTTTTTGGCCCCTCTCTCTCTGTCTCTTTCTCGTCCGCTGACTCTCAGTTTCTCTCTCGCTGACTCTCTTTCACCGATTTTTTCATTCCTACCTGTTTACTCTTTTCGGAAAAATGTAGCCACAAGTTATGCATATGAGGAATATGTTAAATATAAGCGTATTTGCTCTTTTTTGTGAGGTCCTGCCAAATCAAACTTGACACACACATATACACACACACACACCTATACACATACACACACACACGCACGCACGCATGCACGAACACACACACACACACACACACACACACACACACACACACACACACACACACACACACACACACACACACACACACACACACACACACACACACACACACACACACACACACA
>OLKM01000187.1:180000-188332 GCA_900291075.1 Melanogrammus aeglefinus
AAAGATACAAAAGAAAAGAGTAGAATAGGCAATGGAGAAATCCTCAGAATCGGACCACGTATACCAGCAGGCCTGTCGCACAAGTTACTCAAGTTGGTCAGTGGGTATGTTCCAAGCAGTCTGCAACTCACACACACACACAGCACGCGCTAACACACACATACACTGCACGTATGTACACACACACATACACACCGCATACACACACACACACGCGTACACATACACTCCGCATACACACAAGACACGCACACACACATGAAAGCACACACGCGGGTGTGTGTTCGATGAAATGATTATGCCTGTTTCATTACGTAATAGGTGAACCAAAATGTTATACATTGTAACATTATAGGCAAAATGTTATTATATTATGCACTCAGAAATTTTTTACATTATCGACTGGGTTTTCCGCTTTCGCGGAAACTCCAGTATTATCTAAATACGCATTTATATAGTCGTTATTTTTATTGGTTATATTTTGTGATGTATTATATCACAACATCAACGGCCTGCAAAAATGTCACAAATAAATGTATGTGTGTGTGTGTGTGTGTGTGTGTGTGTGTGTGTGTGTGTGTGTGTGTGTGTGTGTGTGTGTGTGTGTGTGTGTGTGTGTGTGTGTGTGTGTGTGTGTGTGTGTGTGTGTGTCGGTTTGTGTGGGTGTCATGATAAAATGTGAAAACATGTGAAGATATTTTCCAATTTAACATATTCAGTGTTGAACAGCGACAAACATGAACCAAATAAAAAGGAAAAACATAATGTGTGCTTATGCAAAGTGAGATCGTAGGTTGTCGTAAGTACACAAAGAATTGTGTAACTGCAAACATTGATCACAGGTGCGGGTTGGCATACAATAAAACGTGTGGATGCGGTCCAGCTGACTTGCATCAGGACAGACTGGCGGTCCTAAGGCATGCTAAACATGTGAGTATACATGTGACATTAATACACAGCCACTCAGCAACAATCATGTGGTAACTAGATAATTAAAACATTTTGTGAAAGCCATATGTCCTATTAATGAACGGTTTACAGCTTTGCGACATCACTTGGGAATTTGGGAATAACAGAATAGAAAGACAATACAAATGCCCGACAATTCGTGATTATTTAATTTCCGCAACTCAGGTGCAAGTGGCATCGGCAATCATTCATTATCGAGCGAAAATGCTAAAACTGCTGCGGTAAACAAGTGGTCCATCTGATGTACATTACCGTAGCAGGTAAATACAAAAAAAAAAGAAGGATGTTCATGTTTGGTCAATGGTGTTTTTGACATCTTATGCGCATGCGTATATCATTAGTTGACACAGATGCTTTTAATATAATTTCCCAGAGCATTTTACTGGCATATCTTTACAGGGCTTCACAGTATTTGAAGAAGAGACTACAGGTTTTCCACAATGACCTACAACTCTTTGATGGAGTCCTACAGTGTTACTATACAAGCCGAACAATGCCTTGCGTTCAGCATGCTGATTGTCACTCATTCCCTAAGTCGTGGGCCCACCTTTTATAGGTAAAATCCTGCAATGACAATGTAATTTCCCCCGGGGGTATAACAGGTGTGGGATTCAAAACCTGTTATCCATTAAAGGCCAAACTCAAATTCAGCAAGAAATGCAAGAAGAGAAACCTGGGGTGGAGGTACAGTTTGGTATAAGATGTCTCGGCAATGGCCAAAAAGACATTACACAACTTTGTCTCCTTACTATGCTTCAGTATTGGCCTGTGTGTGTGCATGAGTGTGTGTGTGTGTGTGTGTGTGTGTGTGTGTGTGTGTGTGTGTGTGTGTGTGTGTGTGTGTGTGTGTGTGTGTGTGTGTGTGTGTGTGTGTGTGTGTGTGTGTGTGTGTGTGTGTGTGTGTGTGTGTGCGTGTGTGTGCGCGCCCCAGAGATGATGCTGTGCCTGGGTTGATCGTGTTTACAATTTTAGGCTAATCACGTGATGGGCAATAGAGTCCACCCATGTGACCAGGACGCCGCTGGTTACAGCCATGTAGGTAATTGTGAGTGAACACACTTTCCAACTTTGCGCAAGGATGCCTAAAACCAAGATGAATTATGGCGCGTTCAACCCTTTATTCTCCTAGCGATTATAAAGGCGCTCTTTCATCTTGACCATAGTGACAAGGTATCAGAGGGACGGATATTATTGATTCGTAGGAGAACCTTCCCCCAAACGGAATATGGTAAGTGGCCGAGTGGCAGCGGCAGCCGGTGGGTGCACGGGCTGTTAATATACGTGCAGACGGTTTAATAAGCCAGGTGAGAAATCTTTGGCCGGCGTCGTACAAAGCGGCTGACAAAGCGGGATTATTTTCTACCGGTGGTAAATTGCAACTATTTACCCCTGCAGGAAAGAACATGTGTAACTGATGTGTAAAAGGTTAAATGTTAATGTGATCAAAGTTATCATCTTCACATGTTGCTTCATGCATTTCATCAGTTGCGTTCAATTGCAATATTCAACCACTTGAAATGGTTTAATAACATGTCGGCTTTTTATTAACCTATATTAAAACATAAACAAACGTGAAATATAATAACACTTAAAATCAAGAAATTTATAAAAGACATATATTATGTTAGGATGCAATAATATAATATTTATTTTAATATTTATAATAACCTTAAATTACCATTGAAAGTATTTTCATGCCATGTAATGTTTATAATGCGTGGAACGGACTATAATTTAATCTAATTGTAAGGGTTATAGTGTTTGTATCATTCCATTTTTGACGCCGTAGGACGAGGTTTAGGACCTCCCTAAAACCGATGAAATCGGAGGCTTTACTGGTACGATCATGGTGGCGCTACAAAGAAAATAAACGTTAAAACTTTACTTTTCACATTCCACCAGACCTCTCGCCGATCAGAAGCGAGTACCTGGCACTGCACTGGTATTTTCTCTGAGAAACGCTCCTTTAAGCAATGTGGAAAGCCGCAGAGTCGACTATTGGTTGGCTTTCCCCGAGACTCCCCTGAAGTTTGAGATGCACACACGAGGGCTCTCTGCCTGGGTGGTCGCTCTACTTTAGTGAGCTGTTGCTAAGCAGCTAATAATAGTCGTGTTTGCTGAGTAATTTTTGCCCTGCTGGAACCAATCAGAAGCAAGAAAGTCCAGCAATCTGACAGCCCGAGAGGCGGGATCTTGATTCTCTTTGCTTCACCCCTCCTCCTCTGCCTCCAAACGGAGAGAGCTCTTTTTTCTCATCTATTGAATCTCGGCCCAGGGGAAGACCACAGAGAGCCTGCAGAATGCTACGTTTGTCGACGCTCCTTCGCCGCGTTTCTGTGTATGGGAAGCACTTCGCTCAGCTCGCGTTTTGAGACGACCTACTACTCCGGACACACGGTGAATGTACGAGGCGGTGGAGACCCCAGGATCGCGAAATGTTGGGATGGAAGGCGCAGATTTTGACTCGCCGTCTCCAACAGGACTATGAAGTACTTCACGGGTGTGAGATCACCGAGAGTGAAACTTTGTTGCCTTGGGATATCTCTACACGTATTCGGGGACGTATTATAAAGTGGAAAACGATCACCTTCGCGCAGTCTCCGCAACATGGCCTCGGCCGCTAATGCATACTCTGAGCAGGAAAACAGAGAGCCCGACCGGCCGAGGATAACGCGGAGAACCAGGGGGAACTATGCCCGCACCGCGCCGCTGGATTTGGAGTATTTGCAGCGACCAAGTTACTGTGATGCGGGCTTTGCGTTGGAGCAGATATCCGAGGTGCTTATTTATACGTCCTGTTATAAGCCAAGTTGACAGGTCTTCTGCTTTAATTTGTAGCCGCTAAAGTGGATCACTATAACCGAAGTTGTCCTGCTTGGTAACGGGATAGCTGGGGAAAGTGCTGGTGTGGAGGTACGGGGGTCTGAAACAAGCCTGCCGTAAACCTTTTCCCTGGTTGGGTTTTACTCGTGCAGATTTCTCAATGAGTGCGATCGCTTTTTGAAAAGGGCGCTACGGCTACTACGTTATTCGTCAATAGTTTGGAGCTACTTAGCTTCTAAACTTTGCCCACTATAACGGTCCCTGGACGGTGAACGGCAACGCGTGCAAAACCTTCAAGCTTATAGTTTCAGCGGGTACCAGACTCGCACTCTACTCAACCTAACACGTTTTTATCTGGACATACACTATAGTAATTAAGAGCATGCCCCTTCAAAACCTTGCACTATATTGTCCCTTACTATGCGACTCGGTTCGCCGTTCACCTCGCTTCAAGCGAAATCCATGTGGCTGCCCTCTTCCGTTCACAAATGTTGTCGTAACTCCCTCAGTGATGGCTACTCCTCTCCCAGGTCGGGATCCCACAGGCAGCTCTATGGGAACGGACATGTGTGGCATGTGGGGTTCGGCCACACAATAGTCCCATCCCATACGCCTTTTCATCGCATTATTGTTATTATCAGGCTACCACTTGAGACGGCTTATTCTGTCCGGCTATACCGTGTATTATACACATCCCTGCTGTTTCTCTCCCCCTCCCTCCCCGGAGAAAGCTGTATTAGAGCCTATGGGGTGTTTGGGGGGTCGTGCTTTGGAAAAATCCCCAAACAATGCTGCCCTGACAACTATCTTGATTTACCTCCACGTTGGAGGCCTGGCCCAACCACAGTCTAACACAGCCCACCATGTCCTCTGGCTTACTACTATTGTCAATCTTTGGCCAAGACTTTAAAAAAACTCATTCATTTCTACACCTGTAACCATAGGGACGATTCACTGAGATTAATTTGTGTTCCGTTTATTCCTATTATTTATTTGTGGTTTAGAACTACCTTATAACTAGGCTAGTATTAAATTGTTTTTAGATTGTTTTTGTACATACAGTATTGCATATGAGTGTTTAGGTTACATTTAATAAGGATACATTAGCATATTAGACAGCAAAATTACCTCCAGTTCAGTTAAGCATTGTGAATTGGTTGTTCCTCAGTTGAGACTTTTGGTTGACCATAATAACCTGGGCATCTTGTCTCGTCGCAGGGGAAGGCGACTGGGAGGAAAGCACCGCTATGGCTGAGGGCGCAGTTCCAGAGACTATTATTTAGGTTGGGCTGTCACATACAAAAGAACTGCGGAAAGTTTCTGGTGGTGGGCCTCATGATATTCGGAGCTTTCGCCGTTGGATTACGGGCAGCTAATTTGGAGACGGACGTGGAGAAACTTTGGGTAGAAGGTAAGAAACTTTTATTTTTATTTTCATTGCATGTTTTTCTAATCGTAGCCCATGCCATACAATTCTTCTTGACAAAAGTAAATTAATATTTTTCAATGATCGAACGAGGTGACAAGACGGCATTTTGGGAATTGTTCATAATGACACAAAAAAAACACTTGTTTCTCTGCTATCCAATGAGCACGCATGGTTGTCCTCGATAAGGGACTATCATTAAACTAAAACTAAAGTTGTAAGATAGCTCTGAAGAAGGAAATTCTCTCAAAGCGGCCATTTTTTCGCGCGCGTGTGAGTGCGTGTGCTTGTGCTTGCGTGCGTATGTGTGCGTCTGTGCGTGTGTGCGTGCGTGCGTGTGTGTGCGTGTGTGTGTGTGTGTGTGTGTGTGCGTGTGTGTGTGTGTGTGTGTGTGTGTGTGTGTGTGTGTGTGTGTGTGTGTGTGTGTGTGTGTGTGTGTGTGTGTGTGTGTGTGTGTGTGTGTGTGTGTGTGTGTGTGTGTCTGCCCCCAGCAGTTGAATGTGATCCGCACACAGCTCAGAGACTGTGTGTGGTCCCGTTTTGGACAGCTCTCAACTTTCCAAAAAGATTTGTCTCTGGCTGAAGGGAAAAAGCGGAGTGCGGACAGGAACTCATGTTTATGGATTGGTTCACCACTGTTCCTTTGGAACGACGTAACGAAAATAAATACTGTTGTTACAAATACGGAGTTGGTCCGTGTTGTGTATGGGCGGTATTTAGGTCTAGGCTAACGCAAAGGGGCAGCGGGTTTTTTGTTCCTTTGATCTACTGCATTCCAGAACTATGGTCGAGAGGCTGTTATTGAAGTCATGAATGGGGCGCTTATTTGCAGTTTTTTGTGATTTACCATAGTGATTGTCAAGGGGAAATAATTCACAACAAAACACCCTCATTCTCCATTTTTTTTAAGTTTTGCTCGCTTCACTTTGTCATTCTAGCCTCCAGACGTGTTTAAATCGTTCAGCGTTACATTTTGAAGTCCGAATTCAGTTACTGATCAACATTTTCCTCCAGGGGTCGTTCACTCCGTGCCATGTTTATTTACATATTTTCTTTTATATCTTCTTTGGCGCATGCGCAGGAGACAGCTATACGAAGGCTGATACCTAAACTCTGCACAATGGTTATTATCGAGTTTACGGACCCCGAGAAAATGTAATTCTTTTAGAACGTATGCTATTATGACTTATACCAATGTTATAACTAACATAAATAATACGGTCATTATTTATGTACATTTGACGACATTATTTCACGTTTCATTTACCAACGTCAACAAACACCTACATCTCCGTTTATGTGTGAAGGGTGGTAAACTGGTAACTGGGGTATACAGGAGAATGTTGCTTTATGGTGGTGATTTCCCTTGCCACTTACCACAGCAGAATCTTCACTGTAATTGAAATAGTGACCACACAGTTCTGATTGACTAGGTCTGGCCTCTCTTAGATAGTGTAACATTGATGGGAGATGTCTCACGGTATCTCGTGCCAAAAAAGTTACACACAAGCTTGTGCTCTCTCTCTCTCTCTCTCTCTCTCTCTCTCTCTCTCTCTCTCTCTCTCTCTCTCTCTCTCTCTCTCTCTCCTCTCTCTCTCTCTCTCTCTCTCTCTCTCTCTCTCTCTCTCTCTCTCTCTCTCTCTCTCTCTCTCTCTCTCTCTCTCTCTCCCTCCCTCAGACACACACACACACACATGGTTGCGACACACACACTCCGGCAGAAAGGCAGAATGGACTGGTGGTTTTCTAGGTCTCTGGACATGAGGAGTTCCAGATGTTGGAAGGGAGAGATCTGTTTGTTTAGATTAGCCCGCGCAGCTGAGGGATAGATTAATGCTGCCTGGACAGTGGAGCGCTGTGCTGGGTCTCGCCGCGGCCACGCTGCTGGCCCACGGTCGAGCGGAGCGTAGACTAACGAGAGGACACCAAACCACTGTTTGCGTTTCATCCGGACCTGCCCTCCAGGCAACCCATGGAGAAGTAGAACCCACCCTGGCCCAGAGACTGTGTGGGCTGCACATTGTAGCGCGTGTCCACCGCAACGCACACCCAAAAACATTAACACAAGCACACATACACCCACACACACACACACACTATAGCTCGTCTCGATCGCAAAGCACACCCATACACACTTACACACATACCCCAATATACACACCACACTACACAATTGCACACTTGCATGTCCACCGCAATACACCGTAATACACCCACAATGCAGCATGTATCCAACACTCTGCACGCATGCACACACATATTCACAAACACAGATGCACATATACACACACATACATACACACACATATATACACAATCTCTCTCTCTCTCTTTATCCACAAAAGTGAGCCTGTATTTTCACATCCTATCACGTTTATACCCCCCCCCCCCCCCCACACACACACACACACACACACGCACACCCTGAAGCCTGCTTGGACAAACGTCTCTCCTTGCACGGAGCTCACTCAGCACTGTTTATAAACACTCTGCACACAGGAAGTTGTGTTTATTAGACAAAGCGACAGAGAGTGATCGGTCAAGCTGAGCACCGTCTAAAACAGGGAGACCCCCCCCCCCCTCCTTCACCTCTGAGAATGTGTGTGATTTTTGTGTACGTGGGTGGGTGTGTGATTTGAGTGTTCAGAACATTCCCTCAATGTTCAGGAGATGGTTTCCAGTGTAAGAAGTGTGTTTTGCCCTTTTTTTTTAAAGGACTGTCACGGAATCAATGATGTAAGATGGGAGGTTGCGGTTTTGGTGCGGTCGCGTATCTTATGATAGTATCCCCGTGTGCGGCTGGTAACCAGCCACATCTGTGTGTGTGTGTGCACGGGCAGGCTGTCAGAGCCCATGCCCGCTGGCCGGGGAACACATTTACATGCTACTTCAATTTTCAATTTGGAAGATAAAGTGAAGGCAAAGCAAAGCGGCCACAATGTCCACATATGGGCGCCAAAAACATTGGCGTTTCACGATTTATATCTTGATTTCTCTGTGGGGTGTGCTGTTTTCACAAACCGATGCAAAGAAAAAGGACCCGAGTGTGATCAACCTAGAGGTATTTGGTGGAATGTGTTAAATGTTTTCATTAAAAATGCAAAAGAGGAAAGC
>OLKM01000187.1:194522-202022 GCA_900291075.1 Melanogrammus aeglefinus
TCGCTCTCTCTCTCTCTCTCTCTCTCCTCTCTCTCTCTCTCTCTCTCTGTCTCTCTCTCTCTCTCTTATCCTCTGTCTCCCTCTCCCTGTGTTTCTGTCTGTCTGTCTCCCTGTATTTCTGTCTCTCTCTAATCTATTTCTGTCTCTCTTTGTCTCTTTCTGTCTCTTTCTGTCTCTATCTCTCTCTCTGTCTCTCTGTCTCTCTGTCTGTCTCTCTCTGTCTGTCTCTGTCTCTCTCTCTCTCTCTCTCTCTCTCTCTCTCTCTCTCTCTCTCTCTCTCTCTCTCTCTCTCTCTCTCTCTCTCTCTCTCTCTCTCTCTCTCTCTCTCTCTCTCTCTCTCTCTCTCTCTCTCTCTCTCTCTCTCTCTCTCTCTCTCTCTCTCTCTCTCTCTCTCTCTCTCTCTCTCTCTCTCTCTCTTCATTTCTATCTGCCCCCTTCTCTCTTTATTATTCTCTCTCTAACTTGAAGTCCCTCCAGCTCGCAGTGCACCCTCCTTACCGTCTCTACCCGTCTCAATGGGCACTTCTTCTCTCATTTATTTTCCTAAAGGGAGAGCAGCAGAGCGTTGGGTGTCTGGTGCATGGAGCGGGGTGAGGCCAGGGTGTGAGTGAGTGGGTGGGTGGGGGGGACCGAGCAGTTGTTGCTGTAGGTCAGATGGGGTCCCCTGCTCTCAGTGAGGCCTTTCACCAAGTGTTTGTGTATGAGAGCACACCTGCATGGCAGGGTCCTCATTAAATATCCCTTTTCTTCACTCTATTCCTGTCAATCACCATCGCAAAAAAGTATTTTAAACATGATCAAAGTGTTTGATTGCGTGTTGTTATTGTTAATATGCATTTATTGATACGTCATATATTGGTTAGGCTTAATCTTTGAACATTTGATCATAGTGTTACATTACATTTGGTAGAATATGTTTTGTAACCTTGGGATTGTTAAAGTATCTAGCCATGCCTGTAATTCTCTCTGCACAAAAAGAGAAACTGCGGTTGCTAGAAGCTCAGTGGAAGAGAGGTACTGGAGGCTGCTGGAGCCTCAGTGGAAGAGAGGTACTGAAGGCTCAGTGGTAGTGGGATGAACTGGTTTTGGGGGGCTTCCTTCCCTCTGCGGGGGTCAACCCCGAGTGGGGCTCTAATCCAGTTAATCCTCTCTGTGCCCTCACACACCCAACCCCCCCCCCCCCCCACACACACACACACACACCCACACACCCACACACACACACACACACACACACACACACACACACACACACACACACACACACACACACACACACACACACACACACACACACATACACCAGTTTCACACGTCTACATGCTGGGACACACACATAGTATGTGCATAAATATGATCGGAAATATTTTATTACATATATCATATGTAGAATCTTTTCCTGCAAACACTCCCACTGATACTCAAAACAAATTCTCGCTGCTTGCTCATCTGGTGGTGTTGACAATATAGTGCTTGACTGTGTGTGTTCTTCAGCCTGGCTTCTGTCGTATGTGTTTGTTTCCCAGCATGCAGCAGCAAGTGAGGGACCTGCCCAGGCCCGAGGGCTAGGGGTCGGGCTGTAGTTGTTATGGGAGGGATGAGGAAAGGAAGCAAATGGGGGCTGGTTTGATTGGATCTGACTGAGGGGCTCGGTTGATTGCCACCAAGATCTAGCCAATCCATGCACACCCTTTGAAAAGAGCAGAAGGGGGTGGAGGGGGTGTATGAGGGGGGAGAGAGAGTGGGGAGTGAGAGAGAGCGATCATTGGGGTATCTTTAAGTTCAGAATGGCGCACGGGGGGATGGGTGATGTCAGCTTCTTAGAAAGGCCTCCTTTTTTTCTCTCCCTCCGCTCCCTCCCGCCTTACACACACACACACACACACACACACACACACACACACACACACACACACACACACACACACACACACACACACACACACACACACACACACACACACACACACACACACACACACAGAATAGGGGTTCCAGGGGTTAATGTTATGCAAACCAAACTGAATGCACACCATTGCGGTGGGTTGCAATACAGTGACACACACACACAAATGCTCCTTCTCTAAACTCACTCTTCCTCAGTTGCTCATCATCTCACACACACACACACACACACACACACACACACACACACACACACACACACACACACACACACACACAGAAATATGCACGCAAGCACACACAAACACACACTCACACACACTGTACACTCCAATAAAGACACAGAACACACACACACACACACACACACACACAACACACACACACACACACACACACACACACACACACACACACACACACACACACACACACACACACACACACACACACACACACACACACACACACACACACACACACACAAACATAAAGACACAAACAATTACCCACAAACAGATCTTATCATTCTATACACCTACATGTATGTCCAAATGCAGAATGTTGTAAAGAGAGAAGGAAAACAAGGAAGGAGCGCTGGAATGGAAGATTGATGGACAGATGGCAAGGAACGTGTTAAAATGGCAATCATTAGAAGTCAATGGCACATTGTTCCCAACACACACCGGGTCAACCAGTTTACCGAAGAGAGAAGGAATTTGAGAATATATGTCATTGAAGAAACACAGCTGTGTGTACACAATTACGTGCATAGGCACACACACACACACACACACACACACACACACACACACACACACACACACACACACACACACACACACACACACACACACACACACACACACACACACACACACACACACACACACACACACACACACACACACACACACACAAACACACGCACACACACACGTACTCACGTATCCTCCCACCATTCCTACAGTCACACACAGCCACCCATAGAGACTTAGTGGCACAGACACAAAAGTAGTACCACCAACTCATGACACCGCACGCACACACACACAGACACACACACAGACACACACACACACACACACACACACACACACACACACACACACACACACACACACACACACACACACACACACACACACACACACATAGATATGAATATACATGCATCAACACACACACACAGATATAAATGTTTCATAAACACACACACACACACACACACATACACACACAGATATAAATGTTCATACATCAACTCAAACACACACACACACACACACACACACACACACACACACACACACACACACACACACACACACACACACACACACACACACACACACACACACACACTGGTCCAGCTGGGGTGTTAATTTCACCCTGAGGCAGAGCGAGTGTTGACCCCAGAACGCCGTAACCTCATGAAGTGTGGAATTCACCAAGCCTGAGGCCGTAATGTGCTGTTTCCTGTGGAGAGAGAGAGAGAGAGGGAGAGAGAGAGAGAGGAGAGGGAGAGGGAGAGGGAGAGGGAGAGAGAGGAGAGAGAGAGAGAGAGAGAGAGAGAGAGAGAGAGAGAGAGAGAGAGAGAGAGAAGGTGGAGAGGGAAAAAAGGGGAGCAGGGGGTGGTGGTCAAGGCAGGGGGGGAGAGTGTGTGAGTACATTCCTTTGAGCTGTCCTCTCGCTCTCTGCCTGCTGTAAACTCAAGGTCTTTGGGTGGCAGTGTGTAGATCTTGTGATACGATGTCAGGGGAAGAAGGGAACATGGTCCGACCCAAGGCAAGGGAGAGGAGCGGGAGAGAGCTATCATCTTAGAAGCATGTGCTCTTGTTTATTATCCACCCGCCGTTAATCATGTTTATCACGTTAATAACTTGAATCAATCTATTTAGTTATTTCTCTGCACGTCCTGGTAATGGTATTTTATTTGTCAGGTTTCATGTTTGGGATTTAGATTCTCTTCGTACTTAAACAGCTGGGCTTCCGCGCGAAACGGACATGTCCTCTTGTAAGTCAGCTATTCCAGTCGACTATGACAGTGCAAGGGCTAAAGAGGAGAAATAAAAAGGTGGTCTCTCCACATGAGGGGCCTGTGCAGGTCGATAGGAAGCCTGCAGCGATCCATAATCTCACTAACATGGCTTCATAAAAACACAGGCCTGTGTTTTTATGAAGCCACGTTAGACTATGGATCGCTGCAGGTGATGGGAATGCCGTTGTTGTGGTGCAGAACAAGAAGGAAGAAAAAAAAAGGGAACGAACATCAAAAGTGATTCCCTAATTCCTAAAGACACTGTCCTTCCCTGTTCCCTGGCTCCCTTGTTCTGGCTGGGTGGTCCAGCCAAGCTCATAGTGGTTAACTGTAATGCCATTACAAAGGGGCTTCTAAGGAAACGGTCAACCGAGGACTGCTTCCCATTCGTTGAGGGGGGATTGTTCAATTAGATTAAGGCATCATCAAATGTGACTGTTCACCCTGCTTTCCCACCAGCCGATTTCCATGTTGATGTGTTCATCGTGTGCGTGCGTGTATGTGCACATTTCTGCGCATTTTGTGTGTGTGTGTGTGTGTATGTGTCTGTGTGTGAGAGAATGCTTGCTCTGTTGTAGCACTGGTTATGAATGAGTGAGAAGATCTGTGCTCCTCACTTCTGACCTGTACATGTCTCTTGCAATGCTTGTAATAACTAAACGTCAGCAGGATTACACACACACACACACACACACACACACACACACACACACACACACACACACACACACACACACACACACACACACACACACACACACACACACACACACACACACACACACACACACACACAGACTCCATAACAAGCACTCATTGACATGAAAGCTGTTACTTTACACAGCTCGACTCTATTTAACCACAGACATGTGTGAGAATGAACTGAACTTTTTTTCTAAATTGTTATCCTTAGTATAATTCCCGCTCAATGCTTGGATTCAGCATTCGGAAGCATTTATTTGTTGTGTATCACGATAGAACGACCATAAACTGACCAAAGATTGCTTACTGTGTGTGTGTGTGTGTGTGTGTGTGTGTGTGTGTGTGTGTGTGTGTGTGTGTGTGTGTGTGTGTGTGTGTGTGTGTGTGTGTGTGTGTGTGTGTGTGTGTGTGTGTGTGTGTGTGTGTGTGTGTGTGTGTGTGTGTGTGTGTGTTTCTTGACATGTGTATCGCAGTGTGTGAATATGCTGCACATGTGTGCGTGTGGGTGTGTGTGTGGGTTTTTGTGTTTGCGTGTGCTAGGGTGTGTGCCAGCGTTCTGCCCGCCGTGCCCGGGGCCTGAAAGGTTGCTTTTGTGGCACACGCATAACGCTTAGTCCCCCTGCCATACCCGACCACATTCACAAGAGAGCCAGCACACACACACACATACACACATACACAAACACATACTGTACATGCTAGCACACACAAACGCAAGCGCACACATGCAAACACACACACACACACACACACACACACACACACACACACACACACACACACACACACACACACACACACACACACACACACACACACACACACACACGCATGCGCACACACAAACACAAACACAAGCATACACACGCAAACACACACGCACACACACACATACACAAGCACGCACACACATACACAAGCACGCACACACAAACACATGCACACACGTACGTGCAGAAATGTGTGCCGTGCACACACTTATTCACTTGCACACCTCACCTACTCACTCACTCTTTCACTTACACATCTACACATCATCCATCGTCAACTTCCTGGGAACAGCGTGTGCCCCTGAAAAGCAACACATTTTTTTTGCTGTGTTCCAGATAGGACTGTGATAATGTCGCATTCTGGGGCTGAGTTGTGTTCAGGATTATGAGTGGAATTAACTATGAGGAGGGCACTGGAGAGACACAGTATTCTTGGCAACGTGCGTTGTGCAGCATATTCAACTGATTAACAAAGAAGTCTACGACTCTTGTCTGGCTCAACGGGGCGACATCACCTCTCGCTCTGAATGATGCACATTTATTCCTCTACCTTCGAAAGTACTACCACTGCTGCAGTGTAATTCAGGCACTACAACACGTGCATGTCTTGTTCCGTTCTATGTGTTTAAAGTGTCTCTCTCTCTCTCTTCTCCCTGTGTTTTTCCAGTGGGAGGACGCGTGAACCAGGAGCTTAAGTATACACGTCTGAAGATGGGGGAGGAGGCCACGTTCAACCCCCAGCTGATGATCCAGACGCCGCGCGAGGAGGGAGCGAACGTGCTGACCCTGGAGGCCCTACGCCAGCACCTGGACTCGGCCCTGCAAGCCAGCAGGGTCCAGGTCTACCTCTACAACAGGTACACCAGCCTCCCTCGCTTGCTGTCTCACTCAAAGCGCTTCCTGGTTCTTTCTTTCGTTCTTTCGTTCTCTCTTTCGCTCTCTCCTTCTTTCCTCTGTTCTTTATTCTATCTATTTTTTCCCGTTCTTTTTTTGTTTGTTTCGTTCTTTCACGTTCTTTCTTCTTTTACCCTCTTTGAACCAGCAGAGTTCAAGTCTACCATTAAAACAAACAGAGGGCTCCCTCGTGCTTTTGTTAGTTCTTTCGTTTTTCAATCTTTCTTTCTTTCTGCAAACTAGTAGGGTCCACGTTGGCCTTTACATGTGAGCCATCTTCTTCTTTTGGTTCTTCCTTCCTTTTTTTCTTTCATACTTTCCTTTCTTGCTTTTATTCTTTCTTGTCAAATTTGTGGCAGGTGAAATACATGACCAGTGGGATTCTGCTGTTTTTTTCTCTCCAGACGATGGACGCTAGAACAGTTGTGCTACAAATCAGGAGAACATGTCACAGAAAGTAGTTTGGTGGATCAGGTAATAAATGATGTTCTACAGGTTCATAAAGAAATGAAAGATGCACGTTCAATACTCGACTATTGATAATATTCGTAGCACTTATTTTTCTACGTAGAATGAAGAAGAGTTTCTTTTGACTCAACTTCTTCCACTAGATCATAGAAAGGCTGCACCCGTGTCTCATCATCACCCCCCTGGACTGCTTCTGGGAAGGAGCCAAACTCCAATCGGGAATGTTCTATCTCCCGTAAGTACACCAAGTCCTCCATTTCAGTTCCACCCTGGGATGCACAGAGAACGCTCTTATTTTGATAGTCCCCTAAAGACGATTGGCAGTGTTTTACCTTCACCTTGACATCAATACAGGAATAGCAGATCATCTGCTGAATTTCAACAAGTGATTCATGTCATTTTTTGCCATGTTTTCACGTCATAAAGATAAAGATGTATGGCTAATATGGTGGATATAATCTAGGACATGTAGAAAACCTTTTACTTTATGGGAAGGATTTTTTTCTTAGTGTATGTGCCACATGTTTACATTTGTCATACGTGTCTGTTTGGGCATAAATGTCAGTGTATATGTGTATAAGTTTAAGTAAGAATTTATTTTTGTGTCTCTCTGTGTGTGTGTGTGTGTGTGTGTGTGTGTGTGTGTGTGTGTGTGTGTGTGTGTGTGTGTGTGTGTGTGTGTGTGTGTGTGTGTGTGTGTGTGTGTGTGTGTGTGCGATT
>OLKM01000187.1:217022-229522 GCA_900291075.1 Melanogrammus aeglefinus
CACACACGACACACACACACACACACACACACACACACACACACACACACACACACACACTCTATCTGTCTTCTGTGGGTGGTCAGAGAGCACCGCTCCAGTGGGTATTCCTTGTTACAAGTAACAAAATAAGACGGCACTTTAAGAGCTCTGCCACTATTCATCATGCTGCTGGAACTGCCCCACCCACAACACAGTTAACCCAGTTGTTTTAGGGTTTACAGATGCAGGTAAGGGTTCATAGATCCAGGCTAGGGTACATGATTAGGATGCACACATGAAGATTAGAGTGCATGCATGCAGGTAAACTAGGGTAAAGCATTCATGCGCGTTAGGGTTTCATTCAAGCAGACCAGCGTACAGACAAAGGAGAGTGCCCCCATGACCTCTAAATCAATCCAAAGTCCTAACCGCCATGCTCCCGGTGCCCACCAGGTGGTGGTGATCGTGCTGTTCCTGTGTCTGCTGGCCGTCAGCCTGTACGGCACCACGTGCGTGCGCGACGGCCTGGAGCTCACCGACATCGTGCCGCGGGAGACCAGCGAGTACGACTTCATCGGCGCCCAGTTCAAGTACTTCTCCTTCTACAACATGTACGTGGTGACCAAGCGGGCCGAGTACCCCCACCTCCAGCCGCTGCTGCACCAGCTCCACCAGCGCTTCCACACCGTCCGCTACGTCCTGAAGGAGGACAACGGGGAGCTGCCCCGCATGTGGCTGCACTACTTCAGCGACTGGCTGCAAGGTAGACACACCTCCCTCCGCCCCCCTCAGATTCAGTTCGGTTCAGGCCTGCAGATTTAGATCCAGTTCCCATATGCAGCGGCCAATAGGAACTTCTTGGAGCACAGCCTGCAGTGTAAACGTTGTTTTGTCTCCTTAAAAACAAACAGCTATTTTTTTGTCAGTTAAGGCGAGGTGTTCGACTGAGAGGTGTTGATTTGTGTGTCGACAATAAATCGTAGGTTGGTGTGTTAGATGTGAGTGCTGAGACTTAACTGTAGGTTGGTGTGTTAGATGTGAGTGCTGAGACTTAACTGGTAGCGTATGCCCCCCTGATCTGGGCTTGGGTTTAATCTGCAGAGAGCCAGAACAACGGTGGGGTTAGTCCAGCTTGTTGACATATTGTGAAGTGCAAAACTCTTCACTCACTAGGGTCCGCTCTCGAGAAAGCCCACCAGACTGTGAGCCACACAGAGAGTGTGTGTGGGAGAGGGAGACTGAAAGAGAACGAGTGGAACATATATATATATATCGAGAGAGAGAGAGAGAGAGAGAGAGAGAGAGAGAGAGAGAGAGAGAGAGAGAGAGAGAGAGAGAGAGAGAGAGAGAGAGAGAGAGAGAGAGAGAGAGAGAGAGAGAGAGAGAGAGAGACAGAGAGAGAGAGAGAGCGAGAGCGAGAGCGAGAGCGAGCGCTGTGTTTGATATTGCGTTCCGCGATGGTGGGACAAATTGGAGCCAGACAGACTGAGAAGCGAGACCCAAAACAACATGTCCCCCCAGAAGGACCACAGCAGGGGCCCTGGCGGAGAGCGGAGAAAGACACATGTGGATTAGAGAGCGAGTTAAGAAACTGCCAGGGGCACATGTTGCTGATTTTATACTCCTAATGGCCTGCCTTGAATCAAAAGCAAAGCGATTTCATGCTTTTGAAGTCCGGTGTGGTCGTTGAGCATAAAAAGAGAGTTATCATATTAAATCATCTCTTTCATTACAGGGCGAGGCTTGGCTGGCTCGCGTCTGCTCACGCTCTGCCCCGAGTCTGATGCTGCGGTTATTTTTGTGCAGCGTTTGCTCCGTGGCGGCCTGGCGGCGGGGCTGTGGGACATCCGGAGAGAACCCCTGACTTCTCTTTTAAATGGCGTTGTTCACTCGGATCGTAACCAAAGGCTGATGTCTCCCTCCTGCTCCTCGCTCCCTTGTAGGTCTCCAGCAGGCCTTTGACAGAGACTGGCGGTCCGGTCGCATCACCCTCAACAGCTACAGGAACGGCTCAGAGGACGGGGTGCTGGCCTACAAACTACTGGTGCAGACGGGTCGCAGGGACAAACCCACCAACCTCAACCAGGTAGCCATTGAGACGCCCATCGCCTTTGTTTTTTGGAAGCATTTAGGGACTCTCCTGTATTCTGCTGTGGTTGACTGGTAGGAGTGTAGAGGATGAGATTATAGTCATGAGCCAAAGGGAAGGTGTACGCGTACACCTTCCCTTTGGCTTGGACGATTTTTGTGTGTGACTTTGTGTGAGGTGTGCAACCGGGTCGATGGACGGTGGTCATCACTGCGGGAACAACACCTGGTATATGCAGCGCTCATCTGGACATCATCTGACACTCCCCCTCACCCTCTCATTCTATGTCTCTCTCCCCTCGTTCTCTCTCTCTCGCTTTGTCTCTTTGTCTTTCTCCGTCTCCTCCTCCTATCTCTCTCTATCCCCCCCCCCCCCTCTCTCTCTCTCTCTCTCTCTCTCTCTCTCTCTCTCTCTCTCTCTCTCTCTCTCTCTCTCTCTCTCTCTCTCTCTCTCTCTCTCCTCCCCAATTTCTCTCTCTCTCTCTCTCTCTCTCTTCTCTCTTCTCTCTCTCTCTCTCTTCTCTCTCTCTCTCCCTCTCTCTCTCTCTCTCTCTCTCTCTCCTCTCTCTCTCTCTCTCTCTCTCTCCTCTCTTTCTCTCTCTCTCTCTCTCTCTCTCTCTCTCTCTCTCTCTCTCTCTCTCTCTCTCTCTCTCTCTCTCTCTCTCTCTCTCTCTCTCTCTCTCTCTCTCTCTCTCTCTCTCTCTCTCTCTCTCTCTCCCCCCCTCACTCTCTGTTTGTTTGTCTCTCTATCTGTCTATTTGTCTCTCTCTCCCGCTCTCTCTGATGACTTTACCAAGCCCGGGAATTTAAAGCCCTCACTGGGGCTACAACCAGCCTCTGAAAAAGCCATCAACTCTTCATTTATACCATTGGCTCCAATCACAATCTGCAGCCAGAACCACATGGCCTAGTTGTGGTGTCGTTTGCACGCATGTGTGCCTTTTTGTTTGCGCTAGGCTATGGTCATGCATGTGTGTGTGCGTTGGTATGTGCTGTACCCTTTCTTAACTAAAACGAGATATTAACACTGTCATTGTATTATTATTCTTCCATTTTCCTGACACCTTTATTCAAAACAACTTACGGTATACCTCTGCAGTTTAAATACAATTTCTGGCAATGGCTAATGATGTTGATGCACCCATCTGTACAAAATACATTCTTGCTAATGGCATGATGCTATCCATAACCCCCCGGATAGGGTATGAGCATAGAGGCGTAGAAAGAATAGAAAGGTCAAAGTTCGGAACCTCTTGTAGATTTGCTTTCGGTGGCAAAAGACGGTGGCCAGACCCTGCAAGCTGAAGGGCAACAGTGCAGCCAGCAGAACACAGAACCTCCACAGTACCGCTTACAGACAGGCAGATTGACAACAGATCTCCCCCCTCGTAATTGACTTGTTTCAAAGACTAATTCTGCAGGCTGTTTGCGTTGCAAGCAGAGCTTAAACATGATTCCCTGGCATTCCATCCGCATGTGAGCATCGTAGCCAGCCCAGAGGAACCAGCCCATGCCTTCACAGCACTGCTGGTCTCTGTTCCGGTTACCATTCAGAAAGCTGCTCGCATTGCCCTCCTCCTGGTTATCTTACTTATCTACTGCTGCTACTACTACTACTACTACTACTACTACTACTACTGTTACTAAGGTTGAAGGCAGTGAGGAAGTGACGGCAGGAGGCCTGCTGTGTGGGGCCGCGTGACATCACTTCCTGTGCCTGTAAGGGGAAACATTAGCTGCCTGCGAGGCACACGGGCCCTCCGGCAGCGCTGGCCGGGCTGGCCGTGACAGCTTGAAGACTTACAGTTGTTGCGTATCCTACTGCTAAACTCGAGCCAGATCCCCTGGAATCCGGCTCTCCGCCCTTCCATTCCACCTCACTTAATGTTGGCGGCTCTGCTGCTCTCTGTCCCTCCAAACCAACTCCCCCTCTATACTCTTACTACTGACTACCTGGACCCCCCCCCCCCCCCCTTTCGCTCTCTCTTTCTCACTCTCTCTCTCTCTTTATTTCTCTCGCGCACTCTCATTCTCTCTCTGTCGCTCTTCCTCTCTCGCTTTCTCTCGCTCTATCTCACTGGATCTCGCTGTCGTCCCCTCTCTCTCTCTCTCTCTCTCTCTCTCTCTCTCTCTCTCTCTCTCTCTCTCTCTCTCTCTCTCTCTCTCTCTCTCTCTCTCTCTCTCTCTCTCTCTCTCTCTCTCTCTCTCTCTCTCTCTCTCTCTCTCTCTCTCTCTCTCTCAGGCACTCTCGCTCTTTCCCGTGCAGAGTTGAAACACATGCTCCGATTCAGGGTGCATGACGTGTGTGTGTGTGTGTGTGTGTGCGCGTGTATCTACACTTGTGTGAGTGTGTTTGTGTGTATGTGTGTCTCTTGTGTTTGTTATTTTTTCAAGGTGGGACATGCGATTCAACAGCAGTAGATATTTTGTGTTCCCTGTAATGAAGGGCAGAAATATCCTAACTTGTGGCAGTCAGTTTGAGTTTGATAAGACACACTGCTCAGTTTCTGAGCCATAGACCCCCCCCCCCCCCCTCCCATCTGATCAACTGAGGCCAGTGGATTTGTTCTTCTTACTTCTCATGCATTATGCCAGTAGAGAGACGAGGCATAAGGAAATATGCATTATGCCAGTACAACGGCATGGCATAAGGAAACATGCATTATTATGCCAGAAGGCTGAAATAGTAAACAGCATCTATGCCAATGGAAGCCAACGAAAGAGAAGAGCATGGACATGAAAGCAGCCGAATCTATCCAAGTCTTCCCGTGGCCCCTGTCGGTTGGCGGCGGCGGGGCCGACCCGGGCGCCCGTAGGGGTCAGGATAAGCGAAGTGTGAGTAACATTTGTACAGATGTTGTGTTGTTTTTATTGCTCTACTCCATTTGCCAGGTGGCATTTCCTTCAGTGTTAACAACCAGCTTAACTGCACACAGCCGAGGTTGGGCGACTGCGGCCAAATGTTTTATTGTTAGGCTAACCCAAGCAATTTTATATTTGTAATTATTTTTATCCTACTCCCATCCACCTCCACCCCCTCCCCCATCCTCCCAACACCACCACCAACAGCAACCATCTCCCCTCTTTACCTCCGTCGACTTGGACCCTTGTGAGTCTAGGGGCCTCCCCCCCCCCCCCCCCCCGCCGAGCTCCAGACCTCCTGCACCATCACCCCCCTTCGAGAGAGAGAGAGAGAGAGAAAGAGAGAGATTTATTGTCCTCCAAAAGCAGAGTGGCGTGGAGCCCTGTGAAGTAATGGCTTTACCTCTCTGGGAAACACGCTAGGCTTCACTCCCCTGCTTCTACATGGGAGGGTGAGGGGGTGAGGGGGTGAGGGAGGGAGCTGGAAGGACATGTTTTGCTTTTTAGGCATAGATAGCCGGCCATGCTGAGGTAGTTAGCTGCAGCGTTTTCGGTGGTGTGCGAGTTACTGCAAATAACACTCGGCAGCGCCACGCAAGGAATGCAGCATCTGAAGAGTGTTTCGGGAAAAGAACTGTGGAACATTTGTGGAACGGCCTTTAACAAATTAACACACGTTTGTTTTCATCGACACTGTAGGCTTTCCTCTTTTTTTTTTTTGTGTGTGTGTGTGTTTGTGTGTGAGTGTGTATTTTCCAAGAGGCCTCATTCAAACTGGTAGACTGGTAGGCAGTTTAAAATAAGAGCGTGAAAGCTCTGTCTCCACAGCGCTGGTCTCCATGGAATAGTAACGCCTGCTAATAGGGCTTGTCCAGCAACTGGTATGTGACGAGTGGATAGTTAGCCATGCGTAGGGCGAAGCCAGCGTCTGGAGTACAAGTAAAAGCTGATTTAACATTTTCCATGTTTTAATGTGGCCAGATAATTCTGGGAAGCCGCGATGAAAAGTACGGGAATTTCGAGAAAGGCTAGCAGTGTTTCTCTTGTTGACTTTTCTTTGGTTGGAAAGAGGGGGTAGTATTTGACTCTTATTTTGAAAGCTGCTTGGTTCTCTCGCGCCCATGCATGTGTATAAATAAGCATTTCTGTGGTCGGTTCACCTGCGGAGTGTTTTGCTTCAACATGTCTCATTTCCACAATGCCATTCCATGTCCAACATCGACTTCACCACTCTGGCCATTCGCTGTGCAACACCCCTTTAACCACATTAGCATATTGGCATGTAATGCGTCATAAAAATGATTCATGAATGTGAATGTCAGTGTTGTTACAATGTTCTGAAGTATATCCTAAAACAAATCAGATTACATCAGATGTGGAGGAAAATACGTTTTATCCCAATGAATAGAATCCTGTAATTACTACAATAACATAACTAGAAATGAACGCTAAAGATGACCTTTCCTAATATAGTGGCGAGTGTCTCCAGCCTCCAAGGCCGAAAACAACTGGATTCGATTCCCTAAAATCCCTTGCCTGTAGGCATCCTAGAGCAGGAATCCTCAACCCCTCAATCCTTAATGACATGTCTCTGTCAGCAACACAGCAATAGCAGGGGGCACTTGGGCGCGAGGCTAACGCTACCTCTGTCTGTCTGTGTGCCTGCAGCTGACGCGCCAGCGGCTAGTGGACGCGGACGGCATCATCAACCCGGGAGCCTTCTACATCTACCTGACCGCCTGGGTGGGCAACGACCCCGTGGCCTACGCCGCCTCGCAGGCCAACATCCGCCCCCAGCCCCCGGAGTGGTCCCATGACCGCACCGACTCCAGGCCCGAGACGCGCCTCAGCAGTAAGTCAATGACTGCTCCAATCAATGGCTTGCTCATCCTTCCCCCGCTATATTCAAATGGTATCACCCTGGCCCATTTTGTTCTATTGGTTTCATTTATATTCTACTCTATTTTACTGCTTTATCTTCTCCTTTATTGTGTTCTATTTTATTGCATGGAAATAGCCTAGAATATATCAATAGAAAGAGTGTCTTCATCTACTGATCAACATCTACTGATGTTTCTGTCTATGCTATGCTCTGCTATGCTTTTGCTGACTGATCTCTTCTGTGCTATTTCATTCTATTCTTTTTTACTCCTTTATATTCAATCCTGTTCAGAACTGAGTAGGTTCCCAGGCCCAGGCCTACGAATTTTGGTTTACTTTCCAGCACAAAATGAAAACAGTGCTACGATTTCAGGCCTTGTTAAGGGCATGAACTAATAAAAGACATAAAAGAGTGTGAATTGTAAACTGTAATACGGTAAAGCAATGCTGTTTCTGAATATTGGTGTTGCACGCCCATTGACTCGTTGGCTCTGTAGACAACTCTCAGGTTTCCAAAGATGGCGTTTTTATGTTTACCTCTTGTGGTTTGGTTCATTTCAAACCATCTGTGGACTTATTACTCTTCGTCTCCCTCTTAACTTTAAGTGATATAGTTGACTTAATGGAATGGCTGTGTGTGTGTGTGTGTGTGTGTGTGTGTGTGTGTGTGTGTGTGTGTGTGTGTGTGTGTGTGTGTGTGTGTGTGTGTGTGTGTGTGTGTGTGTGTGTGTGTGTGTGTGTGTGTGTTTGTATGGGAGAGAGATAATGTTGCATGGCTTGAGAACCAGGAATCACTCAATGTGGTTTGCCTAATGGTGCCTGTGGTGAATGCTATAATTTTGACTACCATGAGGCCCTGAAATCGAACACACACACACACACACACACACACACACACACACACACACACACACACACACACACACACACACACACACACACACACACACACCCTTACTATTAAAACCCAGTGACCCTCAACATGACACACACACACCCTGTTCTCATTTCCCTACCACACAGAGCCATGTCCACCTTAAATAAAATTAAAAAACACGCATACACACACACACAGACACACACACACAGTCCCACATTCTTGTCCGATTCCAGTCTATAATTTGGTACAAGCCAGGAAGTGCTCTGTGGGGGAGGTAAATTCATTGGTTAACAAGCAGAGAGGGAACTTGGGTGGGAAACACAATTGGATAACAAGCAGGAAGTCCTTTACAGGGGGGCGGATGTGATTGGATAAGCAGGGTAATGCGCCGGGCTGTGCAGGAACCCCCCTCCTGGGCAGCCCGGGGTTGGCCGGAAGCCAACCGGTGTCCTAATGGAAATTTATAGTGAAGATGTAATGTTCTAAACCATGTTAGCAACCGCTGCTGTCTGACCCTGCAGGCACTTAGGAGCACACATGAACGCACATAAACGTGTGCCCCAAGCGCACACACACGCACGCACACACGCGCACACACACACACACACACACACACACACACACACACACACACACACACACACACACACACACACACACACACACACACACACACACACACACACACACACCCGGCGGCCCAGCTCGTACATCTCCCTGTCTGTCATGGCCGTATCAGGTGGAGCTATAAATACTGAGGTGGGTGTTCTTCTAGGTTAGAAACACTATAATCCGGGGTGAATGTCTGCGTGGCATAAAGGAGGCTGGCGTTGCGCTGCGCTGACTGTGGTAGGTGCAGGGTGTGGTCTCGGCGAGGATGCTGACGCCGTAATTACCCCCGAATCACAGTGAGCTCTAACGCTGCGCTCCGTCTGGGGCTGATATGCTCTCATTAGATTGCCCGGTGTGGGCGCACACCCACGCACACACACACACACACACACACACACACACACACACACACACACACACACACACACACACACACACACACACACACACACACACACACACACACACACACACACACACACACACTGACACACAGAGTCCCACACACTGGCTGGGTTTGACTCAATGGAGCTCTGTTTGCATACTGGTCCACACACACGCACACCCACACACACGCACACACACACACGCACACAGACCCACACACACAGAGGGGGAAGGGGGGGCTTGATATTGGCGGTTGCTTTGCCGTCTGGCTGACTACCGCAAAATTATTCCTACAGATGGTCTTCCCGATCCCCGGCCCCCAACCTCAAAGTTAATTTCCACGGATCAGAATGTTTCGGTAGCGCGCCAGACCGCGGCTGGTACACCTTCACCACCTTTCCATAGCCTTCGCCCTTCACCTTCTCCCTTTTGCTTTTCTCTCTCCCCACTCCCCTCCCTCCCTCCCTTCCAGTCCCCGCCGCGGAGCCCATCGAATACGCACAGTTTCCCTTCTACCTCAACGGGCTCCGAGAGACCCCCCAGTTCGTGGAGGCCATCGAGAGCGTGCGCGCCATCTGCACCAACTACACCCGCCAGGGCCTGGCCTCCTACCCCAACGGCTACCCCTTCCTGTTCTGGGAGCAGTACGTCAGCCTGCGCCACTGGCTGCTGCTTTCCATCAGCGTGGTGCTGGCCTGCACCTTCCTGGTGTGCGCCCTGTTCCTGCTCAACCCCTGGACCGCCGGGATCATTGTGAGTGATGGGGTGGAAGGAGGGTTGAAGAGTGGGTGGGGGGGGGGGGGGGGGGTAGGACTCAAACATGGCCATTTATAAATGGATACATTTTCACTGCAGCGGGTCAACATCTAGGTTGTGCCGATGTAGGTGTCAACTCTTTGGTTCGCAGCCATGGGTAAACACGGGTGTTTACAGCGACGGATAAACAAGAAGGTTCACAGCAATGTACAGTATACGCACCATGCACTGTTGGAGGTGCAAACAAATTGCTTCACAGCAACGGGTGGGCACATGCGTTCCCAGAAAGGGATAAACACATGTGTTCACAGTCATGGATGAACGAGCAAGTTCACAGCGATGTATGCAGACGATGGACTGTTTGGGGATGAACACATGGGTTCACATCAATATGTAAACACATATGTTCACAGCGATGGATAAACGCAACACATGTATACAGGATGTAATGTCCAGACGTGTGGTCTGTGCCCTGGTCAAGGTGTGACATAGAATACCCAAATAAATACCCTGTTTAGTTCAACAGGATAGATGCCATGAACAGACACGTCCTCCACACACAGGCTCTTAATCACGGCCAGGAACGTACACATTTCAGAACCATTATGAAGGAAGGAATCCCGCCGCACCCCTCTCTGTGCTTTCTCTCCTGTACTATATTCTTTAAACGCAGTGTAATCCAGGGGAGGCCGAGGGCAGCAGTGAGAGTCAGAGGGAGACAGTTGGGTGTTATTCTAGCCCTTGTCTGCAGTGTTTATCCTGTGCTGTTTTGTCAAGTCCAATGTGTTTAGTCTGGCGCCGCTCCACCAGACACCTCCACTTAAACCAGCGAGGAGATGCTCCCCATCTCCGACTCCCTCTACATACGCGTATAAGGGACTCAATTCAAACAGGCACCCAATCATTCACCTCTGTATACACTTGCACACGCACGAACGTGTAAACACCCAGGTGGGAAGGAAATTAAACATACACACGCGCATACGTACACACTCTCGACACCCACGCAGGTCTCTGTTCTTCCTCTTTTGGTTTTTTGTGTTTTTTGTTTTATGACAGGCGGTGGCCAGGCCACCCGAGCCCTCTTAACAGGGGAGGAGGGGACCCCATGTTCATCCTTAAGGCTTTACAAGCGAGATGAAAAGACAAGTTATGGCGTGGCGTCAAGTTTAACCATTCACTCTGTCCAGAGCACACCACCGCAGGCCCTAATCCCTTAGACCTGCAAACTTAACCCCACCCAAAGATTCCTCACTTCTCTGCACTCCGCACACACGCACACACGCACACACACACACACACACACACACACACACACACACACACACACACACACACACACACACACACACACACACACACACACACACACACACACACACACACACACACACACACACACACACACCACACAACAGGCCAGCAGCTACCCTCCCCCATCAACTTTAGGCCTCTTCAAAGGATCCGGGCCCCAGGTAACCTGACACCTGTCAGCTGATAATGGCATTTACTCCCAGCTCCTGTCCTGCCTTCTCAGAAGCCCCAACACACACCCATAAACATTTCACTCTCACACACACACACACACACACACACACACACACACACACACACACACACACACACACACACACACACACACACACACACACACACACACACACACACACACACACACACACACACACACAAATATGCCCCTGCTCAGCGCATATCTGGGAGACAGAAACGCACTCATGCATATGATCCTCGTGGTAACCCCGTAGACTCTCTCCCCCCCCCCCCCCCATCCCTCCCGCTCTTTTCAAATATAAAAAAAACACAAAATAAACATCAGACGACAGAAAATCCTCTGTGTGGGTGTTATAGTGTCTTTGTCCTTCTCTATATGTTTTTATTGTACAGCCATATATTTAATAATAAGCCAAAAGCCGCCACATACACTGTTCTGATCCAAAAGCCCCAGTTCTGGTTTATAATCTGTTTCAAGATAAAAAAAATACTTTCAGGTGGTTTGTTTTGTAAATACTTAACTGACTTAAAATAGTAGACAGAAAACGGGTGTTACCATGGCTCTTTCATTTACACAGGACGAAGAAAGAAAATATAGACATAGCAATAATAACAGCACATGTTTTACTGTGTGTTTCTTTGTGTTAAGGCTTTGGTTGGGCAGGATGTGTGTCCTGACGGAGGCTGCTGCGCTGCGGCTAACCTTGCGTCCATCTTCCTCAGGTGCTGGTGCTGTCCCTGATGACCGTGGAGCTGTTTGGCTTCATGGGCCTGATGGACATCAAGCTGAGCGCTGTGCCCGTGGTCATCCTCATCGCCTCCGTGGGCATCGGGGTGGAGTTCACCGTCCACGTGGCCCTGGTATGCATTACCCCTTCAGGGTTTAGCGGTTTAGCTCGCGTCCAAAGATGACTTGAATCCATTCACACACACATTAGGAAGCTAGGAGAGGCTAGGCATCTAGGGAACCCATACAGGCTAGGTCAGGGCCCTAAGGGACTCAAACCCATGACCTTTCAGCAGGGAGCTGAATACCAGAGCCACTCATGTTAAACTACATTAATAAATGAATACAATATTAGACCTTTTTTTCAAATAGAACGTGTTATTGCTTTGCCCTTCCTCGTGTGTGCAACATGACATACTGCTACTGGACTACACTATGTTGGCTAATGAGCTTGGCTTTTTCATGCACTTGAAAGAAATGCTTAGTTTTTTGACTTTTGTTTTGTTGTTGTAATTGTAATATCTTGGGAAAGAGGACTGAATGGAGGCCTGCATCTGACGCTGCGAATGTGTGTCCCTGCAGGCCTTCCTGACAGCCATAGGGGACCGCAACAAGAGGGCCCTCCTGGCCCTGGAGCACATGTTCGCTCCGGTGCTGGACGGGGCCTTCTCCACCCTGCTGGGGGTCCTCATGCTGGCCGGCTCCGAGTTCGACTTCATCGTCAGGTGAGTCAGAATCAGCGCCGGGTCAAACATTTAAACATGACTCATGATTTATACTGCTTAATCCAGTACACCTGCATGTGAGTATATA
>OLKM01000187.1:234522-239522 GCA_900291075.1 Melanogrammus aeglefinus
ATTTGTGGGGTTCCGTTGCGGAGCCAGTTGTCAGACCATCGTCTCCTAACCGTCTCGTTCCTTCCCTCGCGTGCCTTGCGTGCTCCAGGTGACGCCGGTGGACGGTGGTAGCCGCCTGCCGACCCCCTCCCCCGAGGCCCCCCCACAGGTGGTCCACTTCTCGGTCCGCCACCACGACCCCGCCACCAACGCATCCGGTGCCACGTCCGACTCCTCGGACTCGGAGTACAGCTCCAACACCAGCCACGACCTGCAGCAGTACGGCCTCCCGGCAGACAGGGGGCGAGCTAGAGCCGCAGGGCCAGAGGAGCAGCAGCAGCAGTACCACCTCCCCACCAGTAGGGGCAGAGCAGCTAGGACAGAGGAGGAGCGGAGGGCTGGGGCGGGTCACAGGCACTCGGCCAGGCAGACCGTGCCCCCAGCCTACAACGTATCCTCGGTACGATTGCAAACGCGCTCTGGTTGAAGACCTTTGGTTGAAGTTGCTTCTTTTTCCGCTGAGTTATTTATTTTGATTAAGGGTTGAAAGTGTATTTGAATTGTTATTCTTTCTGCTTGCTTCTGCAGTCCAACCCACCTCAGGGCACGGACCCCCGACCCCAACCTGGGGCTTCCCGTCGCCACGGCAACAGGGACCACCCCAAGGGCCAGCAGCCCCCGCCCCCGGGCCAGCCGCGCATGGACGCTTTCGAATCGGCCAGTGAGGCCGGGGGCCACCACGGCTCAGCGGGCTTCGGCCACAGGGACCCCAGGGCCCGCCCCTCCCATAACAACCGGCCCAATCACCACCCACCTCACCACTCGAACCCCTCCCCTTTCTGCCAACCCATCACCACGGTGACCGCCTCGGCCTCCGTCACCGTGGCCGTTCACGCCGCGCCCCCCGCCTGCCAGAGCCACCCGGCCTCCTCGTACCCGGGGTACACTGCGGCGGAGGCCTACTACCCATCAGGTGCAGCTGCTTCAAGGCCGGGGCCCGGGCCAGAGCCTGGCTTTCAGGACCCTCACGTGCCACTGGACACCCAGCCGGAGCCCGGCGGAGCCAAGATGGACGCCATGGAGCTGCAGGATATGGAGTCTGAGGCCGACGAGAGGAACTACAGACGGGCGAGCTGAGGTGAGCCTCCGTCAGGAAGACATTGTAGTTCCGTCTTTCAAATAAGGATGGTCTCTGAAACCATCCTTTGATATAAACCAATTCTGAAGGCTGACACTGTTATTTGTCTCAGGGGGTGGAGAGCGAAAGCACAACGACCAAAGATTGGACACATTGGTATTGTTACGCAGCTGTCCCAGCTCCGTCTGTACAAGCCCTGCTCGGCTCAGCCCGGTCCGGCCCCGGTCCGGCCCCAGTCCGGCCCCGGTCCGTCCCCGGTCCGGCCCCGGTCCGGCCCACTCTGACCCGGTCTTGCACCGGCAACCGCCCCGCGGCCACAGGCAGCAAGACACTTTTCAGTGTTGGCGTCATGGTGCTCATATTTACTGTAGTCAAGTGGACTGTCGTTGTCATAGTTATTTTTATCTATATTTAAGAGATGTACACGTGTAAATATGAACAAAAACGTAGCTATAATTGTTGTACAAAGTTGTACAACTCCTCTTTTGTAAACAGACTGGGGCTGCCATTAAGCATGGCCTGTGTATGAATGTGTGTGTGTGTGTGTGTGTGTGTGTGTGTGTGTGTGTGTGTGTGTGTGTGTGTGTGTGTGTGTGTGTGTGTGTGTGTGTGTGTGTGTGTGTGTGTGTGTGTGTGTGTGTGTGTGTGTGTGTGTGTGTGTGTGTGTGTGTGTGAGAGAGATTTCAGATTACTGTTCTCTGTGGATCTGTGCCATGAGGAAGCTTCATCTACATACCTGTCAGCATTCAGCGTTGCTGCTTAAACTATTTTGAAAATAATGTACATTTATAACTCTATGCAAATGTCTCTTTTAAACAATAGAATTGTGTACGAGTGTGTGTGTGTGTGTGTGTGTGTGTGTGTGTGTGTGTGTGTCGCATCAGTTTGCGCATGTGCGAGTGTGTGTGTACTGGGTGTTCTTTCTAAGTGTGGCTGTATGATGAGTGAAAGCCTGGATTGTCCTGGTTCCTCCTTCAGATTTATCTTCAAAAACACACTAACATTTACACTCATTTTGAACATGAGGGAAATTGTTAGAATTACCCAACAGGGCTCTTGTGTATGTATGTACAAGTATAAAATTGTATACGTGTGTGTCTATATATTGTATAAAGGTATGCATTTTGAGGATTTTTTTTTATCACAAACCTGTGGTAGTTATAAAACAGTTAGTGTTTAACTTGACACACGCTATGCGTGCTATTTAAGACAAGCAGATATGAAGAAGATGTTTTTTGTTGTTTCGTTTCAGGTCGATCGTGTCTGTCGCTCAATAGGTTAAGCCCCCCTTCATTGAGACCTAATTGATTCCTCATTTCCGTTGGTTCTTAGCCTAGCTGTTCAAGTTAGGTAACTACTCTGGTGTTGTAACGTAGCAGGATTTTGTTCTATCTCTCTCGCTCCTCTATACTGACATACGGTCAGTGAACCAAACTCTGGAACCCAAAACCACAAATATTGTGGTCGTAACATTACTGATTCTGGACCAGGGAGAAGGGAGAGCTGAACTTATTGTTCTCTTTGTGGGATTTTTTTTGTAGTTAATAAGCTAAAGTTGGGAAAACTCTAGGACTCAACTCGACTGGGTTCTTGACTGCGTTCAAGCATTTCTTTTACAAAAACCAACAACTCAGTTCACATCCGCCCCAACAATAAGCTAGCCAAAGTGTAAGGGGCTAAGCCCTATATGTCCTGACAATGTGCTCTGTACGTCTGTGTAAAGATTCATGTGTGCATTTCCCTGTACCCCCCTATGGCCCCAACTCGGCCCTAGCAATCAGCAATGACCTCAAGTGATAAAAGTCCTCGGCATTACACCAGCAGACTAATTGAAATCCACCTCTAATAGTGCAATGGTACAGTCCAGAGCCTCGGGTCAGAATGTACCCCCCTCTCTCGATCATTACCTTTCTGCTATCCATGTCCTGTTATGTGTCTGCATTCATTTGAATCTATCTAGATGTGTGTGTGCTTGTGGTGTGTGAGTGTGTGCCCATATGTCATCATAATTATAACTCAAAACCACCACCACCATAGCCAGCTACACTTGGGAAATCCATCTCCACACCCCCACTACCATGGCTACCTGACGTAGGTTTTTAGATTCCTCCTTGTGTCCGGTGTAATGTTTCTGCTGCTTGCATGAAATATAGGTTGTTGTATTTGTTTGTTTTTCAATGTCTTTGTTTGTTGTGTTTTTCTCCTCCTGATGTCACATTGGCAGTAACGGAGCGAATTATGGCTGGCAACTATTTTATTCCGTTTTTAAATGTATTTTTTTTTTGTTTTATTTTCAATATTCAATTTGCTATATTTATATTTTGTAATATAAGATGTTGTTTTTGTTTTTTCTTTCATTATTGGTCACGATGCCAGTGGATAACAAATGCAGGGATTTTTATGTCTATTGAAAAAAAACACTATAACGGTTTAATGTTTTTTACATTAATGGAGTTTGATCTGTATAAAGTGCTTACTAATGTTAAATAGGAAAAAAGAATATATAACATTTTACACTACGAGTCTCATAGCGCTTAGAGGATCTTAAAAGGAAAAACAAAAAACAATGGTTCTCCCAGGCTGCCATTTTGGTCTTGGTTGGTGTGGATGTATGTTGTTTTCAGTTACAAAGATAAATGTATGCCATATAATTTATTTATATGAAAATTTATTTTTGTAGTGTACATAGTAGTTGTCAAGGTATTTGACAGAAGTATATTTTTAAAGAGTTTATATGTAATGATATACCGTAACGAAACCTTAAGGTGCACATTTTGATTGCTAACTGTCTTCTGAGATGACATGGACACCCCTCCCTCCCCCTTCCTCTCCCTCCCTCCCCCTTCCTCCCCCCTACAGTATTATGTTCCAGTCCCTGGTGAGAGAACTCAGACAGTGCCTTTCTATGGGCTGGTCAAAGACTAGCCATGAAAGTAGAAAATTGTACTAGCTCTCTAAATATTAATGTTCAAACACTGATAGAATTCTAACAAATAAAAATATTATAACTTATCTCTTGCCTTGTCTTTTGTTCATGAAGTAAACCCGTTTGACAGTGGTGGCTCCATGTCACACGATGACGCCTTGGACCAATCGGATGTCTTAACGCAGAGGACGAGAGCGATTCATGACTTTGGCTGTCCATGCAAGTCGAAACACCTTCGCCATTAACAAAACGACTTGGTAGACATCACCTCTGCTCTGCATGGCGGCCCTCCCAGTTCTATGCCCCACAATACCCACCCCCCCCATAGTCCTGTCCTGTCCTCGAATGAAAATCCCAACATCTGCTCCGACCCCCTCCCGCCGCTCCACCACACACACACACACACACACACACACACACACACACACACACACACACACACACACACACACACACACACACACAAACACACCTCCACTCTCTGTCCCGTTTGATTCTGATTGACAGCTTTATAGACTGCAAGGAAATTGGTTGTAGTTACAATACAGCTGGCCTGCCCAGTGTAATGAAAAAGGGCATGTGGCCATGAGCTTGCAACAGCGAGAGAGAGAGAAAGAGAGAGAGAAAGAGAGAGAGCGAGAGAGCAGTGGTGGAGAGAGAGAGCCTTGTCAACTGCATGGGTGGCAACCTTTTATTTTCATATGTCAGTTTCATTCACAGAGTCGAGGAGCGAGCGCATTGCTTCACAAGCACCGATGCACTTCAATCAGAACAGATTTGAGCCTGCTTACATGTATCGTTTTCCTGCAGCGAGTTTGTGTGCAATGTTGTTCGACAAACCGCCACCCAATAGGACCGGCTGGCTGGCTGGCTGGTGCTATGGCAATGCAAAGGGTGCACCACGCCGCATTTCCTCCGTTGCTGCTGTCCCACGCTGCTTGAGTTGAAGGTGTAGTG
>OLKM01000187.1:244522-247022 GCA_900291075.1 Melanogrammus aeglefinus
AAAGGCTGAGCGTGCCTGCTCTACATGTTTATTGTCATTTTTGTTGACATTTAGGTTTTTCTCTCGTTCACCTTTTCAAATGTGACGTCTGCCTTTACAAATAGACAGATTTGTAAAGTATCAACATATGAACAGAGTCAAAACAGTTCTGTCATAAAAAAAGAGCTGTATGACAGTTGGGATGATTAAATGCTATTCGCGTGATTATGAACTTCAAAACATAAGCGTAGAGGTCCAAGCAAGGGTAAAACATTAAAGGAGACATATTATGGTGTTTTCCCAACAAGTAAACATAGTATTTGAGTTCCAGAAAACATGTTTTTGAAGCTGTTTGCTGGAAATAGCTTTTAGGAAAAAAAATCTTGCCGCCGAAGTTTTGGTGGTGGCCAGACGGCTTCGACGGCGGCCAGAGTGCCCTTCGGCGGCAGGAGACATGGAGGAGAGACATGGAGGAGAAAAGGACTGTACTCCCGGAGCTGAGCTGCCGGACTGCCGGACGGCCGCCGAGCTACCCCCGCCGGACTGCCACCGAAGCTTCGGCGAAAGTCCGGCAGAGAAAGGGATTGTACTCCCGGAGTTTAGCTGCATGGCTAGTGCAGAGTTTCCCCCGTCGCAGCTGCTTGTCCGCTGGTCCACAAAATCTTAGCTATGCTCTGGGGGAGTGGGGATGTGGGAGGTAATATTCAACTGTGCCCCCTTCCTACGTAGGAGGGGGCTCCGAAACTGACTCGCTGATTTGGTAACTGTAGGCGGGGTACTTTGAGAAATGCATATCTCCCTCAAAAAATTATGCACAGACCTTTTTCAAAGTTTGTATGCATGTGGGAGCCCCAGAGACCCAAAACAACGTCCAAATCCCAGGAAAAGTGTTGTTTTCATAATATGTCCCCTTTAAAGGAGAATTTCAGGATTTCTTAACCTGGAGCCTATTTTTCCCAAAGATTTCGTTGTAGGGAACTAATGCAGAAATTATTTTCGGTGGAAACATGAGGAGAGTTTGTTGTATTGGACTACATAAAGAGAAGCTGATATTATCTCAAATATTTGGGTGAATAAGTGACTGGAATCAAAATACCACTACTTCCTGTAACAATGCAGCAACATGTCAGAGAGAGACTTCTCCTCCTGAGAGACTTGGTTAGAAACGTTGATAAACAGAATGGATCAAGCTAAAGGGATCCTTTCCATAATGTTAGAATATATTTGAGCCGGTCAGTGGCAAAAACAAATGTACATGTACTCACTTTTAGAGGAGGTACATTGATGTGTGCTATTGCCCCAAAGGATTACATTGCAGCCTGTTTTCTGGGATAACATCTGCATCTGCATCTTGCTCAATACTGGACCAATTTCCAAAAATGGGGTCCAGTTTGTCCTTTTACGTTCTTCTTTAACATTCACATTAAACAGGTTCGAGAGGTACATTTCCGAAAAAATAAATACAAAAAGTCTCAATAAACCAGCAAAGATAAACATACAGCCAATCTTTTATGACTTAAGATGTATGATAGACTTAAACAAGTTGAGTAACATCTTTCTTTGTCTCGAACATGTTGCCTTCTGGCAACATGTAACCACCTGACATGACCACCTGAAACTAAAATGGCTACTTTCAGACTTTTACTATACACAGTCAGGAACAATCCACAGCCACACAATGAATAGAGAGAGGGAGATTTAGAGAGATACAAGGAGGCAAGGAAGCAAACGAGGTACCATGTGATGGCGGGAGTAACAAGGTATAACCCAAACTCAAAGAATAGCATGAGAGGAGCGGTAGAAAGCAAAGGAGAAAAGGCAGATGGAAAATTAAGAGAGGAACAGATAGAGAGAGAGAGAGAGAGAGAGAGAGAGAGAGAGAGAGAGAGAGAGAGAGAGAGAGAGAGAGAGAGAGAGAGAGAGAGAGAGAGAGAGAGAGAGAGAGAGAGAGAGAGAGAGAGAGAGAGAGAGAGAGAGAGAGAGAGAGAGAGAGAGAGAGAGAGAGAGAGAGAGAGAGAGAGAGAGAGAGAGAGAGAGAGAGAGAGAATGAGAGCGAGAGAGAGGGAGGGAGAAAAAAAAGCTAGAAAGAGAGAGGGAGAGAACGAAAGCTAGACAGACAGAGAGAGAGGGGGGGGGGATGGATGGATTGGACGGGCGGTGGACAGGAGCAGCCGTATGAGAGTGATTATAATGACGGATGTTGTTTACTCTCATTTCCTCTCGCATCATTTATTTTGTGGAGGTGGAAAACCTGCACGCTCTCTCTCTATATGTTATGGACGAGTGCGGCCAAGCCGTGCCAAGCCGTGCTGTAAGCCCCCTTCCGCCTCTCCTGGAAACATTTATCCTTCCTCCTTCCTTCCTTTCTTTTCCATTTGTTTTCTCTTTTGTGTTTTTCTTTCTTCCCCCTCTCTCTCCGTCTTCATCTGCGTCTTTCTGAGGGTTTGTGGCGCGGCATCGCGGCCCCGTGACGCCAGCAGCCGCTCGGGTCCGCGCGGCTAGCCTTCAGCGTGATGTACCG
>OLKM01000187.1:257022-287022 GCA_900291075.1 Melanogrammus aeglefinus
CGTGGTTGGGCTGCTGAAGTCAAGTACAGGGGAGACCTCATGTCACGGCCGGGCCCAGAACCCCTGGTGGTGCCCCTGGTGGACGCCCAGCAGGTCCAGTTCTGGATGGAGAAAGCAGTGGAAGGAATGGCGGGGGGTCCAGAGGTACAGAGGGACACCTGCCTTCATCTGGGCCAGCTCCGGGACTTCCTCCAATGGCTGCTCACACACATTCATAACATGGTGAGGGAGATGTGTTTATATGTTTATAAAGGCTTGGAAGCTTCTGCTGGCCACTGCCTTATTTGCAAGCTGACATTATAAAATATCAAATTTTTCATGTTCATATTCCATTGACATCTTAACTTGTAAATTGTATTACTGAAAGTCTCTTTTAGTGTGTGTGAGGGCTTTGGCTTTTGCCCAGAAATCATATTCGAAGTTCGGTTGTTTATTAACATTAATATTCAAATATTTATTAATAATATTTTGACCATTAAATGCCTTCAGTAAGACCTGGGTTGGGCTTCGCGAGATTTGTTTACCGCGTTTCTATGGTTACCGTTCTTGCGTGTTCCAACGGTTTATTAGGTTTCTAATAAATCTCTGTCTGAATCAATACTTCATTCACTGCCTCTTCCGTGGTAATTACAATATTATGAATAGACTGCGTCGGGTTCTCCGACGTCTCTCCCTCTTGGCCTGCCCATAGCAGGTTCGAATATTAAGGGCTGCCTAATATTCGTTCGAATTTTGATTTATTTTTTGATATTCGAATTATATTCGAATAACGAAGTTCGGATTCAAAGCCCTAGTGTGTGTGTGTGTGTGTGTGTGTGTGTGTGTGTGTGTGTGTGTGTGTGTGTGTGTGTGTGTGTGTGTGTGTGTGTGTGTGTGTGTGTGTGTGTCAGAAATCTATTCAATGTGATGCATTATTGCCTTAATTAAAAAGCAGATCTGCCTAAGAGTCATCTGATTAACGATGTATTAAACTATAATAAACACCAACACAAATACACATCTGCTCACAAAGTCACACACACACACACACACACACACACACACACACACACACACACACACACACACACACACACACACACACACACACACACACACACACACACACACACACGTTTAGACGCACACACAAACACGTTTAGACACACATACACACAGACTCACACGTTTAGACACACATACATACAGACACACACTCAAATACACATAAACATACTAGCACATAATAAACGCATTCTCTCTCTCACTCTCTCCCCCTCCCTCCCTCTCTCGTCCGGGACATTTAGCGCCCGTCCAGCGTTGCTCGGCCTGGGGTAACAGAGGCCACTCTGTGCTGGCCAAGAGGCCATGTGTGTTTGGTTGGCAGAGCATGCAATGTTGGGTTAGCTAGGTAATAGCCGCAAGGGGACTTCCAGCGCTAACCTGATGTATCCCTGCATCAAGTCCAACAAATTTGAATCCAACAGCAGCAGGGGGGCAGTGGGCCTAAAGAAGTGGGAGAGGGAGAGAGAAGTACTGTGAGGCTCCAGGGTTCGATAGATCATGCAGCTCTCTGGCTCTATCTATCTCTCTCTGGCTCTCAATGCAGCTCTCTCTCATAGCTTCTGGTTGTTCTCTGATTAAGATGGTTTACTTATCTTTTTTTCCTTTTTAATAAGAGCTTATTTCTGTTAGTTCTGCAGTGTTAATTCAAGTGTTTGATTTCAGTCTGTTCTGTTAACTAAAGTTGTAGTCCAGTTTGTTGGATTGTATTTGGCAGGTCTTGGGGGTCATGTTAGAGTATGGACGATTACAGCCGTTGATGATGGGCCAGCTAGCAGAGTGTGTGTGGAGATGTTTATTTTTTGTCGAGTCTGTTTAATTCCTCTTTATAGTCTACTCTTTCAGCTTGTTTCCTCCAAGACAGGCATGTTTTTTTGATTTGAAAAAATACCAAAAAATACAAAAAACATGTGTAGACCCATTCCAACCATCAATATTATCAGGAAAGGTTATCAAATATCAATTCAGATCCCTTCCCTGTGTCTCTTGGATTAAATATCAATCTATTGGTCAGGTTTGCGTCATCTTCAAAGTTGTAAACTGGTGACACCGCTCGGCATAGGAATTCCTTCAAGCCTTGAAGGATCCATGTGCCTTATGGATTCTTGTAAACCTTTTTAAGCATTTCATCAGTCCAGGTGTGAGCGATCTTGAGGTGTCAATATCGGTGTCATGGATGAATGAGGAGAAAAATTGGGCAGCAAGGAGTGAACAAGGGTGGGGGGGGCAGAAAGTAACGTTCCTTAATTTGATGCAAATCCCTTTTACTGGCGATCCCCTCATAAAAAACACAATCTGACTGTACCTAGTAATCCCCCCCCTGAGAAGAGCTTTGCATTGTTTAATTATGAAAAAATGGATGGTGTCTGTACTGTAGCCTAAAGATGGAGGTGTGATGTGGAATATTTTTAATGAGGATTGGTTTCCCTGGAAAGCTCTGCCCCTTCTGACCCCTGACCGAGTGCATGTGTCTGCTCAGACCCTCATTCCCATCAGTTAAGCGTGCTGCATTCCTTTAGAGATCCTGCTGTAGTTCAATATGAATGGACACAGGCTTTGTTGAATTTTGTTTGTTCGATTCGGGAGATACTGGGACTTCAAAAAGACACTGTCATTAAAGACTACGTTTTGAATGCTTTGAGTGTTAGTTAATACTTGGCATTGCTGCAGAGTGTCTCATTGGTAGAAAAATGGCAATATTTACCTTTCAGCCACAGAGACTCGCTTTCTTGACAGGGGTCTTTATGGGAAGGACTTTTTATCTCTCCCCTTCAAAGAAACCAGGGCATCATTTCAATAATCGGTTATTTGTTTTAGTCATTTGTCAAAATAAGTCAAACCAAATTTTTAAGCAGCAACATTTGCTGCTTAAGAGCTTCAGAAGTCATACCGCTACTGGTTTATGTGATGTCCCTACATTTCCCATACTCATACAGGTATAATGACACCAGTAATGTTTACCATCAATCATGTCGGTAGGCTGATTTAGAGCCTCTCTGGGGGTGAGCTAGCAGACTGATCCCAGAGTGATATTAGACGTAAGCCAGTGTCAGTAAAATCTCTCTATTTCATTCTGTCTTCGGATGATCATGTCCTGTGGCCACCATACATTGAGCAGCTTCATTTCTGGCCATCTGTTTTGAATCAAAACTCCATCCATTCTCCATTATTCTTAAAGCTCAATGTTAGTTTCCATGTCTTTGATAGAGATTTTGCACTGATTGTCAACAATAATCTTATTTCTTCTTCTTTTTTAGAATCGCACATTCTTGGTGATCTTATACCACATTTACCGTAACAATAAACAGTCATGTGCAACCAAAAGTGAAGTAATACAATAAATACAAATTCCTCCCTCACTGCATCATCCATACAAACACACACACACACACACACACACACACACACACACACACACACACACACACACACACACACACACACACACACACACACACACACACACACACACACACACACACACACATTGCTTATGTGCTGGGAGTTCCCTGGAAGGATAGGGTTGCAGACAGTGTTGAGTACTTGGGCAAGGGGTCAACAGCATACTGCAGTGATACATGGATGGGGCATCCATTGAAACGGATAAGGACTTATTACAATCCCACTTCCCATTATTGGTGACCTCATCCATTTACGGTACCTCAACTCAATCTGGCTGACTTGTTGAAGCCCAAAGCTGTTTACTGCTAGTGGGATGATTACTCTTTCTTTTTTTAAACAAACCCTGGTTGGTCTTTATCACATCATGGCCTACTGCTTTCCAAGTGTAAGGTGGAATCCTTTTCTCTTTTCATATCAGACTTTTTGTTAGCCTTTCTGTCCTCGATTTTAGTCATTTGTTGTTCTTTCTGTCACATTGACCCACTCCAGTCTTTCTCTTTCTGTAAAAAGCGATAAACAAAACCAACCCAAATCCTGTTGTGAATCCGTTTCCTCTCACATTACCCGAACCCACAGGACAGTAACTAGACTTCCCGTAAGACCCCACACTTTTAATGTAATCGCCATACTCTAAAACCCAGATGGTTCTGGCTTAAGGGGTCATTATATCACTTAAGGGTTTTCTCATCGCCAACCTATCATATCCTGCCATTTTCCCACACCGTAGCCCCCACTGTCTGTGTCTACGGCAGTGAAACAGCCAGAGCCCCCTTTGTTACTGCAACGCCACACTGCTTCAATTAAAACTGGCATATGTCAGATTTTGGTTGGCCCTGGGCTTTTGCTTCACTGTGTTATAAAATGTTTGTTTACCCGCACTCTGCCTCGAAGCTGTGCGGTCACTTTCTTTTAATTGGTTCATTGTGCTTTCGTTATGGGGCTGAATAATCTATACTTTCAAAGATAAACATGTGTCCGGTACGGTACCTCATGTCCATATGTATGACAATGCTCGCGCAAGCACACATTCTCTCACACACACACACACACACAGGCACAGGCACAGGCACACACACACACACACACACACACACACACACACACACACACACACACACACACACACACACACACACACACACACACACACACACACACACACACACACACACACACACACACCATGGTCAGCAGGGTGGGAACTCTGCCATAAAATAAGGTAATATAAAAGTCCCATGATGCACATCTGGTTGTTTTATGAACATGGTTAATGTAGTCATATAATGGACAATGTCCTGTAATGATGTTGAGTGTTTTGCGGAACACTGACCGAAACAGGTGATGAACTGTTACGACTAGGAAACGGTTGGGATACGGGCTGGACCTTGTTGGATACTTTTCTAGGCCTGTAAGGAGATCAACAGCAGAGTCAACAAGGACAATTCAATTGAATTAAATTGTATTTGTATAGCCCTTAATCGACATTACAGTCTCTTAAGGGCTTAAGAGGCCGAATATGTTTGACACCACCCTTCACCCAAGGGCAAGAAAAAATCCCTTAATCAGCAAGGAAGAAATCTTGAGAAGGAACACATAGTAGCGGATCCCTCCTCCCAGGGATGGGCAGGAGTGCAATGGGGGCCATAATTGACATACAGGCCATTTGGACACATAATATTGACTTTAAGTCTATCTTCTACTGTCAATCTGTACTCTGCTCTCTTCTTTCCCCGCTATCTGTTTGGTTCCCAATTACACCCCATATAAAAACATTCGCACAGCCAGGCAAGAGAGTTTCATATTGTGTTGTATTGTCACCTGCCAGCAGGGCTTGAATTTGTCTTCCTGACGTTTACATGCATCACTGTTACTGCCTCATGTCTTGTGTTTCAGAGCTCCACCACGGAGGCCATGCTGAAGCTACCCTTCCTTGGCCAGTTGCTGGGTCGCTTGTGCTGGTTGCCCCATGTCACTGCTGACGGTGCGCTCCCCCTCCCTGGACATTTGTAGTCTCTCTCATCACTGGGACTATTGCTGTTACTATTAGGTCATGGAGGAGACTTATAATAATATAATAATAATAGTAATAAGTAGTTGCAATATGTAACGTTTTTTTCAAAGCCCTTTACATAAGTGTGTGTGTGTGGGGAGTATATCACACCTCATCCACTACCAGTATGTAGCCCCCCCACGTGGGTGATGCACGGCAGCCAGTACGCCTGAGCACTCACCACCCACTGGCAGTCACAGTGGAGAGGTGGGGCATGATGCAATCCAATGAGGGATGATGAGGTGGCCATGTTAGTACAAGAGCCAGGTTGGGACTTTGGCCAGGGCTACAGGGTTTGCGCCCCAACTTTCTGAGTGCAATGGGATCTTTAGGGACCCCAGGGAGTCAGGACCTGGGTTTAACGTCTCATCCTAAAGACTGTGCTCTTCCACAGGACAGGAGTCCCTGCCTCCGTCCTGAAGCGCTCTAGATATTACATAGGCCAAAGAGATGAGCCCCCCCTTCTGGCCCTTCAACGTCTCTCCCAGTACCGCCCGGTCTCCCATCCAAGGTGTGAGTCTGCCAGTTTAGCTTTCAAAATAAACCAGCAGTGCAAGGCAGATACAGATAGAGGAGATGGGGGCATCTTTCTCAAGGATGTTTACAAGTAGGCTCCCCCTCCCCCACCGTTGGATAGAAGTATGAAGTCAATGCCTCATATTATGTGTCAGATCATTGGCAGGAATCAAAAAAAAATAATGTTTTGGGTTGAGCACCAAGGAAACGAAGATGTACACAAGGCTTTAGAATAAGCACTCAATCCCCACCCAGTCGCAGTGGGTGGGGATTTTAATACTGTAAAAAATTAAATGAGTCATTGAGGTTGAAATACGTTGCTGCATAAACACTGGAAGGGTTCAGAAACAAGCTACTTTTTGGTAGGAGGGAACTAAATGTACAGTGTGAATTCATACAGAAAAAGACGATTTACCTTTTTAGTAGATATAGGTAGATAAAGCCTGCTTCCTTTCATCCTGAACGAGTTAACGAGTCAAGACACGAGCTGATAGCAATGAGAGAATTGAGTTTGGTCGTGATTTGGAATGGCCTCTCTGGTGTAGTTGGGCTTCTAGGGTTACAGACGGTGAACTACCTGTACTGCATTGAGGTAGCCTGGGTTCACCAGACTTATTTGCAAATACGTATTAGTCTGGAACCTCTCAATTCAACTTTTAAAGAAGGGGTGTTATCCACGGACAAAGACCAAAATGCCTCTGGATGCAATTCGATTGATAAACCTCCCACCAATCGGAGAAACTAAACTTGACACATCAGCGGCCGCCATCTTGGTTGTTTATGAAAATCGCTCGACTTCAAGGCTCCCATTAGGTTCTGTACAGTCATTGTCTGCAACTCTCCCCATATAACATAAACGGTTGTGATCATAAAGGACCAGGCCTTCCGGAAGTCTTCCTGAGGGGGGGCCAGACACATATGCCAGAGCAAAGGAACCATGAGCTCACAGATTCGTCTGTTTCCAAGGCTAACCTTATGGGGCATCGGCATCAAAGTAGTGTTCTGGTACCTTTCATGTTTACATCCTGCTCTCGACTGCTGAAACCTGGATGTGATGCTGAATCCCCTCGTCCTTGTGTGGTTTTCTTTTGTGTCCAGCTGTATGCCGTAGGCTGCTGCTGCAGAGCATGTGGAGTCTATACTCCGATGAACCAGGGAGCCCTGTGGAGAGAAAGGCCAACCAGTGGATACGGGTAAGCGTTATACCTTTTCATGCACTTGTATGTCTTAGCGCACATGATGTCTTGGTGCATTAGGCCAATATACAACAATTAAGAGATGTTTAAGGCCATTTGGACAAACTTGGTTGACTTTTCTTTGTGTGAAAGAATAATTATATTTTGTCAATTGTATTATTCCATTTATTTTGCTTTCAGGGCAAATTCTTTTGGTTAAGATGGATCGGCTTGAAGAAAAAACCTTCTCTTAAGAGTCATTGTCTTTATATTTGAACTTTTAGGATATAAATCGGGCCTGTTACTTTGAACCCAACCATAGCGTGAAGATGTTCTACCCAAACCCAGACCGAAAAAACCGACCCGACCATAGCATGAGAAAGAACTTTCCACACACTCAACCACCACTAGCCTGAGCTTGAACAGAACCAGACACACACATGCATCAGTACGTCTTCATCAACACCAGCCTTGCTGTCTCTCGATTTCTACTTTAATACATTCATTCATCGATAAATCAGGCAAGTTTGACTTTCTGGCGATCTTCGGTGTTGAACTGGTTACAATAACATTGTTCTGCACGCAGCATTACATAATCTGTAGCAGGTTGCTTGAGAATCCTTTAAAGGCCAAATAATTGGAAAAAATATGTATGGGATTTTTACGCCTAATAAGATTTAATAGTTGTTTATTAATCCCAAATGGAAATTCAGGAATACTGTTATGGCCCAAAGTATTAAGATGTCATCCTTTAAATTTTTTTAAGCATAGCTCAACGTCTGAAAATACTTGGCTTCAAGAAACACAGTTTATTAGGCTTCATTCTACTTTAAACTATCACCTTTTATTAAACTGTTTCTTGTGTTATTGTTTTGTGGCTAAATAGTCCCATCCATTTCTGAGGGCTTTTTGAGCTCTGATTCAATTAGGGAGCAGTCCCACTGCTTGCGTGTTTGAATACCAGCCAGAAGGTGCTGGGGTTGAGCCTGATCTCCACAATATCTGGAAACAAGATGCGTAGCCCCCATCTGCTCATTAATACTTCATAATTCAAACTCATCACCCGGCAAGTTCCTGTCCATAAGATTACAATTGCAATTTGCTTACTATAAAACATCTGATGAATGACGTATGTGTAGGCGAGAGGTTTTGCGTCCTGTTTAGTCATGGTGTCAGTGGTACTTTCTAGGTGTCTGCTGTCGTAAGTAGTAGTTGTGTATCAGGCAAGAAGTAAACCTTATTCACTCCCTCTTGGCTGCTAGGCCTTTCTGCCTTAATTAATTTAGAATAGGACTGTGAAGTACCCTTCTTCCTCCTATGAAAGGAGTAGATGATTAAAAGGGTGAACAGTGCTTCTTGAGATAAGCCTGGGTTTTTTCCTAGACTTAAATATAACAAAGCAATTTGAATTGTTTGGTGGTTCCAGGGCCACACAATTGGCAGGTTAATCATACCTTCAGTTTCTTTATTTTGTATGGACAAAAGGAATGCAGAGAACTGGGAAAGAAGATATCAGCCACTTCCAGCGTTTGATCAGATGGCTCATGATAAACAACAGGGAACTGATTCTGCAAGATTAGTTGTTTGCATTCTTTAGATTATTTTTCATCCAATGAATGTATTAGAATTAAAACAGTGCTGTTTAAAGTCAATCTGAGCTCTTCCATATGGAAATGCAGGGTGAACAAATTGCACAGTATGGACCTGTCTGTGGGTCATGTGTGTGTGTATATGTATATGTCATACGCATGCACGCACGCACACACAGCATTTATGTTGGTGTCGTTGGGAACAGTTTGCATATAGTCATTAGATCATTGTTTTGTTCTAGCTCCAGGCCAAATTGTGACAAAACAAACCAAATCCAATAAATACAGCTTAGCGTGTGTAACAATATGTGATATATAATCTGCTAACTAACAATATATGAGCATGTTTCTGGACCACAGATTATGCATTCCAGTCCCTGTGATGTATAATCAACTTTGTATACGTCAGATGGGTTTGGCTGCGTTATGAAGTTGGTCAGCCTCACTGTTGGGATTTAGGATGTAATCAGCCCATACACATGTAAAGTCTGAATATACTCTCAGAAGGTGGTGCCCAACCACAGAGCCTTCTCCCTTTCCCCCGGCTCTTCAAATCCTCTCAATGAGGGGCTGCCCTTTATTCAGATAACACAGGGGTTGAAAATAAAAGCAAAAGTTCACCCAACCCTAGTCTGAGAGCTTGGAGGAGACGGGGCGATTTCTCTCTTGCTGTCCCTCGATGTTGTTGTTGTTGCGCTCGCACTGTTGCGCCCCCTCGTCTTGGAATGCAGAATGCGGCCTGTTTGTGATTAGCTCCATCTGATCTGGTTCCCTGGGCATTGTTGTCTCGCTGCCTGAGTAATGAGTTGACAGTCTGGAGCTAAGTGGCGTCCTAAACCCCCTCGCATAGCCTGGAAACAGGGAACCGTTGGCACTTGCCTTCGGTGGTGGAGCATATTGTAAATGCTCTCGAAGCAATCCCTCGAATACACAATATGTTCCAGCCCCACAGAATATGTTTCAAGTTTGCAGGGACTGGAGGAGAAGCACTGTTGTGAGGACCACCTACCACTGTCTGATGGTTTTGGAATATTGGAACAAAGAACTGTGATGCATTGTTACTCCCTGTCTGTTCTCTTTCTTTGTCCCGTTCCCTCTCCGTATAGATGGATAGACATGTAGATAGATACACATATCATTTGCCAGGTTTCCATTCCCTTGAATGGTCCCGTCTCTGGTGTCTGTTCTTCCTCTTTCGCACCGTCGGACTCCCTTCGCTGTGTTTTCAAAGGGTGCTGTCAAAAGCAGCCATAGTTAACTGTGATGTGCTTCTCATGTTCTGAGCTGTAATCGTCGTGTTCCCTCGGATCTTACACGAGAAGCCCGGGACCACCACGGTGCCAGCGAGGTCACTGCGTGGTCGCGGTGAACATAAAAGCTGTGTGAGGAGGACTGCGCTATTAGAGGGGGTTTGAGGTGTGTGTGTGTGTGTGTGTGTGTGTGTGTGTGTGTGTGTGTGTGTGTGTGTGTGTGTGTGTGTGTGTGTGTGTGTGTGTGTGTGTGTGTGTGTGTGTGTGTGTGTGTGTGTCCTGCTTTATCTTTCGATGAGTTTGATGGGTGTGTTTTCTGTGCATCTAAGAGCCAACTGCTGTAGGCCAGGCCGTCTCTTGGAACAGCGCCTTGTGACGCCTCTTGTTTTGACTCCGACCCTCCGATGGTATTCTGGGGTTTGCAGTTCGCGGAGGGGAACGGCACGCCAGCCTTCCCTACTTCTGTGTGGCCCGGTGACCAGTGTCATAAATCTGTCTTAGACCTCTCCCCTCTTCTCGTGATTTACAGCTTGTTTCAAGGGAGGAGAAAGAGGATCCACTGTGATGTACTGTTGTGAAGGCCATTTCATACTTCAAGGGAAGATAGTGGTTTGCTTCTTCTTTTTTAATGCTCAAAGGAAAGAGCATTAATGGAATGACATGAGTCGCCATAAAGACAAAATCCATGATTTTTTGCGTATCACTCATCCCTCAGACCTCCATTATCGTGTCTCACTCTCCTTTTTAACAGGCTCCATTCCCTCACCATCTTCTTGTTTTTGTTTTCCCCCCCATCTGCTGCTCTCAGCTTAAATGTTGAGGCTTCACGAGAATTCTTACATTGGTTTCGGGAGAATTTCGCCGTGGCTTTGTAATCGTTACCAGCAGGACGAGGCTCCCAGCAAGGCCAAGCGTAATCCCTTGATTAGCGCATCTTTTTTACCCTCTTCTGTTTCTTTTTTACATTTATAGCGGGATCGCTCTGATGCCTGCAGAGTGTCTGATGCCACCCCCACCCCGTTCTTCCCCACACTAAAAAAACAGCACGGATTAGAGAGACTGGTCACCTGAAATATGTGCCCCCATCTGTCCATTCAACTTCTGGTTTTGCCATGCCCTTGCTTTTGTAATCTTTGCAAATGGTCATAATGTCATTTCATAGACAAGGTTATTTTTTTAAGGAGTCTCTCTCACTCAGATTTGTTTCTCTACTCTCTCTGCTCTTTCTCGCTCTCTCTCTTACACCCTGTCTCTCTCTCTGTATGCTGTGTGTCTCTCTCTTTCATCTCTCTGTCTTCATTTATTCTACTGCCTAATCAATCTGTACTCTCTCTCTCTCTCTCTCTCTCTCTCTCTCTCTCTCTCTCTCTCTCTCTCTCTCTCTCTCTCTCTCTCTCTCTCTCTCTCTCTCTCTCTCTGTCTCTCTCTCTCTCTCTGTTACGCTCTGTCTCTCTCTCTCTCTCTCTCTCTCTCTCTCTCTCTCTCTCTCTCTCTCTCTCTCTCTCTCTCTCTCTCTCTCTCTCTCTCTCTCTCTCTCTCTCTCTCTCTCTCTCTCTCTCTCTCTCTCTCTCTCTCTCTCTCTCTCTCTCTCTCTCTCTCTCTCTCTCTCTCTCTCTCTCTCTCTTCCACGGCTCCATGGCCAGGGTGGGATGTGTTTGAGGGGTTGTGCATGTACTTGGATGTGCAGGGTTTTTCAGAGGGAGCTCAGATGGTAGTGATTGCGCTGGTTGTCAGAGACTATCTGGAGGGTAAGCAATCCTTGCATGCTGTAGAGCTTGGCTACAGAAACCACACTACCACCACCCCCGTGTCCTCCGCCTTCCTCCTCCTCCACCCGCCAGCCCTGCAGAGCTAAAGCCAATGCTCCATATATTCATGTATTCTCACTCCAACCCCTCTTTTTCTCCTTGTTGGTCCAGGGATTGATTAGAATTCATACTTTTAATAATATATCCTCCAGGTAAAATCATTGTCCTGAAAATAGTACCTTACATTATTCTTTGTTAACTTTATTAAAACGCTTGCAGTAGAGGATCACCAATTATTCCTCCTTGACAATTTGACGCAGGATTTGTGAGCCATAAGCTTAGGCTCCAACTATGAGTTATTACCTCCCTCTCAATTGTTCCCTCCATGAGTTCCTTCACCCTGATTAACGGTTCCCAGAAAAGAATCCACTTAATTGAATAGCTAATTAGAATAAGATGAGGAGGCCCCCTTGTGAAGGCTATGCTTGTTAAAAGCGCTGCATCGCTCAAACTCCATCACATAGCAGCAGCAGCCGCTCACATGCTCTCCATACACCCCGGTCTTCAGAGCTCTCCCTGCTCTAAAGACTCATGTGGTTAACACAATGTGAGGCCTCCTATATTTCCAGTAACTAATTAGCTTTGAAGTCGGCCATTGCGTGGGAGTCGGTGTATCAAAGTCACGCCTGCTGTTTTCGTGACAGATTGGGAGAAAATCGTAGACTAAACAAACATTGTGTCCCCCCCTCCTCCCCCCCCCCCCTCCGATCCTCCTTCTAGAGCGTTCTTTGTCAACTGGCTACGGAAGACGAGGACACTGTGACCCAGATACTAGTAAAGCACGCAAATGTCCCCCCGAGACGCTATCACCTCAAAGTCCTCACAGAGGTATGGTCTCTCTGTCACAGGGTCGCTCTGTCTCCCATACTCACTGTGTGTGTGTTCCTTGAGCACTTTAAAGTTATGCATATTGTTTTCCTTGTCAGCTCTCCGTTTTCTCTGAACATATTGAATATAAATGTGTTTTTCAGTCAAATGTAGTTTTTCTGTCAAATTTATGATTTTTTTGCATTTATTTATTTATATGTATTTTTGGGATAGGCACATTTTTATTGGCCTACCGTACTTTGTGTTGTATTGTATTTATTCTATCTTCTTTTAACAATGTCCCCCAGGATTGATACAACACTCTAAAGGTTCCTGTTGTGTGCTGAATGTAAACGTGTCTGTACCTCTGTGCTATCACCATCAGCTGGTGTCTCATCTGTCTGAGGAGGTGGGGAGGAGATGCAGCCCCCTCAGCGAGCCAAGTACCAGGTGAAGGGCACGCTGATGGGTCTGCAATATGTTAAATGATGACAGATCATAGATGAATAGATACTGCAGATTTATGTTTGCACTGATTATGTGTTCTTTCACCGTCGTAAAGTTTGTATTTTACCTTTCTCTTTTAAATTATTGTCTTTTGTTTTTGCATGTCTTTTAAATATGATTCCTGTCAATGCAAAGCACTCTGAAAGGTGCGTGACGGGGGCTATGTTATTAGGGGATGTACATAAAATGCATCATGCAATTCTTTTGTGGCTTAAACTTGGTTTAGCCATGAGGAAAAAGCATGAGAAAGGCTTTGGCAGTTTCAAACACAAGAATGTCTTCCCATAATAACAAATTATTTCATGGTTAAGGACCGAACAATTACCAAAAAGGCATTGTTGCCAACACAATAACTATCATTCCTAACTATCATTCCTATGATCATTGCATTGTGGCGTCGCCATGTTACAAGCCCTATATATAAACTTGTGTCAAAGACAACATTTAACCTGGATGTTCTGAATGAAACCACTGCAGGTGTTCATGTGACACCCTTCTGGCTGTGTCAGAGACCTGCATTCCCCTGGTCACATGCCCCGAGGCCGCTCCTCTGATTGGTGCATTGCTACAGAGAGCAGCGACCTGTGGCCGGGCTACTCTGAGCCAAGACTTCCTGGATGCTGTGAGCAGTGCATATTTAAGGTACAACAACATTAATGTGATAACCCACTATGCTACTGCTATATAATTATGTTACTTATTTGATTACCTTTATTACTGCGTTAACTAATACTAATTAATGGTTAGTAGACCATTAGTAAACTGTTAACCGTTCAGCAAAGTCACAACTTTTCTCGGTTTTGGGACCTCAGTGGTGGAACGAGCTCCCTGCCGTTCTCAGGACCGCAGGGTCGCTCACTATCTTCCGATTATAGTACTTAACTGGGGAGCAACTGCAGTAGCTGCTATCATTGCTGTAACACAGGGAATTGGTTAGCCTAGTGATTGTTGTACTTGCACTTGGTTCTATGAACATCCTTTCTGTACCGACAGCGATATATTGTTGCACTTCTACTTCATGACAAATGTACTTATTGTAAGTCGCTTTGGATAAAAGCATCTGCTAATTGCCCTAAATGTAAATGTAAATGTTAATTAACTGTTAGTGATATGTTATTAAATGTTTATACAGCTTCACACAAGCATTCCTTTTCTGTTTTGTATTTTTTTCTTCCCAGAAATGGTTTATCTTTGGAAAATGAGGCGGTTATGTCCTTGTGGTGCCACAGCCTGCCGAGCCTGGAGGAGGCAGTGATGGGCTTGTTGGACTGTATTTCCAGCAATGCATGTCCCACACTCCACATCATAGAGCAACAGCTGGAACAGTCAATGTTGGTAGGAGGCTTTTGCCTAAGAACGTATTCTAAAAGGGTTGTATGTGTATTTCTTTGAATAGCAGATGTTTAAACTACGGTACTCCATTTGCTTAATAAGGATCAAGTTTGCCTGAAGTTACCAAACAGTGTATGTAGCCTTACATTTGTACCTTCCCAAATTGAGTTAAGTGGGTGAGGCCCTGCCACAATGAACACTTAATACCTCCCCCTTAATGTTAGATGTTGGGATAAACAGTCTCAAATGTAAGCGTCCCACTTAATAAATCCCCACACACTCCATAGACCTTCAGTTTGACTTTGAGCCTTTCTGTAAACCGTGAAACCAGTGCAGTTACATGGCGATTCCTCATCCTATTTTACTGACTAGTTACAGCATTGCACCCCTTTTCACATCATTGCGCACTACTCGGAAACCCTTGGAATAATTTGTATTGACGCACACCGCCTGGCTCCGTGGCGCACGAGTCTCACATCATTTGGCTGCCGCGCGTCCAAATCTCACGTCGTTTGGCGAGGCAACACGTCTTCATCTCGCCAACGAGCCTGCTGTCACAAGACCGTTCCTGCTCTGCGCTCCATAAACCAATCCCCACCCCCCTCTCCCCGACGCACGCAATGAGTCCCTGATAATCATCTATTGATTGGATTTTTCGGGCCGGGTTGAAATAATAGGTCACGCTGTGGCTTGCAACAGCAACAGTTTGGTGTTCTTTCGGAAAAAAACAGCGGGGGAAGTATTAGAGCCGACCGCAGATGGATCAACAAACATGACGGAGCTAATATGTGCGTGAGCTGTGGTGGTGATACACTCCATAAACATACAGTACACTAATGTGTTGAATGCAGTCATTTGACACAGCGGAGATACAAGTACCCAAAGCACTCCAAAAGTCAGCAAAAATAGCAGAGAGCCCCAGACTGTTTTCCACATGTTTATCCACAGGGTAGATTTGCGTGAGAGATGTAGATTTAGAATTAGCCGTCGCTTCATGTGTGAAGGAAGCGTTTTGGCGAGTGTACGTTTGTCATCGGTGTCAGCCATGTTTTTTATCCTGGTACATCCAAGTGACGGTCCGCACGAGGCCTGCTGCAGAGGTACGAGCCAATGGCGTGTACGCTTTCAAATAAGGGGCCGTACTGCAAGGTTTAGACAGATGTGGAAACAGTATAAAGTATCCATACACACACACACACATGTAGGAAGTGCATGCACAGCGTATTCTGTGTTTGAGCCGACTTCCCCTCTGATGAGGCTTGATCCTCGCGGCTTACGTTTCTGAGAGTTGGTAATCGGGAATGTATGTCCGAAACAGCATGCAGAGGAGTTTTGTAAACAATTTAGATAGTGTGTGTGTGTGTGTGTGTGTGTGTGTGTGTGTGTGTGTGTGTGTGTGTGTGTGTGTGTGTGTGTGTGTGTGTGTGTGTGTGTGTGTGTGTGTGTGTGTGTGTGTGTATCTATCTGACTGTTATACATCACCGACGGATCAGCTTGTTAGTTTACACACACACACACACACACACACACACACACACACACACACACACACACACACACACACACACACACACACACACACACACACACACACACACACACACACACACACATTCATTCATTCATTTGACATTTGAGCCTGAAGGCAGAGTGTAATGGAGACTGAACTCCCAGTACCCAAGGACTGTCATATTGGACCAGATTTAATGTCATACACAAGGGTGTGTGTGTGTGTGTGTGTGTGTGTGTGTGTGTGTGTGTGTGTGTGTGTGTGTGTGTGTGTGTGTGTGTGTGTGTGTGTGTGTGTGTGTGTGTGTGTGTGTGTGTGTGTGTGTGTGTGTGTGTGCGCATTGATTTATAACCATGAGGTAAAAAATGACCGGATAGGCAGTTTTTCTTTTTCTTCAACTCCCTTCTTCGCCACACTTGTTTAAAGTGCAATCAAAAATGGGAAACCTGAAATTAGGCCCACATTCTTCATACGAGGCCCCCTCTCCTTCCCTCCTGCCCCTGTGATCCACGGAGATGCCGGCCCAATAACAATAAACACTCACTTCCTGGGACTTTCTGCCAAAAACAGGATGTTTGCTGCGTGCTGTAATTTAGCCTCCTTGAAGACCTGGTGTCGAGGTATGGTGAAGGATGCTTAAGAAACCATCTGTTTTTACTAGTGGAAAACCGTGATGGTAACACACACACACTCACACGCACATGCGTATGCACATGCACGCACATGCGTATCATATACGGATATTCGCAACTGATTCATATGAAAAACATACCATTACCAACCTATGGAGATATGAAACGTTTTGTATATATACCTTGTATATAATCCTGCGCTGTTGCGTTATATTTTATGCCCTTCACTCGCCACCTTGAATGCGTTCTTAAGTTGAAGAGCATTTGGAATCCCGGTATAAGCTCCCAGTTCAACTGAGAGGTTACAATTACGGCACAGAAACACAGAAGGGCGCTGTTGGTCCATTTTGCAGTTCAGACTTCAATGTTTAGAATGTTATGGCTACCCCCTGCTGCCAGGACTTTTGTTCTGTCTCATTTCCCCATTGAAGGAAAAGGTCACACACTTTCCGCAAAAAAATTGAAGACCCAACAAATCTGATCTTTTTAAATTTTTTCTCTAAGCTGGGAATAGCAAACGCAATACAGGCAACCGATATATCTTTTTCTGTGTCTTTCAGCCCAAAGCATGCGCCCAGCACTGTTCTTTGTTCCTGATTGTGAACGACATCTTCAGGTAGGTCCATGCGTGCGGCTTCAGTATTACAGTATAAATGACAGGATAAAAGTGTGACAGTGATACCCCAACTTGAACGATGTAACAGTGTGTGTCTGTGTGTGCATTGGCGTGTGATGCAGGTTCCTGCTGCAGCAGGAAGGGAGGCATCCGTGGATGCTGTCTCTGGTCCACTCCTTCACCTGCCGTTTCCTCAGGGAAGTGGCCCAGCTCCAGCCTCAGGTACTAGCCGTGTCTCTCCACCTGTGCGTCCAGGGACCACATAAAGACCTCCCCCACCCCCCTCCTCTCCACATCCCATCTCTTGACCACAAAGTCCAAAGCAAACAGCACGGATTTCCACACCAAAAAAGAAATCGAGTTGTATTGTTTAAAAAAGTATTGTTGAAAATTTAATTTATTTAGTGTACAGCCTTTGAGACTAAAATTGAGCTGACAGGAGGCATCTACATCTTGTGGGATTTATTGATGCTAGAGTCATCCAAGAGTAGAATATTTCAGCCAGTCGAAATTCTATATGAAAAGTGAGTTATTCAGCCTGGGGCATTTACCATGAGATCAAGCAGCCACTAGATGGCGACGATGCTTCAAGTTGACAATAGAAACCATTTTAATGATGACATTTCAGGCTTCTCTAAAGACAAGCTATTACTCACTCACTACTTTAGACTTCAGCACACATTATATCTCCTCCACAATGGCTAATTTAAAAGTGTTAAATTAGCATATTGTGACTCCTACTGAGCTTGATATCAGGGTTTATAGGAGTGATATGAGTTTGAGTTCAAATGCGGAGAAAGGCATTCGCATGTAAGGAAAGGCAGATGCATAGATACATAATGTATCTACATAGTGCTGGAAATTATAAAAAAAACATTAAGGATAATCATGAAAAATAAAAGGCAATCATTCGAAAGAGAAATGTTTCAATAATATAAAGAATAAGAGGGTAAAGGGATGCACCATGAGCGAATGGGGCTTTGTCTGCTCACAGGAGCGTGCGCCAATGAAGATGTTCTTCCCTAACGTCCCCGGACAGCTGCTGCAGCCCATGGTCGTCCTGCCGACAGGTATGTGACCGCTCCTGTGTGAGATCGGGCCCCACCCAGAGAGCAGGCGGGAGACTTTCAGAAATCCCAAATGCTCAAAACAGTGCCCTGTCCACTCTAACCGGCTGTGCAACTGTGTGACGCAAACGAGCGTAGCTTGGCTGGCTGGGTGGCGTGAGTGGGGGGGACTTTGGAAGGGTCCATCCTGAGATTCTTGTTAAGAAGTGAGCAGTACGTGCTCGCCAGCATTTTCATTGATTTGTAATCTATTCGCGATTTTATTATTCATTATTCATTATTAACTATTGATCAGCTTTGGCTTCAGATATCTCCAGGTTATTTTTAAGCTACGAACTGGTTACATATTGCAACGACTTTAATATGAATGAATGAATGAGTGTGTGTGTGTTTGTGTGTGTTTTTGTGTCTTGGTTTACATATTGCATGTACTAGTGTTTCAACTCTGTGTGTGTATTTGCGTATATCTGTGCATGTGTCTCTGTGTGTGTGTTTCTGTGTGTGTCATCCCGAGACAATATCTGCCCGCCTTGCGCCCTGACAAAGTCCTCGAGTCTGTTCTGGAGAGCCTAAAGAAAGCCGAGGCCAGTGCCTCTTCCCAGTGAATACAAGTTATCAGCTCCAAAAAGGGTTTGATGTTGAAATGGGGCGTCCCATAATTTGACTGAAGTGGAGGGAGAACGAAGCTTATATACACATACCGTCCCATCCTAAGCCAATATAATCACATAGGACTATAAACACCAGGCGGAGAGACTTCCTGTTCATTACTTGTTTGAAGGCTCCAACATATACATTTAGAATTAGAACATTTAGTCTTTGTACTCGACGGAGTGGAAAGATCCGCCGGCCAAGCAAACGTTTCAATATGTAACCCTGAATTCTTTTAGCTGTCTTATAGTAAAGTCTCTCCACCATTTGATTGTGGCAGGGTTCGGGGCTGTGCGCGGGCGCGCACCAACTAGTAACTAACCCCAATGTTAAACAGTCACACCTACTGCACTCCACATCAATTCATTCAAGCATACCTGGCTGGTATGGCGTATAACGATCTGTAACAGTGTTATGTGTGTTGTTGGTGGTGTATATTTAAGCAGGGACATATCATGTTGAACATGTGCATGTTCAAATGGCAGACGGCAAGGATGCTTATCAGTGCAAGCTCAGATTTGCCCACAGGCAAGAAGGTTTTCCTTGGACCCGGGGGGTAACTGTAGGGCCGTGGTGTCCCCGAGACAAGAGTTAATAATGGCAGCGCGTGCGATGGAGGGGCTACACTGCAAAACCCGCCACAAGAACTGAATTTTTGATTTGCTGGTCTCCATCCTTGCAGACCAGCCCTACAGAAAGAAAGTCTCGATGTGAATGGGAGCGTGTATGGTTGTGGCAAGGCTGGAGCCTGGGTGAGGCCGAGGGGCTCGGCTGGAGCCTGGGTGAGGCCGAGGGGCTCGGCTGGAGCCTGGGTGAGGCCGAGGGGCTCGGCTGGAGCCTGGGTGAGGCCGAGGGGCTCGGCTGGAGCCTGGGTGAGGCCGAGGGGCTCGGCTGGAGCCTGGGTGAGGCCGAGGGGCTCGGCTGGAGCCTGGGTGAGGCCGAGGGGCTCGGCTGGAGCCTGGGTGAGGCCGAGGGGCTTGGCTGGAGCCTGTTTGTCTGCTTTAAGTCCTTAAACAGAGCTCCCTGTGGATGAAACACGCTGTCCTCCCACAAAACAAATGCATCCACAATTGCAAAGGGCAGTGGCCTTTCACCGCCTCCCAAACAACATGATTCGTTTCCCCGGCTTTGATTTATACCGATCGTGATCGATCGAGGAGGAAATGTTTATTGATGCTGCTGTCGCTCGTTGGGCCTCTTCCAGTAAATCTGATTTGTCCAGAGATGCCCCCGGAGGCCTGGAAGGATCACCTGACCTGGATCGCCCAATCCCTACAGAGACTGACCGAGGAGGAAGAGCAGAGCCCTGAAGACACGGCTACCAGGTGTGTGTGTGTGTGTGTGTGTGTGTGTGTGTGTGTGTGTGTGTGTGTGTGTGTGTGTGTGTGTGTGTGTGTGTGTGTGTGTGTGTGTGTGTGTGTGTGTGTGTGTGTGTGTGTGTGTGTGTGTGTGAGAGGGAGAGAGGGGCCTGCAGGCTGCCATCCGCTGTGTGTATGCGTTGTGAGCTTATTCTGGTGTCTGGATGTCGTTGAGGGAGTTATTAGTTGAACATTCTCCTCAAGCAAGGCAGCAGCCAGGGCCTGGTGATCACGGTGGCGGCTCCTTCTCAGTACTCATTAGAGACAAAGAGAGAAGAAGCCAGGGAGAGACAGAGTGAGAGAGAGAACACTCGAATGAGGGAACCACTCAAAGCTCGGGTGGCAATTTATTTTAGATATTTTTAGATTTTTGGTTAAATTCTTTCTACATTCTGACATAATTTTATATCAACTGCTTTGACCGATATTGCAAATAATCCTGTATCTGTAGCAGTTCCTCTCTTCCTACCTACCTGGTTACATGCACACACCTATTGCACAGGACTAGAGCGTCCAACAATGCTAGGCACACCTATTGCTAAAGCAAGTGAGCAAGTTGCATGTTTTAGGAGAGGCCTGAAGGGGGGGGGGCAATGATTTTTTCAGAACTACATTTTGACTCCTTCCCTCGCTTTAAGCGCAGGGGGCAATAGAAGAGGTGGAAGAATGAGATTAAATGGAGGGGGAACGAGCATAATGGCTCTGCTAAGGAGGGGGACCATGACCCTGTAGTCGCTCTTGGACTGCAGCTCTCGGGGAGCCCGCTCCGATCCTGGAGTGCCGGAGGAACACCCCCTTCCCCTGACGCCCCCGAATACGGTCGTTCCCAGCCAGCGATGGGGGTCCCAGCGAGCGGTCGCTGGAAGTTGTGTTGCGCTGAGCGAGGACCCTCAGAGGAACACAGGGGAAATAACACACACACACAAAATAAAACCTGCCAAAGGTCCAGAGAGGGAGGAAACGGAGGAGAGGAGAGCTTTAATGTCCGCATTAAGGAAATCTGAGCGATCATATCCCTCTCCTCACTCGAAGCCATCACTTAGCCGTTGCAGCTGTTTGGCTCCCTTTCAACGCGCTCCTTTGCCGCGCCTTGCTGTCTGTCTTGCTCGTTTTGTAACATTGTGCACTGCAAAACTCGGGGGGCTGCGCAAGCAATAACACATTTAAGAGACGGTTGTAAATATTGCAACAGCGATATGAGTTGAGGTACGGGCCCGCAGTTCAAATGTTCGGTTCAGTGCGTCGTAAAAGAAAACAAAGCAAAGCCTTGTGGTTGTCTATTTAGAAACGATATGGTCGGAGGTTCTTCATGGGTTTTGAGAGGCTGCCGTACTCCGCCCGTGCTGCAGGGGTCAGCGAGTCGTGTTGGAGGCCTGGCTGCTGCTGGTGCAGTGTGCCCACTGGGTGGAGGTGGCTGTCCAACTACTGGTGTCCGCTGGGCCCCAGGACGGGGAGCTGCTGCTATGGCTGCTGACCTTCTACCACCACCCCACTAACCGCGGGCACCACAGGACTCTGCAGCTGGTGAAGCACACACACACACACACAACACACACACACACACACACACACACCACACACACCACACACACACACACACACACACACACACACACACACACACACACACACACACACACACACACACACACACACTAATCCTTCTAGCCCTCTGCCATATATGATAACTGATTTAACATCGCCTAGGGGCCTCTTTTATTCCCTCTGGTGGCTACAAATCAAATAATGCAGCTTGAAATAGGTTCAAAAAGTGTGTGTGTTGTGTGTGTGTGTGGGGGGGGGGTTGTCATCCATGTCACAATACACTGATGTACTTTCGTAATCTCAACAATATATTTTTCAAGCCTTGGCTAAGGCTCTAATTAGGAGCCATAGCCATAGCTATGACGACAAGAGCTCGTTGCCATCACAACCCGGGTCTTAAAAGTCTTTTTGCTGCCGAAATGAAATGAACAGACTGTAGCAACGGCGTGCTATTCCTCTGGAGTCACAATCAGAAACAGACTGAACCGTTAAACCGAAGAACAGATACGTTGGAGGCATTTAGCTCTGTGTCCCAATGTATAATCTAATCTCGCTTATGAGAGGGTGTGTGTGCGTGGGGCGGGCTCCACTCAAACCACTGGCCCAGCTCTGTCCTGGAAACTGGGTCACATGGTAACGTGACATCACGGCCCCGCCGGGGCGTCGGCGTCGGTGTCGGTGTCGGTGGCCCAGGGCGGGGCCGGCGGTGTCCAGGGCTCCAGAATAGACCGGCGGAGGGCGGATCACACGCTGGGGTGATTAATTATGGATGACCCCCAAAATGACCAGGAGGGAGCCGGAGACAGAGGGAGGGAGGGAGGGAGGGAGGGAGGGAGGGAGGGAGAGAGGGACGAACGGATATATATATATAATATATAGAGAAAGAGTTGACCATAGAGTGACCAAGAGAGGGAGAGAGAGAGACCAAGAGAGGTGGCGAGAGACCGAGCTGGAGAGAGAGACCAAGAGACGGGGGGGGGGGGGGGGAGAGGAGACGGAGTGAGGGGGGGAAGAGACCAAGAGAGGGAGAAGGAGACCCAAGACAGAGAGAGAGACCAAGAGAGGCAGAGAGAGGCAGAGAGAGGCAGAGAGAGGGCAGAGAGAGGGAGAGAGAAGCAGAGAGAGGGAGAGAGAGAGAAGAGAGAGGGAGAGAGAGAGAACAAGAGAGGCAGAGAGAGGGAGAGAGGCAGAGAGAGGGAGAGAGAGAGAACAAGAGAGGCAGAGAGAGGCAGAGAGAGGGAGAGAGAGGGCAGAGAGAGGCAGAGAGAGGAGAGAGAGGCAGAGAGAGGCAGAGAGAGGCAGAGAGAGGAGAGGCAGAGAGAGGGAGAGAGAGGAGAACAAGAGAGAGAGAGAGAGAGAGCAGAAGAGAGGGAGAGAGAAGCAGAGAGAGGGAGAGAGAGAGAACAAGAGAGGCAGAGAGAGGGAGAGAGGCAGAGAGAGGGAGAGAGGCAGAGAGAGGGAGAGAGAGAGAACAAGAGAGGCAGAGAGAGGGAGAGGGGCAGAGAGAGGGAGAGAGGCAGAGAGAGGGAGAGAGAGAGAACAAGAAAGGAAGAGTGAGACCAAGAGAGGTTGACGGCAAGTTAGCGAGGCCGAGCCTAGTTAGCTAGATAAGAAGGTAGGCCGAGGCTAATGACGTACTATAACACACAGGGTCTATCGCAACCAGAGAGAGGGCGTGCTAATGAGCCAACATGGGATGGATCCCAGGCCAAGTGTGTCTGGGGGGCACTGTGAGTCTCCCTGGGCTCTCTCCATGAGCCAGACTCTCCCTGGCTCTAATGCGTCCTCCCTCAAGGTCGCACACATCTTGTTTTCATTCCCCCCGTTTATTGATCTAATATAAGAGAGGCACACAGGGAAGAGATTCGTTTCCCACTGCTTTCTGCATGTAGGGTTTGGCTGTTTGACTTCCAGATGAAAAGTTGAACCCTAATGTGCTCAGGATACCTGTAGGCATCCTTGAGCAGGATGCCCTAGCCCCGGTCGTCCGTCTAATACGTACTGTAGGTCGCATTTGATTAAAGTGTCTAGAAAAGGCTAACGCCGTAACGTGATGTGCCTGATCTAAAATGTGTCCCTTCTTAAAATGAATACACAAAGGCACGAGTCAGAGAGGCATGGGGCCACACGAGATCCCTCCTCCTGGACCCTTCACCGCTCGACGCATCCCAACCTCTGCAGTCATTGGTGGAGCTCCTGTCACTCCAGGCACAGCCCCGCCCCCTGGCTCCAGAGCTTGTCCTGGGCCTCCTGGTGAACGTGGCGGCGCTCTCTGAGGAGCCGATCGGCAGAGTGTCAGAGGTGGTGCAGACGGTGAGCCCCCCATAATGTGGGAGAAACCCTAACGTGATACTGGTGATGATGAACATTGACTATAACGTTAAAGCCACTATTCTGTACTGATGGGGGGGAGGAGGAAGGAATGTTTCTTACCAACTAAGAAGCTATGACAGCTTGAACAGGTTGTGATGGGATGAATCCTTTGCTAAAGAACCTAATCAATGGGATAGTTATATTTTAAAAACAGGATAGGAGTAGGATGCCATGTTCACAATGTATGCACACACATTCATCTTTACCGACAAGGATAACAGAGTGCATGTGTGTTCCTGTGTGTTGTGTGTGTGTGTGGGTCAGGTGGTGCGGCGCTGTGACCTCGTCACTGAGGCCCTGTACGTCCTCAGCTCGGTGGAGCCTGGAGAACAGGGGGAGGGCCGCTGGTCTGGCCACACCCACCGAGGTCAGCTGAGGATCAGAGCACTCCGGGACACCCTCACACACACAGCCCCGGAGACATGCTGAGAACCACACACACAAAAAACACACACACACACGTTTTCCCCCACACACCCTGTAATGGCACACGCGACTGTAGGGACCACCCTGGCGGTGTTTGGGACTGTTTGGCAGAATGAAAGGAGACAGCGCCGCGCGGGGACGCCTGTTTTCACGGAGGAGAGAGCGGAGGAAGGCCCAAGCGGCGCGACATCACTCTGGCGGGAAGCGGCTTGTGAAACGTGTCACAAGCCCACCCACTCCCATTGTTGTGTTTGCGGTACGAAGCCCAGCGCGCCTCGTACCCGCCGCTGACAGGCAGGCGCTCTCGGAGCAACGAGTAATGGGTTGTGTACGTGTGCTTTGGAATTGAACATGACTTGTGTCAGGTCACGCTGCCAGTGATCGTATTCGCTACACGTTACGTTTAGGAATGACTTTTTCTGCCGACGTTTCAACTCCGATGCTACATGTCCCAGTGGATGAGTTCATTTCGACGGGATTCAGTCTTCATTGTGTTGTATTTAGCCATAAATATATTAAACCTGTTAATGTTTGTTTTGTGTGTGCTTTTGCTAAGCAATATATTTTTTTGCATGTGTAGACAGAAGCTTTTAAAAGATCGACATGATCTGAGATGAGATAAAGATGTCATCCTAAACTGTTTTTAATCTGAGTCAATCTGACATGCGTAGTAAGGGATGTTACATTAAAGACTGATACATCAGTAAATCAGCTTATGGGCAAAGGTTAAATCTCACAAAGGTTGTACTGATGCAAAATGAGTTGGATATCTGGTTTGGGAGGAGAATATATGGCCATCAAAATATCTAAATGACTTTGTTAATGTTGAGCTTATTGTAGATACTGTGGTGTACAACAATGGGTAAAGATCCCTTAACTATTTTATAAGATATTTATGCCAGTCAGGTAGCCCTTTAACTTTTAAGCAGATAGGTTTTATTGTGCTGCTTGACATAAAAAATGCACAATGAATACAAACAGTAATGTCTTTACATCATGAAAACAATGATTGTGAATACAAAAATACCATTTACAATGGCCATCTCATCTCTGGTATATGTGGTAGGTAAAGATGACAGACGCACATATGGGTCAGCTGTTGTGTATAAAAACATGACTCACCTGATAGTATTTTCAGTCTAAACTTTAAAACCGGATCGTGACCTCAGACTGAACACATACACATACAGCGGCCCAGAGGGAGTTAGAGGTCGATGGAAATATCTGTTCATCTCTAATCCTTTCCTTGTTTACATTCTTTATGCACACAGACATGGATAACTTCTATCTCAGACCAAAGCAAACAACCGTCCATTCACCGGGGTTGACCAGGGCAGGAGACAATGGAGGTAATTTTACTTCACGTCGCAGGGTGGTTGATCATTATCAGGACACGGCAATGCTGTCACACACTCTGGCACAGTAGCTCTTTCATAAGGACGTTAACGGACAGCTATCCTGTGTGCTCGACCATCGACCGTCATTGTTGGGAGACGACGGTGTCACGGCTGTGAGGATTCTTGGAGCCATGGCGTCTATGACCTCTGAGCGCCAAGCTGGTGCCATGAACCTGAAACAAAGAGATGCGTCACAATCCAATGAGACCCGATTTCAAGTCTTCCTGATCTTTTTGCATCGACACAGGGTTTTATTTCAAAATGGGAATAACGGCGTAAAAGATAACACGTTAGGTCAGAACCAGAAATCCGAAAAACAAACGTACAACATGAAACCCAGGGTTATACGACCTACAACAGTAGGGCTGGCACGTGGACATGTGCCATGTTAGACGCCGACACCGTGCCAGGGCGTGTGGCGTTCCCCAGCGTCGGTGAGGAGCAGGCCTGACTCCTGTTCCTGCTGAACTGAGCCAGTGGTTCTGTAGGACTGATTATCAGCTCAGTAGGCACAGGAGTCCCAGGCCCGTGTCTCGGACTGCGCACGATAACTCCTATTCACCGTGGTCGGCACGGCGACCAAACAAACAAAACACCAAACTACAAGGAGGGCTTTTATTTTCTAATAATAGGGGGGGGGAAAAAACACATCTAATGAAATCACACCATTTTCCACCAGGAATATGCTGTGCAGTCCATATTAATTGGAACGGACAAGACGACCAGCCCGCTCTGACAGACGGTGTACACACTGACTTCTGTCGTCGTGATAACTGGCCGATATTAATAGAGTGGTGACAAGTGGCGCGGTGACTTATGGCGCACAGGAAACGGCTCACCATGATTTAGGCGGAAAGAGTTTATTTTGGTTTGCTTTCTGTAACGTTCCTTTGTTCTTCCCGTGTGCAGAGAACCATCCCCGACCCCCATTAGAAAGCAATAAATCACCTTCTACATTACAGGCTCGGATGGCAATCCCCCCCTCATTTTAACGGCCCTTTGATAGCCATTACTCTTTAACCAGGCCCTAAATATAGGTCTCAAACTGGCAGCCCTCTTCCACATGGCCCTCATTTCTTATTCACACATCTGTCCTCGCTTAGGCTCCACTTTGCTGGCATAAGCGTAGGGGAAGGTATAATAGCCTTTCCATTTACAATATCCTGGCTCTTACTAAACAGCCAGACGTATGTCACCATTCGGACTTATAGATCGACCATTTCAGAGTGCAGCATAGAGCAAGGCTTCTCGAATCGAGTAAAACACATGTTTTACATGTTTTCATGGGACGAATTCCGTGCCGTTCCCCATTTCCCATATCAAACTCCCTCGCCGCAAAATATATAGACATTTCAATGTGGTTTAGATGGAGTAGTTTCAGAATTGTGAGCTGTCTAGGTTCATCGACACTGAAAAGCAAGCAATCAGAGACAGAGATGTATTTCATCACTGTGCTGATTGATGCCTAATGTATGGGGAGGACATAAATCAACGCACAAATGAAACTAGGCTGACATCGCCAGGATTGTCTCCTCACAAGCGAGCGACAGCATTGTTTGTTCGACGTATCTTGACTTATACGGGAACTGTCCCATGGTGCAATCTGTCACGCCCGCGACTATAATGCGTGTGATTTATGTGCGAGTGGGAATTCCTGCGTTTGTTTGTATCACTGGATCAGAACATTCTGTTTCCTTTCATTTATCTCAAGAACAATTAGGGAAAAAAGCTAAAAGCATCGGGCAGGAAGGTACGCCGCATTGTACAAATATAGAGAGCCTGATAAGTGAGGGGCTAAGGGAGAGATGTTAGCCTCTTCTATTTTCAAATGCTTGGCTACGCTTGGTGTTAAACAGTGTGGGAACATGTCCATAAGGACTTGGGCGTTTTCTTCTTTCATCCCACAGAGAGAAAGAGAGATAAAATCTGAATCAATGCGTTTATTTATACATATGCCTTTGTCCTTTTTTTTTTTACAGCCTAAACATTACCTAGTCCATAATCCCAGCCTTAATCATTTAGACCCGGAGCTGAATACTGATTTGCCAATGTATCGAGACACTCTGGCTGGGCTAATATAAAATATATTAAGGTGTCCGTCCATGGCAGTAAGTGGCAATGTTCCCCAGTGTCAAATGCAGGCGGTCTCCTCCAGCTTACTGTTGTTTGCATCACCTTTCCCCCATTCCTGATATAATATCTCCAGGAATGTCTTGAAATAATACCTTTTAAAAATAAAAATAAACAATAAACAACGATGTCTATCACAAAAACGTTTTTTATAATATAAATCATCAGCATCTCCCTTCCTCATTATTATTTTTTATTATTATTATTATGGTGATTAGTGTGTTCCAGTCGGTAAACATTGTTGTATGAAAATCCCTGAAGAATCCTTGCACTAATAACGAAAAACTAAACGTGAACAGGATGAGGCGAGGAGGAGTGATAATGCTGCTGATGATGAAGATCATAAGGGTGGACTCCAACACAGTGTCTGTCGGTAGGATTAGCAGCCGTGAAGTCTCGCTAGGCCTCATTAGGAGCAGTGGGAGCCAGTTAGGCTGGCTCCCACTTTAAACACTTGGCTTCAGCCCTCAATAACAGTACAGAGTATTCACCGCTGTCCTACCCAGAAAGAGAGAGAGAGAGAGAGAGAGAGAGAGAGAGAGAGAGAGAGAGAGAGAGAGAGAGAGAGAGAGAGAGAGAGAGAGAGAGAGAGAGAGAGAGAGAGAGAGAGAGAGAGAGAGAGAGAGAGAGAGAGAGAGAGAGAGAGAGAGAGAGAGAGAGAGAAGAACCACAAAGGAAATGAACGGGGAGAGAGACGAGGAGGAGGAGAAAAGGGTGAAAGACAGGAAGGAACTGAAACTACCAGGTTTGGACAAAGGAGAAGCAGGAGGAAACAAAAACGTAGTGACAGAAGCGGTGGAGGAAACAAGACAGAGTCCAAGAGGGATGGGGAGAAAGGAGGAGAACACGTTAGAGGAGCCAGAGAGAGAGAGCGATGGGCCGGATGAAGCGTTGGAGCATGGGGTGGTGGGGGGCTCATTAGTAGCGCTGCGTGGGGTTTCCAACACATGAAGTGACCTCTGAGCTCAGACAGACACACAAACACTGACATGTACACACACACACACAACACACACCACACCACACACACACACACACACACACACACACACACACACACACACACACACACACACACACACACACACACACACGAGACAGACCGCAGGTGAGGGAGCAGAAGGTGGTTATATAAACAGACTGGCAGGTAAAATGGAGGTTGTGTGTGTGTGTGTGTGTGTGTGGGGGGGGAGGGGGGATTACAGGAGTAGAAACGTGAGAGGGTGGGAGGCCGGTGGAAGGCCGAGGGAGGCGATATAGGAGAAGATGGAGGATACAGTTTGGATGTAACAGGAGACGGAGGAGACAATGTCGGCAGCTGAAAGGTCAGGCAAGAGGAGTCTGGGAAGATGGTGGGCTGGAGAGGAGACAGGAGGAAGAGGGGAGGAGGAGACAGGAGGGAGAGGGGAGGAGGAGACAGGAGGGAGAGGGGAGGAGGAGACAGGAGGGAGAGGGGAGGAGGAGACAGGAGGGAGAGGGGAGGAGGAGACAGGAGGGAGAGGGGAGGAGGAGAGACAGGAGGGAGAGGGGAGGAGGAGACAGGAGGGAGAGGGGAGGAGGAGACAGGAGGGAGAGGGGAGGAGGAGACAGGAGGGAGAGGGGGGGAGGAGACAGGAGGGAGAGGGGGGGAGATACGTGAGAGGGAGAGAACACAAACCTGATGGAATAAGAGGAATGTGTGATGGTAAACACATGTGTTGCGCATTTGGAGGGCGCGGTGTGCACAAACGCACGCACACGTCGTCATTAACGGGTTTTTATTAGAATACCACTGTAACGAAGATTGACATCACTTTTTTTTGCTTTTAAGATTCCTC
>OLKM01000187.1:289522-292022 GCA_900291075.1 Melanogrammus aeglefinus
CCTGGAAGTCATTCAGGTTGATAGAGACAAATATCCGTCTTCAAATAATCACCAAGGGACTCTTCTGGTCCAGCAGTCCCCCAATCAGAACCTTTCCCTCCCTCTTTTGCTTTCTTCCTTTTATCTTTCTTTCCTTCTTTCTTTCTATCAACCCATCTATTTCCATGTAGCGTGTGTACGAATGTGCACAGAGGAATGTTGAGGTAAACAGCAAGAAGTTAGTCTGACTTCTTCTGAGTAAGCCAACCCGGACCAAAGCCTGCCTGTCTATAGTTTACTTTGAGGAACAAGTTCCCCACAACACATCCTGTCATGGCATGGAGAATTCTATACACACTCATATACAGAATAGCAAACACACAACAAACACACACACACACACACACACACACACACACACACACACACACACACACACACACACACACACACACACACACACACACACACACACAAACAGTCACACTACACAAAGGACACACGAGCACACGCATAGGACAGATGACATCAGGGATTCAGGATGGATTCAACACAAAGGTCTGTTGGATAAGGCCATCAGGTGGGCAGTCACAAAATGGACATATCAAAGCTCCCATTGACCAGGTGAAAGAAGGACACAGGAAAATGGCTGCTGTTGTTAAGTTTAGATAGGCGGTGAGTTTGTGTGAGTGTTACTTTGTGGTGTGTGTGTGTGTTGTGATGTGTGTGGTATGATGTGTATGTGTGTGTGAGTGTGTGTGTGTGGTTGTAAACAAACTGAAACGTCAAGATTACATGTAATAACACAATTCTCTTCAGCGGTACATCGTTTCCCACCGGGGAATTCAACATAGTTTAGTATTGCTGTGCATGTCCATCTAAATCCTTTTCACAGTAAATGAACGGTGACCTTATCAAAACATACTTTTAACCACATTTCTTCGACTCAGGAAAAATGAATGCTGGTAAAGCTGGAGTAAAGATTCAAGTCAGATTCAGAGATAAGGGCTCACCATTGGCTTAGTGAGACGATGCTAATATTCACATTTGGGATAAATATCGGTCTGCAGAGAGAATCCCAATGTCCTCTTCTCATTGGGCCCTACTCACCCAGCTAACTCAACATGGGTGTACAATGAAACATGTCATTTATAAGCCAATGAGGGTTAAGCCTGACAGATTACCTGAGACGTCATAGGATCATCTCCTCCACCACTCTGCGTGCTGATTGGTCCATCTCCTCCTGAACCAATGAGAGACAGCGGTGGGCGAGAGCCTGCTGCTCTGCCTTCTCCTGCACCATCAGCTCCCCATACAGATAAACTCCCATGGCCTGAAGCACACCACACACACACACACACACACACACACACACACACACACACAAACAAGCACACATGCACACACACACACAAGTGTGCACACGCAGGCGCAGAAACACGTTGTACAATGTTAGATCATGTTTCTCACATCTAAAAAGGTGCAGTCCATAGGGTTTAAGAGCTATTATTTGAGTGTTTTTGAGTTCTAATGACAAATTTACTTATTGTAAGTCGCTTTGGATAAAAGCGTCTGCTACATCCATCTTGCCTGTCAAATCACAGGTGTGTGAGAGCAAACTTATCGATGGAGGAGAATTATAGGGAGGAAGGGAAGTAGTAGAAAATAATGGGACATTTTTTGGTTGATTTGTTTCAAACTCTCTCTTAATAGCTCTCCAATCGCAAATAAAGCACCTCTACTTCAATGTATACTATAACTCCTATGTATACTTCCGACTAAACAAAAAATGTTGCGTGCATTTATTAAGTTACCTGGTCGTGAACCAGGAAGTGTTGGACATCTTGGTAAGCCTGGGAATGCCGGTGTTTCACCACCAGTTCACACCAGCGATGCCTGACCTGGGAGTGGAGCAAACACACACACAAACAAGTTTAAAGTCCCTTAAGATCACTGCATTTTTGTACCATTGACCAAAGAATTACCAAAGAAATAACGTGAATTGAATTGAAGAAGATATAAGCTACCTCTCTAAATATAAAAAAAATTAAGCCTTTGCAAACCTTTATTCAAGGAACAAAACTAGAGAACATTGCACTGACATGCCAATTTAAGGTACACTGGTAGGATACAACGTTTATTTCTGTTCATTTTGCCTGACCTTGACATAACTTCTTAAACCTAACCTAACCTCTCAATCTCAAAAACTTGGATGCGGATAAATATGGATTTGCACTCCTAACATGTTCTGCTCTGAAATGTCCATTTCCTAAAGTGATCTTTCAATGTCCCTATACAGAATTGTAGTTGTTGAACGTGTTTATTTTGTGCTGTCATGTTTGATTGTGACTATGTGCCTCTGTGTATGGCTTTTAGAGTTGGAGTTTGTGTGTGTTTCTGTATCTGTGTGTGTGCATGTTTGTTTGTTTGTTTGTTTGTTTATCTGTGTGTGTGTGTGTGTGTGTGTGTGTGTGTGTGTGTGTGTGTGTGTGTGTGTGTGTGTGTGTGTGTGTGTGTGTGT
>OLKM01000187.1:297022-299522 GCA_900291075.1 Melanogrammus aeglefinus
AAGATTGAATCTGCAATTACAGCAGAATTTACTACAGAGCACTAAGCACACTGCCTTTGGGATAGGTAGGAAAAGTCTTCTGTCAATACGTTTTAAGGTGCCTTTTATGTGCAGGCATCATATCCTGGGAGGACTAATCCTAATTGTCTTTGCACGATGCGTGTATGGCGTGCGTACGTGCGTGCCTGTGTGTGTGTGCGTGCCTGTGTGTGCGTGCGTGCCTGTGTGTGCGGGTGCAGGCTGGTACCTCAGCGTCCCGCGTGTGCAGGTGGTAGGTGGTGTTCAGAGATCGCAGGGTGGAGCGGCTCAGCACGTCCTCCTCAAGCAGCAGCTCCAGCAGCAACACCAGCCTGTCTGACGTCAGCTGGGGGCCACACGCAGGGACAGAGAGGCTCGGGTTAGGGTCGGCTGACTGATGCACAACCAGCGATAGAATAACAAGGGTCACACCCACACTCGAAAGAAACGGCAGAAAATAGAGAGCATGATTAGACAACAGACACATATACACACATACACACTCACCAAAATAAAATGGGGTGGCTGGCAAGTTGCTTACTTATGCAACAACTTATCGAATAAAAATAGATAATATCCATGCGGCAAAGAAACTATAGGAAATACAGCCCATAATGAATACACACGCAAATATATGTGGGTGTCACCCGCAACAACTGCAAGGCCAGCAAAATGATCTGGATAGCTGAATTACTCATTTCATAGAGAAGGTGTTCACAATGCCAAATTATGTTTACATTTATCAACAAGAGCGGGGTATTTGTTTTGTTCTATGGAGAGTGTTGGCAAAAGTGTACAAATTGCAGGGATGTGGCTTAATAAAGGTTATTATTAAATGATAAAAAAAATTATCATGTAGGTTTAACGCTCTCACTGCATTTTAAAATATATGAATAACAGAAGTATGAAATACTAAATAACATGAGGAAAGAGGGTAAAATATTCTTTGTACAATTATAGGAAAATTAGTTTGCAGCTTTCTCGACTTTCTCCCTATAGTTTTAAAGGAGAATGTTTTGTATATACGGATATCAATATCTCTCTATTGTCTTGAGGATGATGTAAGAAACAAGGTTTTCTTGATATAGAGCAGAGAGAAATGAGACATTCTCTTCTCTTTAAGGACTAATCTCTCCAGGGACAGTCATGAGTCAGAGATGAATTGGAGCATTATTCGAGGATGTGGGCAGCGATATGAGAGAGTGATTTCTTTCTCCGGGGAAGGGCCCACGTGTTGTTGGGAGCTGTGCCCAGCCATGCCTGCGTCTCACTGGGATACCACCCGCACTGTCAACCCCCCTCCCCCACACACACACCCTGGTCCCATACTGAGACACAATTAAAGACACAAGGATCCAGAGAGAGCAGAGAGTGCCGTAGGGAACATACGTGTTGAACTGTGAATACTGCGTGTCTGTGTGTGGCCTTTTGACCGTGTGTGTGTGTGTGTGTGTGTGTTTGTGTAGGGGAGGGATTCTTTTTGTGTTTGTGTGTGCGTGCATGACTGAAAGATGTATGCATCAAAGAAGAACAGGGGGCAAATGAGGCATTGAGGAAAGAAAAAAAAAAAGAGATGAAGAAAGTGAGCCAGAAAGAACAAAATAAGTGAAGAGAGCGCTGATGGCAATGCAGAGAGGCAGAGGATGAGAAGCAGAGCCATGGAAGGAAGATGGTAAACCACGAAGAGCCAGAAAACAAGAGGCAGACACGAACGCACACAGCAAACAGAAAGAATGTTCAAAGTGTTGCCAAGCGTTCAGCTCGAAATAGATGAAACACTTCAGTCATTTCGCCTCACTGTTTTTCCTTGCATGAACCAAAAAACTGCTGCTTTCCATCTCCGTGACACTCTTTAGCAAACATCCTCCCGACTAAGATCTGCTGGGAAATACCTGCAGACACCCTGAGATCAGGAACCAGCGCAGCATATAACAGTCGGAGCGGCGGGAATAGCAGTCATACAGAAGCTGGCGGCATGTCAAGTCAAGCAACACTACTATAACACACACATACAGATAACCCAAACACACACACACACACACACACACACACACACACACACACACACACACACACACACACACACACACACACACACACACACACAACACACACACACACACACACACACACACACACACACACACACACACACACACACACACACACACACACACACACACACACACACACACACACACACACACACACACACACACACACACACACACACACACACACACACACACACAGTCAAACGCGGTCATCCAACCCCAGCAAAAGGTCTGAATTTCTTGTCCTCCCTCCTTTCCAATCTCCCCTCCTGTTCCACTTCACACTGTTTTGTACGGGTGGGAATGGTGGGAGTGAGTGCTGTTTTTCTGCAGAGGCCCCTCCATCTATGTCGGTAATACAGGATGCACAAGGGTGGTATCCCCCCCCAACTGCCTCCCATCGCCTTTGAAAGTTGAGTGGAGCCCCC
>OLKM01000187.1:304522-308715 GCA_900291075.1 Melanogrammus aeglefinus
GAGGTAGAGAGAGAGAGAGAGAGAGAGAGAGAGAGAGAGAGAGAGAGAGAGAGAGAGAGAGAGAGAGAGAGAGAGAGAGAGAGAGAGAGAGAGATGGGAGGCAGGCAGTCAGTTTTGTTCGACCTTGAATCTGAAAGAGGTAACCTTTCAGTGTTGAATACACCAAATATCCTGTAAATATTGTTGTTCAGGCTTATGTGTGGGTTTCTGAAGATGGACAGTTACGCACACACACACACACACACACACACACACACACACACACACACACACACACACACACACACACACACACACACACACACACACAGCAGGTGTATTCACGCACTCAGACAACACAACACAAACCTGTGTGCACACACAAACTAGATTGAAGTGTGCACACACTACACACACACACACACACCACACACACACACACACACACACACACACACACACACCCTCCCCACACACACACACACACATCCCAGACACACGGCCCAGAGCGTGAGCGGGTGGGACCGTCCAGGTTTTAATCTATCCAATACGTGGGTCCAGACCTGGGTCTCAGTAGCTGAATGCTTCCTTTAGGGACCACGAGCCAGGAGCAGCAGTGCCGTAGCAGCACCGTCTCCAAGGCTCATGGGCCCATATTATCGTGCCCAGCTCTGCTCTCCTGATTAAAACAATCCACTAGTTAATAAGTTGAAAGTCAAGGTTAATGGAGCCCTGAGAATAGGGGACTGTTCACTGTGTGTGTGTGTGTGTGTGTGTGTGTGTGTGTGTGTGTGTGTGTGTGTGTGTGTGTGTGTGTGTGTGTGTGTGTGTGTGTGTGTGTGTGTGTGTGTGAGATACTTTTCAAACTAAAACAGGCCATAATAATCACACACAGTGCACATAAGGATAAGGTATCCCTGAATGTCAGCATATCCAGCGATATAATTCACAAATGCACACAAGAAATTGTATGTAGTTCCTTCACACGATGCATGTGTCACACACACAATTTATTTTCACACACTCGCACATCCACATCGGCACGCACATAGACACGGACACACCTAAGCAAACACACACACACACACACACACACAAATTCCAAAAGGCAGTAGGATTCCTCGCGTGAACCAGGTTGTATCCACATGACAACAGAAGTGGGGGTAAAAGATAAACACACGGGTGATGACCTTCACCGATAACAGATAACATCTAGCACTAGTGAAAGATGGAGAGAGGGAGAGAGAAAAAGAGTGAAAGAGATAGCTGATGGAAAACAGCAGAGCAAGGCAGAACCAGCAAAGGGGGAAGGCAGGGAGAAAAACGGGGGGTAAGTGCAAGTAAGAAATATACACTCTAAACAGTGCGCACCATGTGAGTGTGTGTAGGTGTACATGCATATGTGTGCATGAGGGAAAGCATGCATGTTTATGTGTGTGGGCATGTTGTCTCCAGCATGAACTCCATGCTGGCTGGGTTTAAGCGGTCTGAGCTGACATTGGTATGTGGAGTGGAATAAGAGATCGGTTGAAGACACACACACAAACTATGAAGTCACACACTGCAGACACCACAGACGCCCCGGCAGACAGGCAGATATGTTCTGTATTATTCATTGATCTATTTATTATAATTACTATTATAATTACTACTATTAACTATTATTATTATTATTATAATTATTATTATTCCTTTTAATACTTCTGTACTTTGGTCATATGAATGTTTATTTGCCATGCGAATAAAGCCCTTGAATCTTGAGAGACAGCCAGGCAGACAAACAGACAGCTCGAGGCAGAAGACAATAGGAGAGAGAGAGAGAGAGAGAGAGAGAGAGAGAGAGAGAGAGAGAGAGAGAGAGAGAGAGAGAGAGAGAGAGAGAGAGAGAGAGAGAGAGAGAGAGAGAGAGAGAGAGAGTGAGAGAGAGAGGAGAGAAGAGGAGAGAGAGAGGCGAGGGGAGGCAGAGAGAGAGAGAGAGAGAGAGAGAGAGAGAGAGAGAGAGAGAGAGAGAGAGAGAGAGAGAGAGAGAGAGAGAGAGAGAGAGAGAGAGAGAGAGAGAGAGAGAGAGAGAGAGAGAGAGAGAGAGAGAGAGAGAGAGAGAGAGAGAGAGAGAGAGAGAGAGAGAGAGAGAGAGAGAGAGAGAGAGGTGAAGAGGTGAAAAGGGAGACAGGGATCAGACAGAGAGACGGCCAGCCTGACAGACGGGGAGGGAAAGTGAGACAGAGAAGGTGAATGAAGAACAGAAACATTGAAACCTACTTGAAACCTTACTTGAAACCTGAAAGGTGTCAGATGGCCCAGCGGCTTCTCTTCTCTGCTCAGTGTGTAAACCTCCGGACCACCAGATCAGATTGGGAGCGGGACTGCACATGATCCCAGGAATGAGGGGCTGATGGCAGGACATGTCTCGCCACTGAGGCTTTGAGCGTTGCTCTGGGTAGGAGGGTTTAGGAACATGACTGGCGGTACGCTTTCGTTTGGGTTCTGGATCTCTAGAGTAGTCCTCCACTAAAATAGTGTCACTGTCAGAGTGCAAAATACAACCTGGGGATGATTCGGCTGCATGTATTTGTCTCAAGACCAAAATCGTGTTCAGTCTGATTCATCAATATAGTCTTAGATAGTTATTTTGTTATAAGTTAAGACTATGTATTCAATACACGACCTTTGTCGCAAACCATTCAGTAATGCATATAAACTCAGTGAGAATCTACTGCAATGTGTGTGTGTGTGTGTGTGTGTGTGTTTATAATTATTTGTATAAAAAAAGAGTACTAAAACATTTGTTACTCTGAATAATAATTCGAATGGTGGATCTTAGTCTTATACAAGCCCCCCCGTCACACAAAGTGTGTTAAAGGGCATTTTCTGAATGAATTCACTGACTTCCGGCAATGACAGCATATGGCTCCCTTCACAGGCCACTAGCATATTGGACATGGCTGTATGTTTAACTCAGAGTGCCTGACTGACAGCAGCTGTAATCTCTAGCTTACACTGCTTCCCTATGCGGCCGCGGGGCTCCAATAATGTGCAGACTGGTATTTGAAGCCACTCCAAAATGAACAATGACATATGTACATCTGTGTGTGTCTGTTTGTGTGAACCACTGCTTAACTCTGTGCTATGCCATAGACATAGGCCATAGTCAACTGGATACATTCTGTTGAAGTTTCCCTGGCACTCTCCCTCTCTCTTTCTTTCTCTCTCCTCCTCTCTTCCTCTTGATCCTTTTCTCCGTCTCTCTCTGGCACTCTCCCTCTCTCTCTCTTTATCTCTCCCCCACTCTCCCCTGATGTGTTTTCCATGTGCGGTGGAAAGACAAACACAGCTGCACTTTAATGACACTCAAATGCTTCTGGGATTTAGTGTGTCTTTATGTGTGTGTGTGTGTGTGTGTGTGTGTGTGTGTGTGTGTGTGTGTGTGTGTGTGTGTGTGTGTGGTGTGAGAGAGAGTGAGAGAGAGAGCATTTCTCTGTTTTTGACCACGTGGTGTGTGTGTGTGTGTGTGTGTGTGTGTGTGTGCTGTGTTGAGAGAGAGAGAGAGAGAAGAGCATTGTCTGCTGTGTGTGTGTGTGTGTGTGTGTGTGTGTGTGTGTGTGTGTGTGTGTGTGTGTGAGAGAGAGAGAGAGAGAGCATTTCTGCTGTTTCTGTGCTCTTTTTTTGACCACTTCAGTGCGAAAGCTACCACAGCTATATATCCCCTATGCCTCCCACACAAACACTCATGTTTGTGTTTGTGTTTCTGTGTTTGTGTTTGTGTGTGTGTGTGTGTGTGTGTGTGTGTGTGTGTGTGTGTGTGTGTGTGTGTGTGTGTGTGTGTGTGTGTGTGTGGAGGGTGTGGTCCTCCAATACTTAACAAAACCAATAAGGTATTTATGAGTGGCTTTGCTTGCCTGGAAATGACTCGTCTGCCCTGTGTCAACATATAGCGGAAGAAACGGAACGTGTGCACACACACGAAACACACACACCCACTGCAGGCGGTGGTGTGAGTGTTTGTGATGGAGGCTGTGCGTGTTTGTGTGTATGTCCAGGCCAGGGGCGACAGGCCGTAAGCTGTGGATGACTAGAGAAAACAAGGCCAGAGCAGAGTGACGGATGACTCCAACATAAACGCATCTCTTAACGCGATGCCCCGCGTTGTCCTCCATTAAGCACGCACACAGGAGGAGCTCTCTCCCTCCCTCCCTCCCTCTCCTCCCTCCCTCCCT
>OLKM01000187.1:317257-337257 GCA_900291075.1 Melanogrammus aeglefinus
TCATGCAACTGGTTGTACCGCAGTCTGCTTCTTTTTATTGTGTTTAAAGTGGAGTTGAGGTTGACATTCGGAACGTCATTCTCAGTCTCAGTCGAAAAATTGCAGCGCACATTCCTTTTTTAATTCAGAACATTCAGCACTATTCTGTCTCATTCTCATTGAGGAAAAAAAGCACCACGACCAGAATATGCATTCTCCCTTAACTAGGTGGTAAGTTAAACAAATATAAAGTAACATATGTATTTTGCTTTTGAAGAAAGAAGAACAATCAAGTGTTTTAACAATAAATAGTTTTAACACTATTAAAGTGGGTCTTTTGGGGGACCAAGAATAACACTCAACAAATGCACCGTGTATCCCGTACACTACACAGATCGGGGAAGAGAGAGAGAGAGAGAGAGAGAGAGAGAGAGAGAGAGAGAGAGAGAGAGAGAGAGAGAGAGAGAGAGAGAGAGAGAGAGAGATAGAGATACCAGTTTGCCATTAAAGCTGCTTAAAACAGAGACCCTGACAATATGTTTAGGTTGGAAAGCCAGCAATGAGCTGATAGGGAGCAACAAGAAGTAGTAGAGGAGGACAGAAGTGAGTGGTCAAGGGAACCAGAGACAAAGAGAGAGGGAGAGGGGGAGAGGGGGAGAGAGAGGGAGAGAGAGGGAGAGAGAACGAGAGAAAATACAGACGGCTGGAATCGCACCATTTTAACGCGCATTCATTTGACATGTGTGAGCCGTGCCTCGCTGCCAGTTCTCGCAAGGCAGAAGAGAGAGAGAGAGAGAGAGAGAGAGAGAGAGAGAGAGGGACGTGGCGTGGAAAAATCCTGAGATAGATGCTGCAGAGGGGGGAGAGATAGAGAGGTAGAGATGTAAAAAGATAGAGAGAAACATACAACATATAGAAAAAAAAGAGTACTCACCTCTGCTTTGACTTCTTTCGCCTGCCGCGCCTGTGACCACACAGAACTCCTTTCACACAGCCACTAAACGAGAGGAGAGGAGCGAGTGAGCAACAGAGAGAGAGTGAGAGAGAGAGAGAGAGTGAGAGAGAGAGAGAGAGAGAGAGAGAGAGAGAGAGAGAAGAGAGAGAGAGAAGAGACAGAGTGAGAGAGAGAGTGAGAGGGAGAGTCAGAGAGTCCGGAGGAGGATGCTTTTGCAGAGGCAGAGAGAGAGAGAGAGGAGAGAGAGAGGAGAGAGAGAGAGAGAGAGAGAGGAGGAGAGAGAGAGAGAGAGAGACAGAGTGAGAGAGACAGAGTGAGAGACGGAGTGCGAGAGGGAGAGACAGAGTGAGAGACAGAGTGCGTAAGAGAGAGAGAGGAGAGACAGAGTGAGAGAGAGAGAGAGAGGGAGAGACAGAGTGAGAAGAGAGAGAGAGAGAGAGAGAGAGAGAGAGAGAGAGAGAGAGAGAGAGAGAGAGAGAGAGAGAGAGAGAGCTTTTGCGAACGAACGGGAAGTGGAGGAGTGTGGTCGAAGAGAGAAAGGGGGAGGGAGGGAAGGGAGGACAGATAGGAGGGGCAGGAGGTGGAAGGCTGTTCACTTGTTCCTCTGACGGAAATGCGCTCCGGAGGATGAAGGAGAGGGAGAGAGAACATTCTCCTTGTGTTCTCCAACATACAGGGAGTCCCTGCACCCCAACCTCCTGCCTCCCGCCTCCTCACACCCACACACACACTCGCAGAGCACACATGGCACACAGGCAAACACTTGTGCGCTTGCCATGTGTGTGTGTGTGTGCTTGTGTGTGTGCTCGTGGAGGCATCACTTAACCTTATTAAGGCTCTGAGCTAAGCCACCACTCAAGACCGAATCACACATCTGAGAGATGACATGGGTGATTGAGGACACACTCACACACGGCTATAACATGTGCAATACAACAATGTGTACGTGTTTCATATGTGCACATATGAAATCATGTACACACACACACACACACACACACACACACACACACACACACACACACACACACACATAGCTTGTGCGGTGAAATTGAACTGCATAGAGACATACAAGTGTGTGTGTGTGTGTGTGTGTGTGTGTGTGTGTGTGTGTGTGTGTGTGTGTGTGTGTGTGTGTGTGTGTGTGTGTGTGTGTGTGTGTGTGTGTGTGTGTGTGTGTGTGTGTTACATAAAAAGCACTAAGGCGTAAACAAAGGTGTCTGCCATGTGAGAGAGAGAGGGGGGGGAGGGACAGAGACAGAGAGAGTTAGGGGGAGAGAGAGAGACAGAGACAGAGAGAGAGAGAGAGACATAGACAGGGACACAGACACACAGACACACACACACACACACACACACACACACACACACACACACACACACACACACACACACACACACACACACACACACACAGGGAGCTGATGGTGTGGGCTGTATAGAATGTGAGTGTGAGTGTTGAAGCACTTGAGTGCTATTGTGTAACAGGATACCACACATAGCTCTTTCACAGCCCAAATCCCCAATGTCTTTCCCAGCATAGCAAGGTTTCGGTCCCCCCCAACCCAATCGCTCCATCACTCACCTTGTGATTTAGTATTGAAATCACATTTACAACAGCGACACATTCGTGGTCTCAATGGCATGCACACAGGCACACAGGCACACACAGAGACACAAAAAAACATGAGCATAAATTTCATATATCAAAAGTAATTGTGCTAGCATGGGAACCAGACGAATCTGTGAGCTCATGTTTTTTTTGAACCGTCATATGTGTCTGGCCCACCTCCCGTTCAGACAGGTTTCCAGCAGACCTGGACTGGGTCGGGCTTATATCAACCGTTATTATCAAAAAATAAATGGTTGATTCTGTTGATTACAATGACTAGAGAGGAGCCCCATACGGGAGCGCCCTTGGTTTCGCATTTTCAATACAGAAAAAAGATGGCTGCCGCTGACGTGACACGTTCCTTGCTCTGATTGGTTGTAAGTCGACCCAATTGCGTCCCAGAGCCAATTTGTTTCGTGTCCGTTGACAACACCCCCTTGGATATCCAGACTATCCAGAGAGGTTCCAAACTAGTACATTTTTGTACACATGACATAAAGAGGTGCGTCCTTTTTTGCTAAACTCTTACTGGAAATGTACTGGCGCTTTCAAGATGCGTTTGGTGAACCACTGCGAGTGACTCAAAGAGTCTCGAGTCTTTCACTAAACAACAGCGGCTCCGGACCTAATCCCTCATCCCGAGGGGAAGCGCTTGTTACTCATTCTAATTCAGTCTAAAATAAGACACTGGCCAATGCCCTTTTCTCGGCCCCCCCGTCTCTCAGGCTGGACCCAGCGATGGGGTACGTCATTGTTTATTATTAGGACCGCACGCTCTCCTTCCGTTTACCCGGGCTGGCTCACTCAGTGGGGAATGCACTGAGGCAACGACAGGATGATAAGGTAAGAGAGGGGGAGAGAGAGAGGGTAAGAGCGAGAGGGGGAGAGAGAGAGAGAGTATGAAAGGGGCTTGAACGAGTGCATCCTAACATCCCTGTTTCACCCTTCACCACAAAATCCAAAAGTGTATACACTCACATGTGTAAAAAGGTTTCCATCGATCTAAGCTGACCTTAATGGCAAGTGATTGGCACATCAAACAGAGAATCCATCTAAGGGGGGAAAAATAAACACTATCTGATCATCCAATCAGCAGAGTAGGGGCCCCTTTGTGCTGTCATGCCCGCATTGGGAGGCCCCTGGGAGGCTCCTGTTACATCACAGTGTATATTGTGGAAGGTGAAGGAACCCAGACAGCGTCGCAGACAAAAACACACTGACACACACAGCTATACACATGCATGCACACACACACACACACACACAAACACACCGTCACACATACCGAAGTTATTACACAGACACGCACACGCACACACACACACACACACACACACACACACACACACACACACACACACACACACACACACACACACACACACACACACACACACACACACACACACACACCACACACACACACACACACATCACACACACACACACACACACACACAGCACACAGTCACACATACCGAAGTTATTACACACACACACACACACACACACACACACACACACACACACACACACACACACACACACACACACACACACACACACACACACACACACACACACACACGCACACACACACACAGGTCTACACACACGACCAGTTACCATGGGGATTGGAGAAATAGGAAAAAAAGTTTGTTGCTGCAGGTTAATTGTAAAATGGAAATCGGTAATGTATGTGCGTGTGTGCGTGTGTGTGGAGCATGCATGTCTGCCAGGCGGTGTATGAGTGAGTGTGTCTGCTCAGGCCATCCATGACCTTCCTAGTTCTAATTTGGAAAGCAACCACAAAGCAGTAGCTTCATTCACTTGGCAAATGACCAAAATAACCAACATTTTCCTATCAATATTTAACTTTTAACTTCCTCTCAACACAATGATAGATGGATGTTTGTATACCACAAAGAAAAACTGATAACTCAGGAGGATGTATTCCCCTGTATTTTGTCAACCTGTTTTCACTCAAATATATGTGAAAGTGCATTGAACTGCGGCTGCAGAATGTTTCCATGTTTGACATCGAAAGTTACACAAGAATGGCCATATAACATTGTTTGCAAGAAGTCAAAGTCAGTCATGTGATGAGAAACAGTGTAGGTCAGCTTAATTTGATTAGCTCTCTTATTGCTTACTTGATGCCTTCTGTCCGTCTTTAAAGTGTCAGTGAACCCCCTGCTTTAGCTCGAGTTTGGAAACGATGATTATATAAGTGACGTTGTATATGCAATGCGCCATACACCATAACGCTATACTAAAAGGGTCCTGGAAGCTGAACCCCTCCCCCAGACGCAGACGTCAACATCAACCGCTGGCCAACTGAAACTCCACATGCCGAGCGCGCAACATTCACAGACTTGTTGGCAGAGACTCGCGAAAAGATAGGATTTTACTCCCGTTTTTCTAAATGACACTTATTTAAGTAACACTGACAAAATGGTATTGATGACTGGAAAGGATCATCAAGGAAATATTAACACATAATCCCCCCCCCAAAAAAAGACTTAGGTTCCACTTCCACTCTAAAGAAACTGAAGATTTCCTCAATGTGTACTGCTGCAATGTTCTACACAGAGTCCCTTCAAACCTTGAATTCATTATTAAATTATTTCCTAGTTAGCAAAAACACAACATTTATTTCAAATGTTTTGTTGTGGTCGAATACAATGCGAGCCAGTTGTTGTGTAGCCTCAATCCTTTGTACCTCAATCCCTCAGGAAGTCAGGGAGGGGGGAGTCAAGGGACGAGTGAAGAGGAAAGGAAAGGAGGAATAAGGAGAGGAGAGAAGGGGAGAGAGCATGAGAGGAGATGAGGGATAGAGGAAAGGAGAGGAGGTAGGGAAAGAAGAGAGTTGAAAGGAGTGAGGGATAGAAGAGAGGGTAGGGGCAGAGAGAAGGAGAGGAGAAAAGAGTGGAGGAGATGAGAATAGGGAATAGGGTTGATATGAGAGGGAAGGAGGGGAGAGAGGGATAGGGAGGGGAGGGAAGGGGAGAGTAGACTAAAACACAAGCAGGCCAGTTCGTACCTTCGGAATCCCCGGTTGATCCATCCAGTCAGCATAAATAGCAGTGAGGGTAAGGCCTCTTCTGAAACACAAAGGCCCAAGTGTGAGTGTAGGATAATGCTATAAGTGCAGTGATGGCCATTATTGCTCAAGACAACATAATATGAAAACGCAACCCAGGGAAAATATCATCATGATCATACTGGACTACGCCTTAAACAAATTCGTGGTCACACCCACTTTGTTTGACACATGCAGGCACAAGGAGTGGCACGTCCAGAGTAGAGACCTCTGGATTGAAACATATATTAAGCCAAGGTGTCCGTGTGTCCGTGTGTGTGTGTGTGTGTGTGTGTGTGTGTGTGTGTGTGTGTGTGTGTGTGTGTGTGTGTGTGTGTGTGTGTGTGTGTGTGTGTGTGAAAGGCACTCTTGCCTGTGCATGGCAAATAGTAAGCATAAGGTTTAGAAGGACACAACCCTGTGTGTGTGTGTGTGTGTGTGTGTGTGTGTGTGTGTGTGTGTGTGTGTGTGTGTGTGTGTGTGTGTGTGTGTGTGTGTGTGTGTGTGTGTGTGTGTGTGTGTGTGTGCGTGTGTGTGTGTGTGTGTGTGTGTGCGTGTGTGTGTAAAAACTATATATAGTGTATAGGTGCATACGATATATGGAAATTAAATATATAAAATGCTAATATATACAAAGTAAGGCTCTGCAGATTAACACAAAGCCTAAGGTAAATGTCATTATATACACTCATAATACACAGATTAATAGACCTCAACTCTGCATATCCATAATCACACACAACACAATGCACACCTATGCCCACACTCGTTGGTGTGTGTGTATATGTGTGAGATCCTGTCTGTCTGTCTGTCTGTCTGTCTGTCTGTCTGTCTGTCTGTCTGTCTGTCTGTCTGTCTGTCTGTCTGTCTGTCTGTCTGTCTGTTGTCTGTCTGTTGCGTGTCTGCGTCTGTGTCTGTCTGTCTGCTGTTGTCTGTCTGTCTGTCTGTCTGTCTGTCTGTCTGTCTCTGTCTGTGTGTGTGGTGTGTGTGTGTCGTGTGTGTGTGTGTGTGTGTGTGTGTGTGTGTGTGTGTGTGTGTGTGGGTGTGCGTGTGTGTGAACCTGAGAGCGTCAGCAGGCATATAGGCATCTATTCTGGTCCAAATACCCGCTCTTCCAGCTTCCAGTCACAATGTTTACTGAAAGTGGCATCAGACACAAATATTGACTGTCCCTAACTGGCCAAACTCTGCCTCTATTTAATTCAATCCTACCCTGAGCAGGCCAGTGGCAGGATGCACACTGCAGCCAAGACAAAGCCAATGCTTAGAGGGAGAGAGAGGAACACGGGTGGAGAGAGCGATAGAGAGAGAGAGACACACACTAACAGAAAGACGAAGAGCGAGAGAGAAGGGCAGATAGAGAGAGTGAGAGGCAGAGAGAAACATAGACATAGACAGAGAGATGGAGAGAAAGAGAGAACGAGACAGAGAAAAGAGAGAGAGAGAGAGAGAGAGAGAGAGAGAGAGAGAGAGAGAGAGAGAGAGAGAGAGAGAGAGAGAGAGAGAGAGAGAGAGAGAGAGAGAGAGAGAGAGAGAGAGAGAGAGAGAGAGAGCGTGGGAAGAGGCAAAGCGTGCAAGAACGAAGGCCAGAGTGAGACTCAGACCGAGAGAGTTAAAGAGAAGGGCAGATAGAGAGTGAGGGACAAAGAGACAGAGGGAGCAAGACAGAGAGAGAGAGTGAAAGACAGAAAGAGCAAGACAGAGAGATAGGACGGTAGAAAAGGCAGAAAGCAAGACAGAGGACAGAGTGAGAGAGAGAGATAGACAAAGAGAGGAGGAGGTGGAGGAGGAGACCGACGTATAAAAGGCTTACAGGGAGAGGAGGAGGTTAATGAGGAGCAATCGGGAGGGTAAGGAAAGCGAACGGAAGGGAAGGGAGGGAGGAATGACAGGAGGCCAGCAAAAGGAGCTGTTATCCTTTTACACTTCAATTAACAGCAGAGTGGATGAGGCTGCTCCCTTAACAGGATTGGTATGAGCAGATTTCATTGCCTGTGGATTTTGGTTTTGTTTTGCACTGCAGGGATGTATTGGTTAATCCATTACTTATTATATTACAAAACCAACCAACTCAAAAAAAAACATTTCATATCAGACACTAACAAACAATAAGTGAATCAATTAATCAATCAATACGTCAAAAAAGATAAATAAAATACCAGATTATAACATAATTTATTTTTTATCAAATAAAATATTGAGAATATTTTTCTTCCAACCAGGCTACGCAAAGTAGGAACCATGTGATCAAGCAGATTGGTTTTAAGTTCAGTTTGTTTTCTTTGTTTGCAGCAAAGCATCATCCATTATTCAAAGCATTGTAGCCCGAGCGTTTTCTCTCGATCGACTTGTACATACTTCAACATGTCGGGGAAGGTTTCCAGCAGCATTTGCAAGAAATCCTGTGAAGGAAATAAAAACACAATAAATATAAACAACAGCAACGCAAATAGATGTGCAGCGCAAAACGTGGTGAAGGCAGAGGCAGAAGAAAGAGGAGAGACCAAAAGATCCACCTTTGATTGAATGTCATCAAATGTTATTTGTAACACGGAGAGAGAGAGAGAGCAACAGCGAGAGAGAGCAAGAGAGAAAGAGAGGGAGACAACCACATCAACAACATAAGCCAGGTGGGATATATCACAGAGATGAGGAGACACACACACACCGGCGTGCACAGTATCCACTGAAAAACGCACGCACATAAAACACACTCACACACACACACACACACACATCCAGATGCGATCAGTCAGCCACACAGGCTCAGTAAGTTAAACACACGTGACTAGTCCTGATGCCTCATCATCAATCTAGTTCCGCTGTCTCACTGGTCTCAAAGAGTCATAACATAAGCAAAACATGTGATAAATACACGTTCACCCCTCTTACTGGCTCATAGAACCATCTTCTGAGGAACCTTCTATGTTTAGTTTGTTTCCACTGCCCTGTGAAAGCAGATAAGGGACAGTTGTGCTGGTCCGTTCTATCCAGAGATAGCTACTTAGCTTACCGTTACTTGTCTGCCCGATCCATCAGACCCCCCCCCTCACCCCCTCACCCACCGGATGGAGAAGGAACTAGCCTCTCCTACGTTTTCCTCCTCTAGGTTCCAGCCTTTTCCCAATGGATTACAGGGGCTATTTCTTTCTCGTCATTAAATCCCAGCTTGTGAGGCTTTAACTACGATAAAGGGGTCAAAACAAATAAACTTGGCTTGGCTTGTGAACCTTTCATTGGCCCGTACCTGGGAGAGAATGAGCTGCCCGTGGTATTTCATCACAAACTGTCGGAAGAAGTGGATGAATTGGCAGTCCCCCACCTCACTGGCCAGGAACGTGAGCAGGAAGTAGCCCTGGACGGCACACATTGCCAAAAGACAGACACATCCATTATCGGCCGGTAAGTCAAAGCTGTTAAGCCAGGAGTCTACGGGTTATACCTGTTATTCACAACAGCCCATACAACGGAAAAGGACCACCTAAAATGACCGCCATACATAGATTCATTTATACAATACTCCAGGATTCTTGGATTTTTGTTTGTTATATTTTGAAACACACAAGAACCTCTTCTTTGCGTTGCTGGCTCTTCCTTGCCTTCCTTGTTCTTGTTTATAACCGGTTGACAGATTTCCCGTTATCCATCTTGCTATCGCGCTACGCTGGCCCACATTTCTTGACAGAAATGTGCCAACTTAAATCTCGCGGCAGGTTGAAAACATATGTTAGGGAGGGGGAAACGGCCCAGCGTCTCACCTTGAGGTAGTGCACCTGCATGAAGGTCTTGTCGGGGTTCAGAGCGTGTTTGACAAGCGAGGCGCCACATTCGCTGACCTCCCCCGTCTTCTCCATGTTGGGCCTGCCGAGAGACAGACAGATACAAGCACACGGTGCAACACAGATCACAAGGCTACACTGATACAGGGTGGGCTAGATTGAATGAATAAATATATATATACTGTTAATATATACGTATAGCGGGTTAAAGGCAAGAGGAGTGTAGGCATTGTCTAGTCCATGTATCAGTCGTTTGAGAAGTGGGAAGAGACAGAAACTATGCAAAGCACAAATTTCATGTCAGCACCACAAAATTCCAGCATCTCTTGCACTTCCTTCTATCTGTGTTGTGAATGCTTTGCCAAGCTGCCGTAATGGGCCCGAGGCAGGCTAGGAATCAAGCGGCACACTTTTAATGGCAGGACTCTGGTGTTTATACGACAGCATTGTGCTGATGTTACTGCCTGGGTGTCCCAGGAAAGCAACACATAGAGGATCAGACACGGACATACAAATACACACTTTGCACACTTCACGAACGCAACGTAACAAATACAGACGTGAGCACATGTGTGCACACAAAACACACAAAGGCCAACTTCACACGTATTCATTGCACACCTGCGTACACACACACACACACACACACACACACGACACCACACACACACACACACACACACACACACACACACACACACACACACACACACACACACACACACACACACACACACACACACACACACACACACACACACACACACACACACAAATAGTCTTTTCCACACCCTTGAATGGCACATAAAAGCAATGGAGGCCAGACAAACAGAGCAGAGGTGTGGGATGGGGTGAGATGATAGTTTCAGTTAGCTGCTATTGATCTCGGCGGGCAGATGAACTCTGTGTTCCAATGGGAAGGCCTTGAAGAATCTCCCGCCTGCCTGGTCGATGCGCTAGGCGCCAGGCCTACAGATCAATACAACACTCATCACCCGTCCACGCTGTCACACACTGGAACACCGCTTCACCAAATACAACACACACACACACACACACACACACACACACACACACACACACACACACACACACACACACACACACACACACACACACACACACAAACACACACACACACACACGCATGCACGCATGCGCACATGCAGACGCAAGGTCGGAAGGTTCACGCGCTCGCATGCAGACTATGTACCTTCATTAACACACATACACACACACGCACACACACAGAGGCACACGTATCTTTCACAAAGCATCCGTCTGACTTTTTGTGACATGCCCGTTGATTGTTTTAACGTCTTGAATTAAAGAAAATATGACTAATAAGAGCACTTTGGGAAGTTAATAATGTAATGATTTGCTAATATTATTCTGGCCTTGGTAAACAAAGTTGAGGAAATTAGAGGAAATCAAGGGTTGGGAGGGTGTTCCCGTGGAAATAACGGATAAGAGGTAAAGATTGAAAGAAAACAGGGATGTGTAGAGGAGAGGAGGGGAGTGCGGGGGAATGTTTACTTTGTTCAATGACCTGAGAAGGGGGAGCGGTCAGCTTCCTGGAAGTCTGGAGTTCTGCGGAACAGCTCTTTCCCCCCTGGGAGTGTTCCAATGTTTTACACTCCCTGATATACTATCTCCAACGTGAGGGATAACACGTTGAGACCTTGCGTTCACGGTAAACTTTTAAAGTGGATTACTTATCCATTGTAAATAATTTACATAAAACATAGTAGTGGAAACCTTTGTGAAAACGCTAGCATACCATACAGGATCCATACCTCATAGTGATACTTCGGTCAAAACATAGTAGTGGAAACCTTTGTGAAAACGCTAGCATACCATACAGGAACCAACCTCATAGTGAGGCTGGTGCAAGGTCTAGTGTGGGTGAAGCGGTATAAGGTAACATGTCCTCCTACATGACGCATATCTTTTGAGCATCTATAATAATGATAATAATAATAATCATAATAATGGTAATGTCTGTGATAGTACAGCAACATTTCTACCTTGCCGTGACATTCAGTCTTTTTTTTACCCTCTGCCGGTAGGCTGACTGGAGGCTGCCTGTAACAGGTGATAAGATAGAGTCCCATTAAAGACAGCAGGGGTAGCAGAGTCCCCCAGCGGTGTGTGTGTGTGTGTGTGTGTGTGTGTGTGTGTGTGTGTGTGTGTGTGTGTGTGTGTGTGTGTGTGTGTGTGTGTGTGTGTGTGTGTGTGTGTGTGTGTGTGTGTGTGTGTGTGTGCATGAGTTTCCGTGTGTTTATGTGCAGGGGCAGAAACCTGACAGAACGTATATCTGTGGTGTTGCGCGTATCAGTAATGTGCGTCAGGGACACTGAAGGAAAACACACACACAGGCACACAGGCACACACACACACACACACACAAAATATGTTGATTCATGGCGGCGGTGTTAAACAAAAGCGACGCGCCCTGTCGACCGGCCGGAACAGGGGTATATGGAGGGCCAAGCCTTCCCTCTTTCACCTCTCGCTCTTTGTGAGCGCTGATTTACAGCCCCTTTAAGAGGAATCGCTGTTCACCGCCTTAGAAAATCACACAATAGCTCAATGTATTTCAGAATATATGGCGCTCTTATCGGCCGTGTCGGCCGTGTGTGTGTATCTGTATGTGTTCATGTCCCTTTGGCCAGACCTGTGTGTGTATCTGTGTGTGTGTGTGTGTTAGAATGGGGGAGAAAGAGGAAATAAGGCGCTATTACTGACGGTACTTGACGTCAAACAACCACACACACACACACACTTGACGTCACACATGTACGCGCATGCTTGAACATGTGCGTATATACACACACACACAAACCACACACATGCTTGCACGTGTGCACACAAACTCACACATACACACACAGAAGGACAGCATACACACAAAGCACACACGTGCTTGCACGTGTGCACACACACACACACACACACACACACACACACACACACACACACACACACACACACACACACACACACACACACACACACACACACACACACACACACACACACACACACACACACAGGGAAAGCGCACACTTTTTATGGGTTTTATGGCTCCGCAAGCTATATCCTGACAAATGACAGCGGGTTGAGTGTGGAAACAGGATAAGGTAGAGCTGGTCTCCCAGCAGCCCAGTAAATCAGCAGGGAGAGTGGCGTCTGGGCCAGTGGCTGCCCTAAATATAACTCATCTGAAATGGACTGATAAACAGGGGCCAACCGGGCCCCCGCCGGACCCTTGGGTGGTGGTGGTGGTAATGGCGGAGGCGGTTGTCCATAGTGACCCACTGAACCTGCAAAAGCACAACCGGCCATTGTCTTTGGCTCATGGTTGGAGGAGGGCTAGGGGATGGAGGGGGAGGAATGGTGGGTGGTGGAGGAGGGAACAGGCGACGGTGTTAGTAATGACATTGGAGGGTACGATGGAGTGTGCGCGTTGTGCAGCGTGCATGCGTGAATTTTACATCCAGCTTCAATTGGTAGGATCAGTGTTTTTGTGTGTGTGTGTGTGTGTGTGTGTGTGTGGTGGATCTGTGTCTGTGAATGAACATATCTGGCCATGGAATCCCAATGTGCTTCCAGATTTCTCTACTGAAAGAAAACTGCACTGCTTCTAAAATATTCTCAGTGAACCCCTACTGCCCAGAATTGACTTGTTTACTTGTATGATATTTCACCACAAGTGTTGGTGTTGCGGAGGGGAGCCGCATCAGAACTCGGTGGTCGGGACAAGCAGACTGGCCCACATCAGTAGCCCAAAGACGGCTCCTTCTCTCAAATCAACATTTACGTTATTGAGAGCCAAGAGAAAGGCAAAGGGATACTAGGACTCAACAAAACCTTATCTCAACGGTACCGTTACATAAGACATCTTGTGGTTAAGCTGTGTTACTACTCATTGACTCGGTGGAGTGTTATGGTTTATGCTCCAGTGTACTCCGCTACCATCTCTCCACATGACAGATGTCTGCAGATGTACCAAAGTATATCGTCCAGTATGTGTTTGTGTATGTGTTTTGTGAATGTTATGCATTGTGTGTTGCATTAATCAGTGTTTGTGTACATGTCTGTTCAAGGTGTGTGTGAGGTCTGTCTGTCTGTCTGTCTGTCTGTCTGTCTGTCTGTCTGTCTGTCTGTCTGTCTGTCTGTCTGTCTGTCTGTCTGTCTGTCTGTCTGTCTGTCTGTCTGTCTGTCTGTCTGTCTGTCTGTCTGTCTGTCTGTCTGTCTGTGTGTTCATTGTTTTGAGCACATGTGTGTATTTATGTGTGCTAAGTTCTCCATTGCTTTTCATCAGGTCAGGTGAATGAAACCCAAGCTTGATCCTGCTTCTCAGCCTCTGGTCACCTTTAGGGGAAGGGAACATCCAGGCAGAGATTGAACCTGTCTGGGTTGAGCCATTCATGAGGATCATCTTCCTGTTGGCCTGGGGACAGTGATAATAGATGCAGGGGAACATGTTGAACAAGCTAACTGGCTTGGGAATCAAACTATGCTGCTCAGGGAAGAAGCTAGGTAGCTTGGGAGGGGAGCGTGTCTATGTTCCCTGGGTCCTATGTCCCCCGGGTCCTATGTCCCTCTCTTTGTATGAGACTGGGGAACATGGGACCCTTTTTCAAAAAAGGGGTCCTTTGTTCCCCGAGAGGCTCATAATATGGCTAGCTGACTCGGCATCATGGCTAGGCAGCTCATAATATGGCTTGCTAGCGCTGGAACGTGGCTAGGCAGCTAAGGACATATAGCTAGCTAGCTATATTTCTATGCTGCCTCGGGAAGGTATCTAGGCTGCACAGGAAGGAGGCAAAGCTGATCCCAAGAGACGGAGACCACAGCCACCTCTTCCATGATGAGTTGATCAGGCTTTCCTGTCGCTCCCGGGCCTCTCCCAAGCCTTCCCTCATTTGGGAGTGAGGATCATGGGGAAATCCCTGCTGCATTCATTGTGGTCAGTTCTTTCTGTCAGGTCTGTGCAAAGGGTGAAACCAATCGCAGAAGGGAAAAAAAACCTCTCACTAGTCTTAACAGGTACCAGGAATTTACTGGCCGTCAAACAAGTAAACAAACAACAATAACTGACGATAAGGGGCAGATACTGGGGAACTTGGTAACCAGTGCAAATAAGACGTAAGTGAAGTATTTCTAAACTTTTCTTCAAGGTTGCTTGACATCATTGAAGTAGCAGCTCTGATAATGTGATACAGATCAGCTTCTAATTGAGTGGTTTATTACGTTACAACAGATTTAATAAAAGCTACACACATACATACATACATACATACATACATACATACATACATACATACATACATACATACATACATACATACATACATACATACATACATACATACATACATACATACATAAATACATATAAGTTACATTGACAATAAACTACACTGTGTAAGAAAGTACACCTTTGTATCAATATAGCATATAAAAAAAATGGGTAAAGCCTTACACTGAAAAATGAGGATTAGTATATGTACAAATTAAAGTGCTGGTAATTTTTTACTATATATGATGCAGTCTATCTGTAAAAGACTCAGTCTAGGCTCTTCTGGACACTTTCCAAATGCTATATCAGGATTTAATGAGGGTCTGTTAGGTGATGACAGATGTGCAAAGAAGAAGTCATTAGGGTAGGACACAGTTAGTGTCTAGTGACCTGCGAAAGTGCCAAGAAATCAATTCTATATCGATTTTCTCTGTGCTGCATATTTTGCCTCAAAATGAACTCAAGATAGTCTGGGCTATAGTCGCACTGGGGGAGGGAGCAAGTGGGAGGTAGACATCCCAACCTCAAACAGTTGACTGCCAGAGTTGAAAGACCTAATCCCCACCCCCACCCGTGACATTGTGATTTCAGCCCAAATAAAACAGGACGGCTGTGGGTCTTAGCCTGTCAAGATAGGATGGAGATTTGTAGCCGTGTGGGTGTGGGCGTTTTAACCACACCATAAACATGATGGTACAGTTCACCTGGCTTTACCATGTCTCAACAGGTGCCACACCTGTAGTCATGGAATGCTTGCATCCCTGCTAGCATGTGGAGAAACTAAGCAGGGACACACGCACGCACGCACAGACAGACAGACAGACAGACAGCCAGACAGACAGACAGACATGTATATCTGTACATATCGTACAGATCTTTGTGCACATTCTTCTTGTCAAAAAGAGGAAGACACTTTCTAAAGGAGCGTATTAGTCACGTTGAGTGCGTGTGAACGATGGATGGTTCAAGCAGCCTCAACCGGCCCGAGTCACAATGATGGGACTCTGGGGCCGGTGAGGCTGTACACCTGTTCTGCATTGAGAAATCAATGTGCACAGATTAAACCAGCCATCACCACACACACTCAGGGAGATCTTCTTCATGGGAGCATGGATCCCCATTTTCCTCTCACATGGCACGTGGCTTTTTGTTTTTGTCTCCTAAATAGCCACTTAGGTGGAGTGCTGCATGGACATTCCTCCATCATGCAAATTATAAAGACCATCATTTCTACACAGATGCCATTAGACTGAAAACTGCCATTGTGTGCACTGTATCAGAATGTGTCACATTGAAACAGTCACGCCTCAATGGGGCTGTTAGTGTCAACCCGAATGGAAATGCACTACTTGTCTAAATGTCTGTGTGAGCAGCACACAGTGATTTTTCCCACCCCTGGAGTGATGGCGTATTAGCACTAGTAATGACGGGTCACGAGGTAGCTGTGCAGGAAAAATCCTGCGCTATTGTTCAGGGGGTTGTACTGTCGCATGTCTCTGCTTTCATTGCTGCTTCTGCTTCAAAAAAACTTATATTTTTAATTTTTTGCAGTCCACCCTCCTTTTGAAAACCTTTTTTTGGTACTGCTTTCTATGGTATTGTAGGTTTGGATGTAAAGAAGTTAGCAATACCTTAGCAACATGTTAATTAGCATTAGCATGTTGCTGTGCAAATGTGTTTGTGATGAGGGCTGTTAAATGACTGGAAGCCCAACCTGAGGATCTGAAGCTCTTCCTGAGAGTGCTGCAGCTCATCAGACAGCCTTCTCCACCTCAGCAGTGCCTTCAACTGCGCCTGCTCCTCCATCTCTACAGGAAGGAGCTAGAGAGAGAGAGAGAGAGAGAGAGAGAGAGAGAGAGAGAGAGAGAGAGAGAGAGAGAGAGAGAGAGAGAGAGAGAGAGAGAGAGAGAGAGAGACAGAGAGAGAGAGAGAGAGAGAGAGAGAAGACAGACAGACAGACAGACAGACAGACAGACAGACAGACAGACAGACAGACAGACAGACAGACAGACAGACAGAGTGAGAGATAGCCAGTCAGACAGAGACAACAGGAGATAGTGACAGACAGTGTGGTGGGAGAGAGCACTGTTTGCACTAGTTCATGTAACTCATTATTATTACTGCGTGATATTTTATATGATTACTAAAAGTTGGCCTCAATGCAATGTTACACATTATCTTTTCAATTGACAACCCTCATTACAATGTTAACACTTTCCCGGATCTTCTTCTCCTATTTTTGTTATTTTCAGACACGTTTCAAATGCAATTGATTTTTCACCCTTTAAGAAAATAAAGACAAAGAAAACTGTAGAATCATAGAACAGGGAAAAAAGAAAACAAACTGTAAAGTATGTGCTACTAAAAGGAATTGCACGAGACGCATGACTCATGTATGGGTCAGTAGGGGTAAGGGGGGGAGGTTGAGTATGTTGTTAAAGGCTATTACCTGAAATACACCCCATGGGGAGATAACCTTTCTTTACAAAGGGTAGTTAAACCTTTTGAAAGAGAGTAAAATCCCAATTGCTGCGGATATGCTAATTCAATCAAGCAAACATTTAAAGGTGACATATTATACCACCAGGTGTGAGTGTGATTAGCCCACACCGGACCGAAAATCGGCGTCAGTGACATGAGTCTATTTGGTGTGGTCGCTGAAATCGGCCACGTCGGCGTTCATTTCAGCCGATTCAACATTTGCCATCGGCCATTCGAGTCGGTCATTCTTTTACCATTCTGATTGGTGGAGGGCAAGCAGCTTGACTAGCGAATCAGTGAAGCCAGAAGTGAGGATGGTAAACATACCAGATAAACAGTGTAATCGAAGAAGATGTCGATACACTCTCTCAACGCATTGTTTGGTATCGTTTTGATTGTTGACCTTGGATTGAATAATGTGGATCGAAGAGCTCGAGCAACAATTCATCGCCATGGTGGAGGATAGACCGTCACTGTTTGTGGTCTAGAGAGGACCTGCTACTTCCGGTTTTCATGTTTTTTGGCCCACATTACAGATTAGCGCCGCCTGTTGTTTTGGAGACATTACATCTCGCACAAGAGCGGAATCTACCGCGTCGGCTGTAATCCCGTAGGTGTGTACTGCCTATGTCGGTGTTCGAGTCGGCCAGATTAAATAGCCCCACTTCATTTACTGACGTGTGGTTGCCTTTACAAGCCGTTTCGAAAATCTGCCCCATATGACATCACTAGTGGGCGTGTCCACCTAGATCTGTGCTGGATAGATGAGCAACGTTTACTTCAGTCCACTGGGTAGGCTGGTAGACTGATCTATCCGGCACAGCTCTAGGTGGGCACACCCACTAGTGATGTCATATGGGGCAGATTTTCAAAACGGCTAGTAAGGCTAATCACACTCACACCTGGTGGTATAATATGTCCCCTTTAACAGAAAAAAGCCACAGCAAAATATGCTATTGTTCTCAACATGGGTAAACAATATTCAAACCTAAATCTGTACCAAACCGCAGCACTTTATAAATGGAAACTTGTCGGTAATAGTGAGTCAAAACTGGACCACGGGTCATATACGTTTCACAAAAGTCCTAAACGGGAGTGCATTGTTCCGCCACACAGTCTCTCAAAGAGACAATGAAATTATAATCAATTATAATTTATATAATTTATAATTATAATTTATAATTTTAATTATAATTTATATAATTTAATTATAATTTATTCTACCTTATTTTATTGATGTGACACAAAAGTATTGATTCACTATCGGACTGGAAACCCGGGTTATAAAGGGTATCAGCAGTAATATTCGACATCCTCGAACATTACCCACGTTCTATGTAGGATTGACATGTTTCCACTGTAGCCTACCTGCTGAGCTTTGGCCCAGATCACGTCCTCTAGGTACGTGGCGAAGCCCTCGCTTATCCACTCCTCGGTCCAGTCCCTGGCCCCTATAGCCAGGCCGAACCAGGAGTGAGCCAGCTCATGGCACAGCCGGGACCCCAAGACAGACCGGTCCACGACACCGCCGGTCGGGCCGGCCTCGGCCACGTCCAGCACGCTCTGAGACAGGAATATGATATGGGGGCTAGGAAGGGGAGGTGGGGGAGAGAGTGTGGGGGGGGGGGAGTAAGAGCAGGGGAAAGGAGTTTAGTTTTTGACAGGCTTTTATTTAACATTTGTTATTCACAAAAGAAATTTAAGATGAATAGAAAATGTCATTATTTGATCCAAGACCTTTGTCTTCTCCTAGGTGACAAGAAACAACACATTACTATAAATCCCACAGAGAGAGAGAGAGAGAGAGAGAGAGAGAGAGAGAGAGAGAGAGAGAGAGAGAGAGAGAGAGAGAGAGAGAGAGAGAGAGAGAGAGAGAGAGAGAGAGAGAGAGAGAGAGAGAGAGACAGAGACAGAGACAGAGAGAGAGAGAGGTGGGGATAGGGTAGGATGCGGTGAAAGAAGAGATGTTGGCAGGGGTTGCAGGAGGACAAGGGGTTATGGGTTTCGGATAAAGGGAGATAACCGGGAAAGTGTGGGCAAGAATAGGCCAGGAGAAGGAGGAGGAGTAGGAGGTAGAAAAATGGAAGAGCATCAACAAATCAGCGAGCAAGTTCACAACCTCCTACCTATAAATCTAAACCCTCAGAGACAAAATATGTGGGCATCACCCTGTGACAGAATCAAAGGGTGAGGGACGGTTCTCTGTCTGTTATTACAATGAAGAATACAGCCTGTATGGCGCCACAAATGACAAATGCTTGCACGCGTGCATGACTGTGGTAATATTTGTGCGTTTTCTGCACACATTAATGATTCTTCCCTCAATGTGTGTGTGTGTGTGTGTGTGTGTGTGTGTGTGTGTGTGTGTGTGTGTGTGTGTGTGTGTGTGTGTGTGTGTGTGTGTGTGTGTGTGTGTGTGTGTGTGTGTGTGTGTGTGTGTGTGTGTGTGTGTTTGGGAGGTGGCAGCCTATCCCTTTTCCATCTCAAAGGAGAGATGGGGAGGGAGGGAGAGAGGAGAAAGGGGGGAGAGAGAGAGGAAGTTTAGCATGGAGAGCTTACTAATAAAGCCATCTTGTCAGCCCTACCTGCACTATGCGATCATTGAGCAAGAGTCCACCGTTCCCTGCACTCACACGACACACCATTCCATTCAGGATTCAAAACATCCAAACCAATGTTCTCAAAAGAGTAGAAACCCTCAAAGCATAATAGAGCGTATCGTCATGACAGAATAAGAACTATAGAGCCCGATTCCATCTCAGAGAAGCCCTTTTTAGGATTTTCTGACATTTTCAGGCCGAGCT
>OLKM01000187.1:342257-387327 GCA_900291075.1 Melanogrammus aeglefinus
ACACACACACACACACACACACACACACACACACACACACGTGAGCAAACCATGTGGAAACCAAGGACAGTCTTGTCTGCTTAGAGACATCCAGGCAGCAGGTTGCCGCGGCGCTGGCCTGTGGTCAGCAGCCCAGACACAGACGCACCGTGGCGTGGCCTATTTCAGGACACAGGGCTCTATCTCAGCAAACTCCTGACCAGCACTCTGTCTCCATTCTTATTCAGCGAGTCTGACTTCAAATGTCTGGCATTCCAGCTTGGCTGCAGATCAGCGCGAGGCTCCCAGACAGGGGCCCCCGGGGGCCCAGGCCAAATGCCACACCATGTAGGGCCTGATCACATGTACAGGGGCCCGTCAGGGGAAGGGAGCGCCTCACCCACACGCTGCTCAGCGCATGGCATCAGAGGCTGGAAATAAGTATCCCAGGGAGAAATATCTGAGTTGATTGTAATCAAAGAGGCATAACTGCTATTGAACTACGGTCTCTCCCCGTCTTGAATTTCAACCACTTTGGCCTGAGGCAATCATTACTAATCGCCCTAGATATCGCTTTTTAATAATACAGACTCACTTTCTCCACACAGGCACACACACACACACACACACACACACACACACACACACACACACACACACACACACACACACACACACACACACACACACACACACACACACACACACACACACACACACCGCTGGGTGCAGTAGGTTTATTAAGGGAAGAGGGCTGGCTTTTTGCGTCTGAATACGAAGGCAAGTAAGTATGGGAGCAAAGAGTGCAAGCAAAGTAACAACGTCTTAAAAGTCCACCGAGAGTTTTGTTTAAACACAAAGCGCCAGTCCATGTATTGCTTCAAACAGAGCCTGTTTTTTATATTGTTGGAGTCGGGTAGTCTGAACAAACTCAAAATATTTGGAATTTGTCCGGCAAAGAGCAAGCATGCCTCAACTGTCAAATAATGTCAACTGGCTCTTTTTATGGCAACGAGTGGCCCGGCCCAACTTGTTATTATGTGGAAATAGTTGCTCCTATTTTGCATTTTGGTGGGGGGGGGAAATATGCATTGATAAAGCATTGTATCCAAGCTGCTGCACACTTTTTCTCCATCTCTCTCACATCGAGGCGCTTAATGCAGGGGTATAGAGTTACTGCTGAACAATCATGCTTAGAAGATTGTGGTGCTGATTAGCCCTTTCACTTTGAAGTATATCTTTTAAAGAATCTACTTTTCCTTTTGGCTTTAGGATATAAAGGCTGTGTCCAAGATGCTAAAGGGGTATGACCTTGATACCCGTCTAGGAAAAGTTCCTAATTCCTTAATTGCAGACTTTAATTAAATGTTTCAAAGGATATGTCTGGCATCATGTACACACTGCGAACCGTCAAGAAGAAAAAATAAACTCAAAGTTGACCATTTATCAATTGAAAGCCACACAGCCTTATGGGATACTCTCAAATATTGAACCAACACAATAAACTTAGTCAGGATTTTTCTTACAGGCTTCCTCTTTCCTCTTAAAAATGCCCTCTTGACCTCTTAAAACATACTTCCCAGGAATCGCTACATATTAAGGGGATATTCCAAGTAATTGAAACCCATCCTAGGCATCTGAATGAAGGTGTTTTTAATGTGCATAGATATAGACTTATAGACTTGGTTTAGTTAGCGCCATGATTGCTTGTGTATGGTGCTACAATGTATTGACATCTTTTTCAACCCCTCAGCGTTGCTCCTCCTGAGAGCTAAACACACACACACACACACACACACACACACACACACACACACACACACACACACACACACACACACACACACACACACACACACACACACACACACACACACACACACACACACACACACACACACACACACACACGATAGATACATTGCTATTTATCGATCGCCTCGGGGGGAATTGGCTTGTTAGAGCAGCCAAGATAAACAAAGGCTGGAAATGAAGACGACATGATCACCGTGGAAACATAATGGGCCTATAAAATCACTATACAATCAGTCTGCAGGGCCTGTATTCAATTGTGGACTGAGCCGGATGAGCCGGTGGAAACGAGACGCAAATGCACCAGCCATGAGAGCAGGCTTCCGCCGATGCTACTTAAGAGGGAGCGCACAGACATGCACCCCTGCGCAGGGATGTACAAATATTTACAAAACACTTTACAATCGCAAATTCCGACAGAATAAGGAAGCACACATGCACCTACAGCGCCATAACGAAACCCAAACAGAAACCCTACACACTATTTACTCCTATTTTCACTTTCATCCAAAGGGCATGCATGTGTGTGTGTGTAGTTCATGATGCTGCAGAATCATGACCAGACGTCATGTGGTATGGCACGATGTGATAGCAGCACCGGGTCTAAAACGACGTCATCACCACCCATCGCAGCAACACACGACAATATAGTTAACACCCTGGTGCAACGTGTCCTTTCTGACCTACACAACACCACCTATCTCTCGGAGACAACCCAGATCCTAGTCTCTCCGGAGACAAGGCCCCCAGATGTGGGGGGGGGGGGGGGCTGATAAACAGGTCGGCTTTTTATTGGAAAGGTTATGACTACACCCCGGTCGTCTTCGCCATCGGGGACGGGATGATTATCACAAAGCTCATTTGCATAACATTGTTTTCATTCCATTGTTGAGGCCCATAATCTGCTTGTTACTGCGACGTTAAGCTCCCTACATTTTACCCCCGTTATCGCAACACGTCTGAGGCCGGTGTCAGTGTCTCTCAGCACCTCTGCTCTACACACCAGGTCGCCGCTGGTAACGGGGACTAAATTGGCCCTCCAGCGTTACGTATGATGTCATGAAGTCTAGCGCAGTGCTCGGATTCTCATGAATAACTTTATCAACCTTGGCGGGGTGTCTACATGACATTTGTGTGAAGTCACCCACATTCTTGCCTGGGTGCTGCTATTGGCATGCAGGCCGTGTTCATCCGTCCCTGTGCAGGGAAAGATTAGCTTATTGGCTAACCCCTGGAAGACAAAAAAGATCCAAGAAGGTGTCTTGAAAAGATTATTTTACGGTCATACCTTCAAGGTAATAAATATATTTGTTGCAGTTTTATAATGGGAGAGAGAGTGGAGATTTGGAATTGATACTGTTCATCACTGGAGGGCAGCATATGAAGGTGACAGACTGGTTAGAGAGAGTGCAGTACAATTGAGATCAGATTTATAAAGGTTAAAAAATAAAAGTAAAAACAGACACATCAAGGAAAGGGCTGCACACATAGTATGTGCCACCTCATCCCGCTTCCTCTCATAGGCTAATTTGACCTTATATTTAGGTAAAATGGGCCTATAATATATAGACATGTACTGCATATCATATAAATGTATAACAAAATGTATATATTTATTTCAGAAATGCATGTGAATAATAAGAAAATCTAGCACTATGATCACAAATGCAACGAAAGTAGACAATCTGGTGGTAAAGAATGCTGTGGTTCATAAGGCCAGTAAAAAAAACAACACTATTGGCAGATTGTGGAGCAGTAGAAGACGAATCGCTGTATTCTTAAGACAAAAGGAATGCATCCTGGCAAGCAGCGTACAAATGGAGCAAAGAATCCTACTAAGGGTTTCAGATTTTCTCTAGCAGTGATTCTACTGTATGTGTTGGTATGAGTAAAAGGCAAAAAGGTCAGGAAAGGCCTAAAAGCATGAAATAAATCAGAAGGAGGCGTACACAGTGTGACTGTAACCGTTCTGATCCAGGGTCTAATAGCTTAGCACCCCAGCCCAACCGCCCCCACCCCCCCCCCCCGCCAGCCCCCCACTCCCCACACCCCCCACACACTCCCCAGGCTAAAAGCAAAAGCCAGACATCGGAAGCATTACCACCAAACACTTCACCGAACTTTTGCTTCAAATGTCTCATTTTGGTCGGTTCAGCGCAGAGGTCCCACGGACATTAGGGCGTCTGGCTTTCCGCGGGCAAATGAAATTACCCCCGTGCTTCGGATGGGGGATTCTGCAGCCACACACACACACACACAAAACAGTCACACAGGAAAACAATCGTTCTCACATGCACACACACGCACTGACACACACACACACACACCCGGCTACACATAGTATACAATAATAGCGGCATTATCCCCTCCAAAATACAATGGACCCATCCATCACAGCATGTAATGGGCCTTGTGGTTTCATCCATTAGCCAGTAGTATGGGGTCGGGGGGTGTTGCTGTGTCATGCCTGTCCTGCCACAGCGCCTAATTTAGAGTTATGGCACTAGCCAGGGCCGGTATCACGGTTAAACTCAGCACCGTATGGCAGCTGCTGCCAGCGAGCGCTCACTTTAGACGGTATAGAGTCAAAGGATATATGAAGAAAGGACACACAATCACGTTAGCGGTCATTATTTACAATGGATACACGAGGCTCCCCTGTAGGACGATTGCAAAGCCCCTTGTTTTCCTCTCATTCAACTATTACCTGCCAGCTGCTCTTTTGGTTTGTGGGTGTGTGCGCTAGTGAGGGTAAAGTTCAAGTACTGCCTTCTTGCCAAACGCCCTTTCAAGGGGAACCGTGAGGATGAAGAGGTAACCTCCCGATGCCCCCCCCCCCCCATGTTAGCCCCTCCTCTTCTCTCTCTATTCTGTCTCTTTAGAAAAAGAAACCTCTGTCCAGAGAGAGAGAGAGAGAGAGAGAGAGAGAGAGAGAGAGAGATTAATTGAAGAGAGAGAGAGAGAGAGAGAGAGAGAGAGAGAGAGAAGAGAGAGAGAGAGAGAGAGAGAGAGAGAGAGAGAGAGAGAGAGAGAGAGAGAGAGAGAGAGAGAGAGATTAATTTAAGACAGAAAAGAAAGAAACACCCTATGCTTGACTATGTGATTAACTGCCGTCTCCTGGGCCCGACACACACGCACACATTGGCGCACACGCAAATGCATGCACGCAGACACACACACACTGAGAGAAGCACCAGTCTGTGTCGCACACGTCTAGGGTTACTTGGGAGATTAGACTGCAGAGAGGAGACAAGGGAGGTAGAGAAGTCGCAGGGGACAGAAGAGGAGTCTGGGTAAAAGGGCGGAGGGGGGTTCCTAGTATGGAGAGAGGAAATAGAGATGGCAACGAGAAAATGCATTGCGGATAAACCAGTGGAGTGCAGAAGGGTTATCGGGCAAAGTGGCAAAGGTGTCACTTTCACAATAAGGCAGAAGAGCGCTATGATGTTCACGCTGAATTCGTGGATCGCTATCCTATAAAGAGAAAGTCCAGATAACAAAGCTGGTTTAAACGAGAATGTAAATGTTGTTGGTTGTTTTTGGCAGGGGGGGGGGGGGGTTTAGCAACCAGTTTAACTGGTCAACATGCAATGGGTGTTTTTTTTCGTTTCATTACCTTTTATCACCCAAGTTGAGTGGCACCTCACCTGATATACGAGGGACCTCCAGGGAGCGGCCCGAGGCACTGAAAGGGTAGCCCCCTGCGGCTTCCTACCACTCCCCAACAGGCACTCCTGGTGATGGTAACTTCCTGCTAGCCCATAAACAAGCTATGCAGTTATCTGAAGTCAAGCTGAAAATCCTCCACCACTACAAAAGGTCAGCAGGTGTACAGCAAGCATAAGTCTTGTAGTGTCTCTTGACAGTTATACAGCTCCATCGTTTGCCAATAAAGACTACCGGTTTAACTAGCTGATAATTATGGGTCCATTCAGCAGATGTCCCTTTTTCATGGGTCCAAATTCTTAACAATTTGAACAACTTGAAGGGATAAATATATTTTTGCAAATAAACATATAAAAAGCATTATTATTATAAAAAAAAAGAAATGTGCTCTAAACATGTTTGTATGATTCTGTTTGTTTTGCTGTGCCCGGATATCAATGGTGAAGAAGAAAACCGGAAACACTGCAAGAATACACGCTGAGAACTAAGCATAAGCATGAGAAAGTCAGTTGGCTAGTGGGCAAGTGAGCGAGGGGGTGATCCAAGTTTGTAAATAAACCCAGAAGTTAAAAAAAAAAGCAGCCACATTAAGAGCACATCTTGGGGGATTTCACGGGTTCATCAGCGGTTCTCTCTGACAGAATGTTCCGTCGCATAACGAGACTTATTATCTTAATAAGGTGTATGCTTATCCCTCTTGTAGGAACAAGCACAGGGTTGTGCCCTGGCTGTGTTGAAGCAGGACAAACATTCTGCCCCACAAGTGCAGCACAAGGCCTGTGTCAACACTCTGTCATTTCCCAACAAAAAAAAGCGGAAAGCTACACCGCTCTCTCCAGGGGCGTCTGAAATGCCTTTATTTGGTCACGTGGCGGGGAGGAAGCAAATCTCCGCTTTGTCCCTGAGTCTGTTTCTTAGCGACGCACTGATATTGGCTTCAAAAGGGTTAGGGGGGCCGGGGGGGGGGGGGGAATGTGGAACGGCATGTGTGCCCTTCCTGCCGGAATCAAAATGACGTGGCCGGATGAGATCACAATCGAAAAAAACGACTTAAACTGAAAATATGATAAAAAGGTAGCTTACTCACGCACACACGTATCCCACTGGAAAGTACCTAAACATTGCACACATACACATACACAACTCTATGTTCTCCAGAAGCCTTCCTTAACAACCACTTAAAGCACAATTCTAGTGAATTTGGCACCTTGCTTTAACAACAATCCCATGTCCTTCAGCCCCTCAAGGGACAATGACCTGGTCTAGATGACATGTTTTTAAAACTCAAGGGGCTTTCCCCTGCTGTGCTCATTGTTCATCACACTTATATCCAAGGGGCTAAACTTTTTAAATCACATCCATGTCTTCCCCCTCTAAACCTTGTTCCAACCCCCATCCTCCCTTAAAGGGCATCTTCTGTACCTCTATATCATCCCCCTACATCTGTCCTCTTTTTGTTTTGTTTTTCTCCTTCTTGACGTAAAGTAACTCATCCTTAATGGCGTCAACAGTAGACATGTTCTTCCACCACTTGACCACATTCCACTGGCTCTTCTGGACACTCATGGTAACACGGGGACAAAGACAGCACCATTTGTCAACAGAACAAGGGGTACACAGACCGCCTGTCAGGGCCCACATGGAAGGAAAACAAAAGCACATTTTATCATGGTTTCAATTACTTGTTCTTGTCTCGGAAGAATGCCTGTTCCATAATCACGCTCATCTGTTGGGTGAAAGGCATATCTAGCTGAGTTAATGGCATTCGTTATCACGGTGAACAATAACCGTATAACCTTGGAATGGGTCATGAACAAACTTGATGAACCATTGCAGTTGTATCACTTTTCTTTCATGCCCCTACTAGTTCTGGCCTTGTGAACTATTAGCTGGTGTGAGAAAAGTTTGCAGCAAAGCCCTTTGCGCCCAGACCTGCCCTTACTTGACTTCTTTCATCTTTGTTTTCCTGCACCCACACACTCATTCCCCGCCCCATCTCTCTCACACACACACACACACACACACACACACACACACACACACACACACACACACACACACACACACACACACAACACACAACACACACACACACACACACACACACAACACAAACACACACACACCACACACACACACATCCCACCACCCACCCCAAATACACACCAACACCATTCCTCCCTCTCCCTTCGTACCTAGGTATATAAACTTTACACCACCCTGAAAGTCCCTACACTTCCCCTGCCCTCTCAAACCTTTATCAGGCTACCGGAGCCCCATGTCCCTGTGCCACGGCTGCTTGCCCCTACACTGCTGCCGCTGGCATCGGGGCAGTGCAGCGTGAGGGTGAGCTCGGCTTCCAGCCAAGGACAGGGCCCCGCATACTTCCCAATCTGCAGATTAAATAGCGCCCGTCTCTGAAGTCCTTCCAGAGGCTAATGGCTTTTGTTGCCGGAATTAATCCGCACATCCTCTCCCACATCCTGGGGGTCTGCTGGCCAGTTGGGACCCCCCCCCCCCTCCCCATCCCTCATCCCCCATCCCCCATTCCCCTCCCACCACTTCTAACGTCCTCAATGTCTCGCTGCCTCTCATCTCCATCTACAGCTCTGGTTCTAGATGACCTGCCCCCAAACTATCTTGCCAGTGGCACGGCCCACGTATACTCCCTCAGAAGCAGCCTGGCAGAAGTCCGGAAGCAGCCTGGGAGCAGCATGTAAGCAGTCAGTATAGTCGACCAACCGCGTTGAGGGAGGGTTGTGCCAAGCAACAGTTGAGATCCGTGGAGAGAGACCACCAAAGGGAGTTAATATGCTGAATCGCTACTCGGTCATTTCCAACTGCAGGGGTGTAAGTAGCCCAAATATACAGATGATTAAAGTCCCAGGACTATTGACTAAAGAACCGAAAGAAGGCCCCAGTCAAACTGACACCCACAGGAAGAAAGGATGGTATGAAATACACGGAAAAATAGGAAAAAGTACATGTTTTTCATCCCTAACACATCATTTCCATCAAAAGAGATCTTTGTCTATATATATGCCAGGGTCAGGTCTCTAATTCGACCAAGCTGTCCCCCTCTTGGCCATTGATGCAGTGTCTCTCTGTACCCCAGGGTAAACTCCATGTCGGATGCATATTCAGATATTACTCATATCCTGTCCGCTAGGAAACATTTCACTAGAGACAGAGCGGCACAAGGGAGGAATAAAAAAAAGATGAAGAGGAAAAAGGGATGAGAAAGGCAAAGAAAAGAGAGAGGGAGGGATAGAGTGTGTGTAAGAGATAAAGGAGATACTGTGCCTGAATATTGCAGATATTAGAAGACCGTGTTCAGCCATCCCCTTCACGGACTCCTTAGTTTACTCATCATCCCAAGTTAAAAGAGACCAGACGCTATTTCTCTTAATACGCGGTTGCTGAAAGCTCAATTTCAATCATATGTGCAATCATTTGAATATGTCATCTGCAATACAGTTCATTTATATTACATGTATGCTTTTCTCTGTTTCATGATGTGATGGGTGGGAGACGAGCACAATTTGTGGTTTAGGAGGCTGCAGCTAACCTCTGATAGCAGACAGCCGTAACAATATGCCATAAGTGGTGGGCAGAGAGGGGGACATGGTGAGGCTGATCACATGATGCCTATGACGAGAGTGCGGCCAAGAGTATGGCTGGTGAATTCAAGGCCAAGCTGGACAGATGTGGATGTGTAGGAAAAACCTAAGAGAGGGGGAGGGGGGGGGCAGTAGGAGAGAGGGGACAGTTGGATAGAGGAGACACTTAATGGCAGAGTGAGAGCTGAGTAGCAGGGCCAAGAGAGGACAAGGGGGTGGGACGCCCATCGGGGGGTTTGTGGGTAAAACCATTGATGTGTTGAGACGCCAATATAAGTGGACTTAGCCACACCGAACCGAGCCGCTCTGCTCGGGGGAAACGAGGCATTAGTCACTTTCTGGTTCTTCCGTACTCGTATACACACTCATTTTGCCCGACACACACACATACACACACACACACACACACACACGCACTCTCTTCCCTGTGTGTGTGTGTGTGTGTGTGTGTGTGTGTGTGTGTGTGTGTGTGTGTGTGTGTGTGTGTGTGTGTGTGTGTGTGTGTGTGTGTGTGTGTGTGTGTGTGTGTGTGTGTGTGTGTGTGTGTGTAACGTGTGTGGCCCACCTGCAGACCACGTCAAGCCTCCAGGTGTGTGGTACACAGTATGTAACACAGCAGTGTATTGATAAGCTCAGAGAGCCAGTGTGTCGGTGCCCACGGTTGGTCAGGCTCTCTCCTCTTTGGGTTTGGGGGTTTTTGGTCAGCTCATTTGGAAAGAAGATATTAAGACTGAGAGCTGTTAGGTTTGGCCCCAATGATAGAGACGGCACAGTCTCGGGCACGCAGGATATATTATAAGTAAAACCAATTCAATAAAAGAGAGAGAGAGGAGAGTGGGAAGGTAGGGAGGCAGGATTTGGCGATGGAATAAAGGATGGAGGGAGAGTTGAGGTGCAGTCGGGGAACGCAATGGGTAGGACGAGAAACAGGAGCCATATGAGATGGGAGAGTCTTTTTTATGAACAACGAATGGACAGAGGTTTGGAAAAATGGAAGAAGGAAAGAGTTTTGGGGAATCAAAACAAAGGAGAAGGAGGGATAATAAAAAGGAAAAATGAATGAAAAGGAGTGGAATACAGAATGGCGCGGCTCCTTAAAGGGCAGCAAAAATAATCCAACTAAAAATATATAAAATATGCGGTGAGAGCTGAAAAGTAGATTTCCGTATTGGCTGGAGTTTCACTTGTGGTTTCCATTATTTTAGTTCCCCCAGAGTAATCCGAGGTTCAGCGCCACCCTGATCAAAGGCCCCTCGGTGGGGAACACCATCCAACACACAAGTGAAAGTGAGACAATCCAGTTAGTTCTCGGGATCAGACCAGACATTATTTCTGGGTATTTGTGTGCCCCCTTACCCTGCCACAGGGAGGTCAGAGAATAGAGCTGAAACCCAGGCTTACTAGGCTTACTGGCTAAGACTAGAGAAGGTTAAAGCCTTGAGAGGATTAACATTGGACTGTTATACCCTAAATAAGGAGATCATACTGTGTTATGAAGAGGGAGAGTAAAGTGAGTTGCATGACGTCAACGGTCAGCTCATGTTTCATTTTGATGGAAAAACAAACAAAAAAAAGGGCCCATGACATGAATCCACTTCAGGTTCTTCCAGCCAAACCTGAAGCTAAACAGCTTCCACACACGTATTGCACTGCTTTACGCGCATTCTTACCTGGCCATGCCCAGGCTAGAGAACCCTTCAGGGACGATGAGGACGTCCAGACGTGGGAAGGGGTGGACCCCCAGGATCGCGTGAGCTGCAGCCAAGCACTTTGGCAGCAAAGCAAGGACCCCCAGCTGAGGGGGAACAACAACAGAAGCATCCCGTCACGTATATGGGAGGATAGGGAGTTTAGATTTTTTTAGGGCGGGGGGGGATTTTATCGATTTCAGGAAGTTTTCATTTAATTATTACGAATGTATAATATTTAGGAATTATTTATTCACTTATTTATGCTATATATCTACTTCAATATCTACATTACTGATACTTTGAATGTGATCAATCAAAAAAATAAATTAAAGGTATTACTGTACCTTAAAATGACAATGATACACGGGTTTATATATACTGTATATCCCAGTATCGCGTTGACTGAAACTCATCTGGCCAAGCATGCATTATGTGGGAAGTTGAGGCGGTTCACAATCACCCTGGCTCTCTGCAGCAGACAGGCGGGGGCAAACACGCGATGCGGGACCACCCGTTGAGCCCAAGCTGACTGTTCGTTGAAACGGCAAGGGTAGTCGCTATGGGAACAGCAGACGCCGCCATCGACCGCGGCTGAGTGACACGTTCCTGCGTGGCGCCCGCTCTCAGGGCCAGTCTCGGACGGCGAGGATGAGCGGCCAGTTGGCACGCCGCTGTAGCCCGTCAACAAAAAATAAATGAATTAAATGGGGGCAATGGCCTTCCGAATCGTCGTTAATGAAGAATACTTGAATGGCTGCATATTCTTGAAAAAGGATATGCCGTGGTTTCGGTGGCGAGGACTATCCGTCCCCTGTCTGTGCATAAGGTATGGAAACCAGAGCGATGGAAAATGTGAACACGAGCGTCACTGGGGCAAACCGCCGTGAGCGCAGAAATATGAAGGTGGCGACACGGAGTTCCATTCCCTTCAACTCCAATATCCCGCTCCTTTTTTTACTCCGCCTTGAGCGCTGTTCCAGAGGTTCCGAGAGCGCTCCAACTTTCCTCCCAGCCATTCATTGAAAATAAAAGCCCTCCTTGTGGCAGGAGATTCCTGGGGCCCGGCAAAAGGCCATAGCTGGGCCGCTGCGGCGGGAAAACCATGTGGGGAAGGGGCGGGGGGGGGGGGATTACTGGAAACCCAGTGGCGGCCTGGCCAACACGCGGGGCAGCGGAGGGGAGAACACCGCGGCCCAAGCCAAAACCGCAGGGCAAAGAGGTCCAACGCTTGGCCCACCATACAACCCACACCTAATAGACTAAATGAGCCTCTACTTAACCCGACCGAGGCGTCCATTTAAGACATTAAGGTGCGGATCCTACACAGGATTGGGTTTGATTGCCTGTTATTAGATTCTTGTTTTCTCTAGCTGCGGCATGCAGACAGAGGTAATAGCACCCGCTCAATTTACCTATCACAATCAAAGAAGGCGCACCGCCTCCATCCACCTGAGAGAAAAATAAATCAGTTTGAAACTTCCTTCCAAAAAAGTGTCAACGCCTGTGATTGAGTGTGAATACCGATCCCCCCCATCCTTGCTTCACCTGTCCTAATTTTGGTACGGTGAAGGGAAAAGTACTGCTATGGAATGCACTGGGGCCAAGTGGGGGTTAACGACAGTCTGGAGAGGAGGAGATCATAAGGGAAGAACCGAAGGGGGTGGGGGGCAATAACTCAGGGAAATTAATATAATTCCTGCCAACGTTGAGTGGGAACCCCTTTATTACTTGCCTGGTTGAGCTCCCAGGTCTAGACACAGGCCCGGTCTGAGATCCTGCCCCAGGCTCGGCATCGGTGTTGGCCGGTCCTCCGCTGTACTCACTCACTGAAGCCTCGCCCGCACTCCAGGAGGCGGTGTGAGGTTCTGCTATGGCTCTACGCCAGCAGCCCACCGCCAAAGTAAAGGTGGAGGCAGGCATGGGCATTGTGACGTAGTAGTCCCAGATTAGGAGGCCTGTGAATGGGAGGGCCGGGGAAAGGAAGGGTTTGAATGAAGAATGGGAAGTTAGATAAGGAGGAGTGGAAAAAACACAAGAGGAGGAAGATGAAGGACAAGTGAGAGGGGGAAACAAAATGGTAGGTGCGGTCAAAAATTATCCAGAGATAAAGCAAATTCCAAAAAAGGGAGCACTCATGGAAGTCACCGGCCAGCCTTTGGTCATCTACAGAGCAGTATCTCTCATGGTCATTTGTCAGGGTCTGATCTTTTCTCACTCAAGGTGACACAGAGAAGCTTTCGCCCATTTTAATTTCCAGCAGGATGGATTAGTCCAATACACTGCTTTTTGATCCCTCTACAAAGCCAATGGATCAGTCATCTACGCCATTATGGTTTGTCCAATGCTGGCTTCCTTCCCCACAGTTATGGAATACTTTCCAATATGCTTACAAAAAATGTAAGTCCCTAAATGCACAAACATTACTTTTCCAACATTCTTACTGTTTACTGGTAGATCATTTAGATCCTCAGGCCACAGTCAGTGCACCCAGAAGGGAGAAAAATGATGGAATGCTGCTATTCTGACCTACTTACCAAAAGGTTAGCATTACCCTATTCCTATCGTGTAGAGGGTTGCATCACCTGTATTTTTCCACTGTAAGTGCTGTGTACATAAAGTTATGGGGTGTATAAATAAAGTTAAGCTTGTTGATTGGAATGAGTGGATTACCTGTCTCCTCATCCTTAATGGGGAGGGCTACGTTCTCCCCACTCATCAAAACCACACACTCGCCAGGGGCCCGGACTCTAGCCTGCCATGTTGACATGGCAACAGGCGGCTCTTGGCAGGGGAAGAGGGCTCTATTGTTGATGGGGGAGCCTGCAGTATAAACACAAACCCTGGAAGGGGTAAACAAGGTGTAAACAACTTTTATTTCCTTGGCCAACAGACTTTACACTAATGCATAACGACATATATTATCCTGCAGCATGTTCCTTTGTGAATTAAAAACATAAAATATCACATAACATCACATGACACAATCAATCAAGCTCATAATATATATATATATATATATATATATATATATATGTATATATACACTGTGTATTGTGGCTATCTGTACTATATACACTGTGTATTGTGGCAACCCGGCCCAGGCCAATTAAGCAGACGGAGAACACTTGTGGAACCTTCTCCACTCATTCGGGGCTCTCCCAGCCATGGGGATCATTCCACGGAGAGACCGGTCCTCGTGGGTGACGGGATTCCACCCACGAAGGAGGGGACCGTGGATTCCTCCCAGATTTTCTGTTATTTGTAATTTGATTTGAAATAAACATGCCTTTTTGGCTGTTCTCCTTGAATTGGTGTCCTGCTTGGGAGGAGGTGGCTCGCTCACCGTGCCGGGTTGCCACAGTATATATATATAGAATAATTAGTTGGTATATATTATGTAAATATATAAGTATTGAACTACCAATTATGCTTCAATTGCACCTCTTCCCACACCAAGAGCGTGGGAGGAGTTTGACAGGAGCAGCTAACAATCTTGGGCACCTCTCATTGAGAAGCAGAATTCACCCAGCGTTGGGCGCTTCACCCAGTTATAGGGATGGTGAGCTGGTAAGACAGGTCAGTTGTGGCACCTCAACATATTCATCAAAACCAATTAACCCTATAGTTGCCAGATGCCCAATCACCAAATCATTTTGTCATGGTTTTCCATTAGTGTTTATCGTTTTATTGTAACAGACCTCTTATCCTGGTCATGGGTCCACCTGATGGAGCGACCCGCTGGTCTGGTCTCATAAGACACTCTCAGGCCCCGGGGGAAATTGACGGGGCTGGTAATGCCCCTCTTCTTCACCCGCAGGCTCCAACGGTCCGTGTGGAACTCCACTGGGTCTGCTCCTGGAGTACCGGGGGCACCACTGCACTCTGAGAACAGCTGGTGCTGTCGTCTCCAATGAGCAGAAGGCATGGAGACCAGTCTCTGAAGCATGGCGGCTGAGCGGTCTCTAGGGTGATGGTCTCTGACCTCCTCTAAAAGATTGGACATGGAAGGCACAGAGGTGACGTCCAACTCCTCCACTTGCAATACGTTGAGATCACAGCAGTCCAGCACCAGAGTGAAGTCCCCATCATCGCTTGGGCTTTCCAGTGATGTTCCTACAGATAAAGGGCTGGTTTCTGGTATTGATCCAGCCCTTGTGCCGTTGTTAGACATAGACGCTGATTCATTCACCGTGCTTTCTCCGGACAACAAAGCCTCAGTTGAATCCATGTATCCTTCGCATGGTGACCTGACCATGGCAGTCTGTCCTAACCCGACTCCAGCTCCATCTGTAGCTTCTACAACAGGCTCCAGGAATAAAGCTATGCTACCCGCGATAACCTTGTTGTGAAGCTGTACTGTCAGGTCCAGCACATAGTGTCTCACTCGTATTTGGTTGGCGTTTGCTCGAAGCGGAAGGTCATCCGTGTCTAGGTCCCCATCAGGCTCCATACCACCACCTAGATGGGTTCGAAGGTTAACTGTAATTAGTTCGCCTCTAAGCAAAGATATATCGTTTTTGCATGCATCTGTTCATACGTCAGAGTAAAGTTGACGGCACACTGCCTTATAATGATGTGCTTTAGAGATCTCTGTCTCTGTTAAAGGTCCCATGGCATGCTACTTTTTGGATGCTTACATATAGGTGTTAGTGGGTCCTTAATACAGCATTTGAAGACTTTGAAGAAATTCAGCCTTGGTGCTGAATTACAGCCACCGTGAGCCAGTCCCACAATGAGCTTTCCACAAACGTACAAACGTGTTTTTTAGAGGCGTGTCAAGGTGGCGGGCGGTTGAGTGGCCTTGAGCAGCTTGTGGCCACGGTACCATGCGCTCGTGTTTACCATGGATGTATCGCAATAGCGAGGCGCACACAGCTTTTGGCCGTGTTCTGTAAATATTCTAGAACACTCCGGGTGCTCCGGCGGGAGTCTTGGAGCTCTATATCTAAGTAATATCATAATAGATATCTATATCATATAATATTTATTATCACGGCCAACAGCTGTGTGCGCCTCCAGACAATTATATGAATCTCAAACGACTGCGTGGGGTTCTCCGACATCTCTGGTTCTTCCACTTCAATCTGAAGTAGACTGAACCGCAACATGGAGAAGAAAGGGATTGTCGCCCGTGATTGTTTCCCGCTGGAGCCACGCTGCCCGCTGCCACGAGGCACCACCATCACAAGGTACCACCGCCGCCGCAGGGCAGCACCGGCGTGGGGTGGTGGTGTCTCGGCGCTGCCCGCTGCCGCAGCAGGGGTGCCTCGACAGCGGGCAGCGTAGCTCTGGCGGGGAACAAACGCGGTCAATCCCTTTCTCCTCAATGTCGTGGTTCATGTACTTCAGGGAGTCAAAGCCAAAGTACCTTTCGCCCCCAATTTCTTCTCAACCATGGCTGAGATAACCCCCACTACGATCGAGTCTCGTTGTGGAAATACCCCAGACATTAGAGAACCCGACGTTTTAGGCGCCATAACACCAACAGCAGAACCTCGCCAAATGACGAAGTGTACAACACTTTCACTGCGTTTCACTGTGTGTATTCACACACACACACACACACACACACACACACACACACACACACACACACACACACACACACACACACACACACACACACACACACACACACACACACACACACACACACACGGCGCCCGCATGGTCGCAGCTCATTTGGCAAAACAGAGAAATGGGGAGCTAACATGTTCCCGTATGACGACATACAGGAACAAATTCCAAATCGGAGCGTCTGAGCTTTGTCTTTTCAAAGGCAGAGCAGGAGAGCTAGTGCTCATTTTACACCTAAAGTAATTTCTAGCTACTGGGGGACGATAGGCAGGCTAGGTCCCCAAGAACTCATATTAATGTTAGAAAACCTCATAAAGGTAAATGTTCATGCCATGGGACCTTTAATAGTATGATTCTGCAATATAGGAGGCTGCAGTTTCAGGACCGCAGTCCCAGGACCGGACTTATAAAAACCCATTTCATTTACAATGCTATATTTTGTCCAAGAATTTAACGTTATAATTGTAGCCTACTTGGAGTTGTAAAGGTTTATTCCATCCAAATATAACTTGAAACTGCAGCGTCCTCTATTGCAGGAACGTAACACCTGTTGGTTCTTTCTCACAGGACATCAGTGCAAAAATAATACTTTTTCAAATATCTGGAAGCTATATTTTTGGGTTCTATTTTAACACGTGTTAGCCAATCTGTCAGACGCCTTATGTTAAAGCTAGCTGAATCATTATATCTGTATGCTTGTCAAGATATGAGTCACCTTCCCCTACCAAGCAACTCACACCAAAGCCAAATCGTACCAATAACTTGCTATAGTTTCTACAGTCACAACGTCTCTCTCTAGCCCGCAGCGGTCACACAAGCGATGCCTGGCAACAGAGAGGTGCAATTACTATTTACTATCAGTTCCTGTCAGTTTGGCCAGGGCAGCTGCACATATATTTAAAAGATAAGTTACGTTTAATTAAAAACCTTCAACAGAGTAAAGAGCCTGCCCCGCACGTAACACGTCTGCGTCCTTAGATGCCCATACCCATCAGGGAAAAGGGTAATAAAGTTTTAATCGAAGAAATTATCCAATATTTATGAATAACTTATTGCCACCAAGCTAATTGGGGCCCAACGTTGACCATTCAACCGTTATACAAGCTATCTGAAAAAGATGTTAATTAACCAGATTAAACACTAAAACTAATCTTTCAATATGTAAAAGTTAAGGGCACGAACGCAGCTGCGTGAACGGTATGGTCAACGTACTTATTTATTACGATTTTCACGAAATCTACGAGTCTAGTGTAACGTAATAATTTGAAAACCTCGCTACGTCCACAAACAGAACGCTCACTGTGAATGAAATGTACTGACCGGAACTTCTATTGGTACCGACCTGCTTCCCGCATGCTCAAGGCAACTCTTTATGTCGTCACTCGTGATGCGACGCCAGCTTATTGTAGTACATTGTGCATCTCGTTTGTAGTTCAGTAAAATCATTGCGAATCTTTTAATATGTGGTCACGTCATAGAAGTATAGAATGTGGGTCGGATTTGAGGAAGAGGAAATGTCGTTCACAAAATATCCGAAAACTATATATTTTTTTTACAGTATTGATTATAGGATTGGGCAACAACCCAGTGTCAGCAGTCGAGGTAAACATCCTTGGGCAAACTGGCTAGCCCTAGGTATCAATCCTTATTCATCGGTCTCCTCCATGATGGTTGAATAGACCATCTACCCTCATTTCCTCTTCACACCAGTGGCCAAAAAGGAAAAAAACTACCATCTATGGGGGCAAGTGTACATAGAATAAGACTAAACATTCATGTGATGTAAAAACATTGGATAAATTATCAAACGCAAGGAGGGCACATTGTTTTATTGTGCATGACCATGACATGTGCATAACAAGGAATTGCAATTCCACATTAGGTTAATACAATATGACAGGACTAAAACACATATACAAAATAAAAATAAAACATAACACATCATGGAATTCCTAATGGGGACAATAGACATGTACATCATGGGGCCTTTCTTAATTGTCTAAAAGTTGTGAGTTACCAACTGCCTATTTTTTGGAGTTGCAGAATCTATTTGGGAGGATTTTCTAACCTCATCAATAAAAAGCAGACAGATTAAATGTCGAACCAAGTATTTTGAGTAAGTGCATATTGAGCGTGGAATGATGAATGTTCAAATAATTTGCTGCACTGCTTCTAAAATGAGTCTTAATAAAATAATAATTAACAACGTTTATTCCTCAGTAAACAATTTTTAATCCTCTGGTATATTTACACTATGGATACATTGTGGATCTAAATAAGCTAGTTTCAAGTTAGACCTTCAGCTAAATTATATGTATCACAGTTAAAAAAACCGACAAAATAAGACAACTCTGAATAAGTTAAACGCTACTATCTACACTGCCAGATATGCCCAACATGAAAATAAATCTAATCTGCTGTTGACGACATAATCCTGTAGATTTTTCCAGTGACCGAAACCATTCACAGGTTTGCTTCTTTGATGGGAACATCCGCAATTGGCAGCCACCAAGAAGAAATAAAAAACGAAAGGCCTTTTGATCACATACCATAATCTGTTATCATGATTGGGTACAAAGTGGCTTCAGTACGACAAAAATAATTCATATTCTATTATACAATTTTGAATACACAGATCCGTGCGTGTCTCAGACATGCATGTGTGCATGAATGAGAGACACTGGCAATCTTGGCACATATGCAGTCCTGGGCCTGCAAGGACCTCAGAGTCCAACTCCACACCACTCGATTCACCCCAGCAAAAGGTGTTTGCAGCATTATGGGGGTTGCATCTGCATTTGCGTCAAAAAATATTTGACAGCTCGGAGCAGAAAGTATCAAGGTACAGTGAATCGCTACAAATTGGGATGAGAAAGCCAATTACGTCCGTTGGTCCAAGTTTCTCCTTGTTATTATACTGTCAAAACGAAGAACTGATAAAGACAGCAAAATCAAATAACTAGTCAAAACTAGACCTCAAGAGTGAAGATAAATTGCTGCTGCAAATACCACCACTCTCCCCGGACTCTGCTCTGACCCCCTTCCAAAGTGATTCCCTCTCTTTCCGGTCCTCTTTCAACTCATCCATGTGTTGTCTTCTCCTTTCCCTTTTTCTCTCTCCATCTATCTCTCTCCCCCCTTCCCTCCTCTCTGACTCTCTCTCTTTTCTCTGGTGAGCAGGGACATCTCAGGAGTTTTCCTCTGGAGTTCGGCGAAGACTGAGCCGTTTGAAGGAGTCCCTTTAGAAGAGAAGAGCAGCGAGAGGGTAATAGAAGGTAGAAGGAGGCAGGTGGGGGAGGGGAGGATGGATAGGGAGACAGAATAACACAGCAAATCACTTTCCTTTCAACAAAATATCTACTCTTGATAGAGTTTCATAACTGCCCATGCTCTGCACAGTCCCCCGTTCAGGTCCACCCCCATAGGTTCTGCTATAAACACAGTAGGACTGCTGGATCCGAGATGAGTGTCTCGGGTAACGGTGTTACCTGTGCAATGGTTACCTGTTCTCCAGTCGTGGCTTGATGATGGGTTTATAGAGCTCCGGGATCTTCCTCTCCAACATGGGCCTCAGGTTCTCCCTCAGCCGGTTGTAGTTCTTCTTCAGCTCCTGTTGGTACTCCTTCTGGTCCGGCCCGATCAAGTGCTTGTTCTTCTCCACAGCCTCCCCACACCTGCAGGGTAGGGACCGAGCACAGGAGAGGGACAGTTAGCAGCGAGAATATGATTCCCTGAGGATAGCTTGGATACCAATAGACACACTTGATGTGAAAAAAACAACCCTATTTAGTGTTTTGATGTGTGCTTGAGTGCATATGTATGTGTATGTGTATGTGTATGTGTGTGTGTGTGTGTGTGTGTGTGTGTGTGTGTGTGTGTGTGTGTGTGTGTGTGTGTGTGTGTGTGTGTGTGTGTGTGTGTGTGTGTGTGTGTGTCCATGCAATGGATTAGTGTTCCATTCACATTGTCTCCCTGTCTTACACTCGTATTCAGCTGGGGAAGGCACCAGGCCAGCAATAGCCCTGGCCATAGACATAATCTGCAATACGTGGATTAGGAGGATGGGTGGGTAGCTAGTAAATGGACAGATGGATGGATGGTGTTTTCATTAATGTAATGAACCAATTACTTGGCTTCAATGAAGAATTAAAATATGAGAAAAGAGCTGTGTTCAATCCAAGGATTTGTTGTATTCTTTTGCAATACAAATGTGGCCTGAACTAAAAATGGGTCAAGGAAATTGACAAATGAGAGAGGGGGTAGGGGCAAAACACATGTCGTATTTTAGCTTCCCACTTTAAATGAGTTCTATTGTAAACGTCAATATAGTGCACTGTAACATTATACACTACGGGGCACTGTTGGTGCACTTGCCATAAAGATTTACAAAGCCATAAGTACTATAGGATTGCTGGATCAATCTTGGGCTGTATAACATCCACCAATATACTCTTTAATGTAGAATATATTCCAAGTCATTGCCCGAACTGAAGTCCAAATTCACAATGTCGGAGAAGGTTGTCTACATCAACCCCCTCCTCTCCAGACTCAACGCTCACGCGGTTTGCCATGTTTAGGACTCGCAGAACACAACATTACATTTTGAGACAAGCACAATTATTCCATTCCCACAATGACAAGCGACACTGAGTCCTAAACGGCAAGTCGATCAGCTAATGTATATGGCTGAAATGTTTTTATTGTTCAGCTCATGTGGCATCCGTCTTGAAATCCTTCTGGGCTCTAGGCTGTCTCCATCTTTCCAATGCAACTTTAAATTGTACCCGTGTTTTACCCTTTTTCGAAAGAGGTTGACGCTTTTAGGTTGAATAGAATCCAATTCAATCTCAGTTGATCCAACTAGTTTGATAGCTTCCATAGCTGCACCATGCTGCCAATTTGTCTCACATCGGTCAACCCGGGATACTCTAAACAAAGAAACCAGTATTTTAGCATCGACATGTTTTCTTAATCCCCAACGACATATCATGGTCATTTTATGATTTAGTACAGTAAATTTGTTACATATTGGACCTTTTAAGAGAACAGCCATGCACTGTGAGAAGCACACAAGTTAAACTCAAAAAGGGATCTGATGTTTTCAAACCCTGCTGACGAAACGGGGGAATCTGTTGGTGGGTCGGTCGGTGGATTAGAAGGTCGGTCATGGATAAGTGAAAAGGACACATTAGCATTTTTGGAAGGAAGCATTTGAATCCTGGGGTTGAAAGCAAATTCAAAACGGCCTGCTGTTTTTCTGTGATTAGGTTTAAGAACGACCCTGGCCGAGGACTGGACACTCCTCATACAAAAGGGGAGAGTTATCAGCTTGCCTCGGTTATGAAGGAAAATAACAATTTCTAAAATTACAGTAAATATCTGCCAGCTCTTGCCAAACAAAGGAGATTGGAGGTGACTTTGGACATTGCAAATGAAAGCCCATTCTAGGTGAATGGTGTTGCCACATGCAAGGCTACAAGGACACACACACACACACACACACACACACACACACACACACACACACACACACACACACACACACACACACACACACACACACACACACACACACACACACACACACACACACAGCACACACACACACACACACACACACACACACAACACACACACACACACACACACACACACACACACACACACACACACACACACACACACACACACACGCAAGCACATGTGTTTGAAGTATTCTTAATACAACAATCCCTCAAGTGGAATAATAAAGTGTGAAAATGGTGAAGTGCCGAACGGAGTAGTTGGGTGACATTGGTGAGTCATTCCAAAACATTGTGTTGCATAATCGTTTTATAAAGTATTATCAATCAATTATTGTTATCAACCCTCCTCTATAAATGGCACAGACCCATTCCACAGCAAGAGATCATTATTCACCAGTCAAAAGTAACCCCACCACCTACACTATACTTGGGGTCCGGTTTCCCGCTAGTGCCCGTGACAAAGACCTTTTTCATTTAGAAATCCCTTTGAACTAACATTTACTATATCCTCCCACAGAGCCAGTTAATAGTAATATCTCGTGCAAAATGAGAGGCGCCGGCGAAAAACTCAACGGGGGGGTCGGGGGGCTGGTGGTGTAACCCAACATTTCTTTGGGGTTTATGGACCGCAGTGGGAAGGCAGCGTTTGTTGTTTTGCTTGGTTTTTCTGAGATTGGGTCTGAGCCGTTAGTTACAACGGAGGTCTACGGGGTCTCCTCTCACCTCATGATGAACTCCTTGAAGCACAGCCGCAGTTTGTTGTGGTGCCGGTAAAGCTTGGGGTCGGCTGGGATCTCGTTGAGGAAGACCTGGGCCACCTCCAGCGGGCCCTGGAGACGCAGAGAGACAGACGGAGAGAGAAAGAAATGTACACAGAGTGAGAGAGAGAATACACAAAGAGAAAGAGGGAGAGAGAGGGAGAGAGACAGAGAAAGAGAGAGGGAGAGACACACAGAGTGAGAGAGAAACACAAAGAGAAAGAGGGAGAGAGAGGGAGAAAGAGAGAGGGAGAGACACACAGAGTGAGAGAGAGAAACACAAAGAGAAAGAGGGAGAGAGGGAGAGAGAGAGAGAAAGAGAGAGGGAGAGACACACAGAGTGAGAGAGAAACACAAAGAGAAAGAGGGAGAGAGGGAGAGAGAGAGGGAGAGACAAACAGAGTGAGAGAGAGACAAACACAAAGAGAAAGAGGGAGACAGAGATAGAGAGAGGGAGAGACAAACAGAGTGAGAGAGAGACAAACACAAAGAGAAAGAGGAAGAGAGGGAGAGAGACAGAGGAAGAGAGAGGGAGAGACACACAGAGTGAGAGAGAGACAAACACAAAGAGAGAGAGGGAGAGATAGAGAGAGGGAGAGACACACAGAGTGAGAGAGACACACACAGGGGTGGAGGAAATAGCGCGAGGCAAGGACAGAGAGCCAGAGAGCGAGACAGAGACAGATAAAGAGATGCAAGTATAGAAGGAGGAGATGGAGTGAAGGAGAGACGGAGACACACACAAATTACAAATAACGGACGATTAGTGTCAACCACTGAGGCGCTTAAGAAAAGGTTGCAAAATAAAGAATAGAGCGATCCATCCCTTTGTTCATTCCTTATTTTCCCTTTTTTAGTGGCAGGGAAACAACGTGGTCAGCGGCCACAGCATTACAGCTCCAGGCCAGGCTGTTGGTCTGGACCATGAGGCGGAGATCAGAGACAGAGAACCAGGCCGTGATTAGTGCGCTGCATGTTTAATGCATCCACTAAATCCTCTATAGACCCACTATTTGGCTCCCATTTGGCCCCCCGTCCGGGCCCTTGTTATCCCCCGTTACATCCATCATAAAACCACAGCGTGCCCGCGTCACAACTGCTACAGTTAAACAGTTCTGATTAGCATCATAAACGCATTCAAGAAGGAGCTGGGCCCTCGCTCACAGTGGGGGCCCCTGAGAGAGAGAGAGAGAGAGAGAGAGAGAGAGAGAGAGAGAGAGAGAGAGAGAGAGAGAGAGAGAGAGAGAAGAGAGAGAGAGAGAGAGAGAGAGAGAGAGAGAGAGAGAGAGAGAGAGAGAGAGAGAGAGAGAGAGAGAGAGAGAGAGAGAGAGAGAGAGAGAGAGAGAGAGAGAGAGAGAGAGAGAGAGAGAGAGCCGTCTTCACTCACACTGATTACAGGAGTTAAGCCTGTAGGTGGAGCTGCTCGACATCATCACTATGTATAAAAGTACGTTTTAGCAAGGCACCCGTCAGATCCAGTCTGATAAGACTCTGGGAAGATAGAGCACTGTGGGGCAGGAGATGGAGACGGAGTCACCGTCGTCTTGTCTCGCCCCCCAGCTTTCAACATCCCCGGCGCGAAGCGTAGCTCATGGTAGGAGCAATGAGGGAACACATCAAAGAGACCTCAGGGTTTCGTTGCGGCGCGCGGCACATGGAGACATAAAAGGGAAGACGTGGGTGGACAGGGGGGGGGGTCGTCTGTGGGGGGGACGGGGGTCGTCTGTGGGGGGGGACACTGGGTGGGTGGGTGGGGGGTGGGGTCTGCAGACGTTTTAACTAAATCAGCCGAGAGGTAAAAGGGAAGGATTAGGGTTATTGATGGGGCTCGGACGCTTTGATGTGCAATCACTGTCATGTGTGCCACCTGTGCCGTGTGATCACAATAGAAAATGTAACGCAATAGAAACTGAAGGAAAAGTGCCGGATCAAATGATGCCGGTTGAGCTCCTCTCTCCACCGCATGACAGAGAAACACTCGCCAGGAGAAAGGAGTAAACTGCCACTCTTCAAAATGCGATTTTCAAGACAACCCATCAGCCGTTGTAATTGATTTAACCGGTTAAGAGTTGAGGGTAATACAATGAAAACAGAGAAAGACACAAAGAAGATCTGTTTCAAGTGGTAAAACAAATGATCCCAGTGGGGAGTGGGGTGGAACCCTACCTGGTTTACGGTGGCTCCCACGGAGCCCTGTAACAACATCTGTAACATCTTAGGGTCGGGCTGCTCTCGGTGTGTGGCCACAGCCAGCTCCCTCGTCTTCTTCTGCATGTCCTCGATGGCCACCTCGATGGGCGTCAGGACAAACTGGAGACACATGCAGGAAGTGACTTAGAAAACGTTTTTTTTTTCCTTTGCTAAATAATGGCTACTTACTATTTACCATTCTTTAATGCAGCAGATGCTTCCCTCACCTTTACAGTTAGTTTAAAGTTCCGTTATTTCTAGCTGCATGTCATTAGTGAGCAGGTAGCTTAGTTTTCTATATGGCACTGACAAATAGATAAATATTTCCATTTCCAAGTGGCCGAGGCCATAAAAGATGGGCTACAGAGATATCTATTTATCTATCTATCTATCTATCTATCTATCTATCTATCTATCTATCTATCTATCTATCTATCTATCTATCTATCTATCTATCTATCTATCTATCTAAATATAGAAGAAACAGATAGAAAGCTCTGGAAAGAGAGAGATGTGAAGAGATTGAAATATGAGAGCGAGAGAGAGGAGGAAAAGAGAGAGGAAGAGAGATTGATGGACGTAGAAAAGCGAGAAAGAGAGACCCACACCACAAACGAAGGAAGATACGAGTGGGCAGGATGCAAACAACAGAGCCATCCTGTCTGAGTGACGTCTTGTTTTTTTTCAGCGGCATGGAGACAACGTTCTGAGTAGCCACATGCCGCTACTGGCCAAGACGTCGGTCTGCCGACATGAGGAGCAGATCAGAGACGGGGAGGAGCAGGAGCTGGGGGAGGCCGCAGCAGCCTACCTCCTCCTTCTGGATGACGTTGATGCGGGTCTTGACGTAGGGGAAGGCGTGCATGGTGGTCAGGATGGTCTTCCTCTTGTACTGCTCGCTGAGCTCTCCCCGTGGGCGGCCCGCTCTGGTGAAGGGCGTGGTGAACATGAAGCGCCGGAGGTTGAAGTTCTTCTCGAAGTTGGTCAGCCGGTCCTTCATCTCGTAGTCGTCAAAGTAGGGCTCCGCGTACGTGATCTGGATGTACGCCTGGAGAGAGGTTCGGATTCAGACTCTCAATTCTTTGTCGTTGGTCAACAGCGTTACAGATAACCATCTGAGATGGGGCTCTGGTTAGGGTGAAGGCCAAACGACCGAGGACGTTTCATAGACGTAGAAGAGAAAATTGCAATGTGATGCCTGCAAAATTTTCATTACCCTTTCTTTAAAAACATTAAGAATGATTTTAAAGCCAAACCACATAGGTCGCTATCCGACAAGGCATAAATAGACATTTCACTTTTAATTCACTTTTTACTCCAAAGACCGAAGGCATCTTTTAGTTTTGCCCTGCAGCCTTCCTGTGATCTAGCAGGTAGTGCGGGGTACCAGCGTGGCAGAGGGTCTCTCGACTACCTACCTTGTTGGGGTTGAGTTTCTTCCTGTCCACGGGGGTGGAGTCTTTGATCATCTCCAAGGGAGTCCTCTCCAACACACTGACTGTAGAAGTTCTGAGACGAGTGGGAACACGAATGTGATGTATTTGACTAAACAATACAGCCATACTTTATGACCGTTCTTCATTTGTAAGGATGACAAGTCCGTACAAAAAAGATCCACTTGAAAGTTAAAGTAGTTTAGCGATATTTGTTTTATTTGAATGCTATTCAACTATTTTAACTCTCTCTCTCTCTCTCTCTCTCTCTCTCTCTCTCTCTCTCTCTCTCTCTCTCTCTCTCTCTCTCTCTCTCTCTCTCTCTCTCTCTCTCTCTCTCTCTCTCTCTCTCTCTCTCCTCTCTCTCTCTCTCTCTCTCTCTCTCTCTCTCTCTCTCTCTCTCTCTCTCTCTCTCTCTCTCTCTCTCTCTCTCTCTCTCTCTCTCTCTCTCTCTCTCTCTCGATAGAATATACAGAAATAATTGCCTCCAGTCTGTGAGAGATCTCCGGCAGGTGTGTTATCCCTGGTTCCTTGTAAACAAACTCCCGCTCATCCAGATCCCCAAACTTTGCTCCGTAGAACCCGACCCGGAAGTAGGTACCGAACATCCTCTTGTGGCCCTGGATGGAGAGAGCACATGTGGTGGTGGTGTTACAGGGGGTGAGAGTGGATTTGTGTTTTGCATACTGGCCAACAGATTAAGATTCAATGGAAGTAGGTCTGGGAATAGTAGTAGGCCACTCGTAAAACAAAAATGTAATGAGGGACATTCACTACTGTATCACATAGTGAATAAAAAAAAAAAATTGTCTTTGGGGGAATTGGTCCCCTTTGCCAAAAGACGTGTAAAGCCACTTCTTTTTTTTTTTAAAGTGAAAAATTAATATTAACTAATGATATAATAATAATTTATTCCTAAATTAGTAATAGCTACATATATTTCTGTCTCTCAGTGGCTCCACCTGTTAGTATGGTGTGTAGGCAATATGCCTCTTAGCAGCAACACACTTTCCTTAGTCCCTCCTTATTCTCCTGTCCATAATGATATTGATCCTGCACATGAACGGTTACCTTCTCAATAATCTTGTCGAAGGCCCGCTTCAGCTTATCGTGAGTGGAGGCCAGCTTCCGGAAGTCTCTATGCGCCTCCAGAATGGGAAGGATAATCTTGTACACCTCGTTCACCGTCTCAAACAGACTCCCCTAAACAGACAATAGAGAACGATAAACGACATGGTAGGTTCACCAGATCATGTCACCTAATTTGATCTACATTTAGCAAAATTGGAGATCGGTACTTGTACAACAACTTGCAGGCTGAGAACAATCAACACTAATGCTAATGCATCCCTTTTAAGCCCCTTAAAACAAAAACGCAAACAATTGGACGAAGTAGCACTAAGAAACACAAAAAAGAGGTGAGCAGTTTCTCTTTATATTTAATATAAATATAAATTTTAATGTGAATCGTCAAGTGAATAATAGATGTTATTGTGTGTGTGCGTGTGTGTGTGTGTGTGTCCCTCTCTTACGTTGATGAACAGCTCGGCGGCCTGTTCCAGGAGCCCCACCAGGCCGTTCTCGGTGAAGTAGCGGCCAGAGCAAACACCGTCCTCATCCGGAGACAGGATGTCATCCGACACAGCGGACTCCTCCAACACGTTGGGGGAGATGTTCTGCGGAGACAAAAGGGGCCTGTAAAAATCGATCCGCCAGCCCCACCCATCCCCCCCTTAATTAATCACATGATCAATGGACAGGAAGGTGACCAGCATGTAACAGGGAGATGTCCGACAGTGGGGTAGCGAAAAGCTAATCACATGATCGCCTGATCAATGCAAAAACTGGAGGGTTCGAATGTCCTGTCCCAAAACACAGCGGAGGTCTTTGCGCGCGCGCGTGCGTGCGTGCGTGTGTGTGTGTGTGTTCACGTTGATGGTCAGTGACCTGTTGACCACTGTGCAGTTGTGTTGTGGCATACTCGATGGGACATAATGTTGACTCGGTTGTTGCTCACACACTACTTGAATCGCCTTTCTGTCGCGTAAGGCCTCCCGATTCATTGTGTAGCACCTTTCACTGCTATAGGGAAAGAACACCAAAATACTAAAAAGCTCCCATCTACAGGGTCTGTAGTACATAGGACGTTTGTCTCTTTGATGTATATTCACGTTCATGTATGTACAGTTTGAATGTATGTATGTATGTATGTATGTATGTATGTATGTATGTATGTATGTATGTATGTATGTATGTATGTATGTATGTATGTATGTATGTATGTATGTATGCATGCATGTATGTATATACCGTATGTACCGTATGTATGTATGTACTGTATGTATGTACTGTATGTATGTATGTATGTACTGTATGTATGTACAAAATACGTCAATATTTCTGATGTGGTTGATTGATGTGAGCCCGATCCCTGGCTGAACGGTGTATGATTGCAGGAAGCTCTGTACCGTACAGTACGTACCTGGAAGGTGACGCTGCCCACAGGCAGGTACTTGTGGTCCTCCAGCATGCTCAGGTACTCGGCCACCAGGGCAGCGGCATGCACCAGACACATGGCCGACTCCGTGTAGCACTTCCTGTTGCTGTGCTTCTCCGCCATGTTCTGCAGCCAGGTCAGACGCAGGTCGGGCGAGGTCTGGTAGCCTTTGGCTATCCTGAATGGAAACACACGCACACACACACACACACACACACACACACGCATACACACACCTTCAGGTTAGCTTTCTGTAGGGCTAAGAATAGATTGAAACCGTGTGCGTGCATGTGTGTGTGCTTGATTTGGAACTAATTTGTTTATACGAAATGCTTCCAGAAGGAAATGTTCTCGGTTAGAAAAAAAACAAACTGGGAATTTGTTTCCCCTGTTCAAGCAACGCATGAATAATGAATCAGGACCTGCCAAATGTACGCAAAACAAAAAACCAAAACGATGAATGAATCAATTAATCTTCAAGTAAACCAGGTGCACCGCTCGCTATACGAATGAACACAATGAACCTGGGTACCAGATTATCTCCCATGTAATTGTGCCTGTGTGTGTGTGCCTGTGTGCGTGTGCGTGCATGTGCATGCACATTTGTGCATGTGTGCACATGTGTCTGTATTTGAGGAGAATCAAGGCGAGGATTTCAGGAAAAGCCCATTTGCCGTTCGCTGTGCCATTTTTTGCATGGCTGTCGGACACATTCTGTACACACGCACACGCAGAACGGGCCCTAAACCCAAACAGACTGCATGATGAATGGCACGTGTAGAGGGCATTAGCACAGAAGCGCAGAGTGATCTCTAAACCAACACACAGCACATGTATGCGCCCCTTTGTCTGCCGCGTCCTCCCCACCACGTACACCACTCTCTCTCCGCTTGCATTTGCATATACACCCAGCCCAGATCAGGGGCCCAAACTGCTACCACATGGTAACCATGGCGAGGACGGCAAATAGAGGCAAAACAAGCCCAGACCACAGAGAAATAGGAACCAGCCAGCTCCCAGTGAGCCACAGGGTGAGAGAGAGAGAGAGAGAGAGAGAGAGAGAGAGAGAGAGAGAGAGAGAGAGAGAGAGAGAGAGAGAGAGAGAGAGAGAGAGAGAGAGAGAGAGAGAGAGAGAGAGAGAGAGAGAGAGAGAGAGAGAGAGAGAGAGAGAGAGAGAGAGAGAGAGAGAGAGAGAGAGATGAAGAAAAGGCAAAAAATAGCCTATAATCTAGAGAGGGAGAGAGATGGAAAGGGGGAGAGAGAGAGCGTGCCAGAGAGTGAGAGAGAGGCAGTCGATAAGACAGACCAAACAAGGACAAAGCCTGTAAGACAATCCGGTTGTTTTTGCTCTTCACCCACCTATACATGAGGTCCATGAGCATCTCCGGGTCCTCCTGGAACTCGCGCATCTTCACCGTGTCGGACAGGATGCTGTTGAGGTTCCGCAGTAGCTCATCCACCTGAGGAGAAGCATACCGCCACACACCACCACCGCTTGTCATCATGGCCCTCCAAGCAAGCTTTGGTCTGAATGATGAACACCTTTTCCTCTCCTCATTGTTATTCTGCTACTGAGTTGTGTCTGCTGTGTTAGTCATCCCATATGTTGTTCCTTTCTCAAGATTTCTCTATCTCTCGCCGCTGGGTCTTTGGAGAGATGTACTTTGAGGGGGGGAATGTGAATATCAGATTGGTATTGTATTTCATCTAGTAAATAAATTGTGTGTGTACGTGTGTGTATATGCGAGTGTGTCTGTGCGTGCGTGTATGTGTTTGCGTCTGTCTGTCTGTCTGTCTGACTGGCTGTCTGTACGTGCGTGCGTGCGTGCGTGCCCCTGTATTACCTGGGAGGGCAGCTGCGTGCTCCTCATTTCGCCGTCCTCCTCAGCGTAGGCCAGGATGGTGCGCAGCGAGCGCCGCAGGTACTCCTCCTGGAAGTCAGACGACTGACCCACCAGCGAGGCCAGGGACATGGTCACCTGCATCTTCACCCTGGAGAAGTTCTGCACAGCAGGACGGAGGGGGGCAGAGAGGAGGGGACATGTGTTGGAAGATGGCTTCCCATTCGCTCCAACAGTTCCCCAAACCATGAAGCAGTGATGCTGTGGTACGATTAGATCATTTTATTTGCGGACGCTTTTATGTGATTTATGGGGATTTCTATTTTTCTAAACCTTATAGGGAGGTTGGATGTTAGGCGCCTGATAGACAGACTATAGATAGATGGATCATCGATATTAGATGTCAGGGATTGAACAGAGACACTTTCGGCTGGGAGTTTTACAAAGTAAGAATCTTCAATGCAGTGTGGATACTAACCTCACATGAAGTTAATCTAGTTATTATATATATACATATAATATATATTAAAAAAAGTACAGCTTTACACATTAAAAACAAAAGGAAATGTACACATACCAATAAAGCATAATTATCTAAATAATGCATCCTATGTGATTCAAATATCATCTCTATTCACTGCTGTGAATGAATGTTTTGAAATGTTTCATTCGCGCCAGTATACAAAACCTACTGACGCCAGTGTTTGACGACATTGTTGACAGTATACGTCGTTTCTCTTCGTGTGAAAGGGAGAAATGGAAGAAACTCTTGCCAAACCATTTTTCACCACAGATGCTGCTACGGTTTGATCTGAGTTTCTATTTAAAACAAGAGATGGATAAATTCCTGCTGGACACCAGGCAACAGATGTCTGACTCTTTGAGTGCAGAGTCTATAAACAAGTATTCATCTGGTTTGTATAAATATATGTATCATGGCTGAAGGATAAATGTTTTCCTGAGCGAAACGCATACATCAAGCTTTATTTCTTGCGCAATTCTGTATTTTAGCACCATCCATTTTTTCAATGTTGACGAATAGTGGCAATTATGAAAGCTTTTGGGAGATATTCTGCAAGTGATATAGCATTGTGTCATTTAGATTGCATGGTGGCGTGCAGATCGCTGTTCTGATTAATTCTGGAGGATGAAACAAGATTGCAGTTGATGGTAGATAAACACACCACTAACTGAAGTGTCGCCTCCACCTGATCCGCATTTAATTGGAAACCTCTGTCTGCGATTTTAATAAGCTTATTTTAAATCAACATTTCAGCAAGGAGAAATATTAAATTACCAACTTGTCAAAGTGATTCCGAATGGTTATAGGCTGAAGTGCTATGATACAGCAAATCCTGATATATTTTATTTGAATCTTGAACCAGGATGAAATTAAATTAACTGAAACCCCATTCGTCCCGTTCTTCTTCTCTGAAATGTCAACCGTCTCTCAGGTCATCTTTTCACTCTTCCAGCCCTCAGACAGATCAAAACCCTTTTACCAAACAACCACCCTCTCCATCCATCGGAGATGGTCCTAGATCTGTGCGTGTGTGTGTCTGTGTGTGTGTGCGCGCCTGTGTGAGTGCATGCATGTGTGTGTGTGGTTGCGCGTGTGTGCCCGTAGCTCAATCCATCTCCAAGATGGCCCGGCAAAGCGGGAAATGATCTCCCATTAGTGAAGACATAATCACCCATGGATCATCTCTACGGCCCCATTCTGTTCAACTACGCATGGAGCTGGAGGCCCAGAAGCCAGCCCGCCTCACTGTGTGTGTGTGTGTGTGTGTGTGTGTGTGTGTGTGTGTGTGTGTGTGTGTGTGTGTGTGTGTGTGTGTGTGTGTGTGTGTGTGTGTGTGTGTGTGTGTGTGTGTGTGTGTGTGTGTGTGTGTGTGTGTGTGTGTGTGTGTGTGATCAGCACAAGTTGTTGCTTTAAATATAATCATAAATAATAACAATAATATCAATATAATCATAAATATTAGATATTTATAGAATAGAAATGTATAGCATAATAATACAGACACTAGTAATATATACTCAAAAGGTGCTTTGGTGCTTGCGTATCTTCATGTGTTCATTTTGATAGAATCATTTTAATTGGACATAAAGCCTGGCCTAATATGTCTTCATGAACAAGGGAGACGAAGAGCAGATGGGGATATGGCAGAGGAGAACCAGTATGGATGACTCACAATGACTGTGTTGTGATCTTGCCCGTTTACGATAGTATAAATAAACACAAAACACGCACAGAGGAAAAAGCCACTCATCCTTAAAAGACCATGTGCCCGTGTGTGTTTGTGTGTGTGAGGCTCTGTTGTGTATTTAGGCTTGTGCTCGACTTCGGGACTACACACTGTCAACGACGGAAACCTCGGCAGCCCGGAGTAACAGAATTACCAAATAAATTCTCCCCTCCTCCTTAAGTTCATACCCTTTTCTTTCCCCCTTCCCCCTCACACACACACACGCACAGCTGGGCTGTCATTAGTCAGAAGATGGAGGAAACACAGCGGGCAGACAGAGGTGACGGATAGGTAGGCTCTGCTCAGAAACAAATCCTTCAGCAGAAAACTGTCTTCCACCAAAACTCCAAAATAGACACAGGGAAGACATTAAAGCTGAGCCGACGAGGAGAGAAGAGAAGATAATAATATGGGTATGAGTGGAATGAGTACGAGAGTCATGATGAACTCCCCTTCTGCTCGTGTGTGTGTTTATGTATGTGTGCATTTGTGTGTGGTGTGTCAAAAGCCCTGTCCTCTAATTTACGGTGAATGGGACAGACTTTTACAGATACAGAGTGTCACACGGTTATGACTGCCTGCATGCTTTCCTATGCAGCTCTTGATACTACAAAAAAAAAAAAAACACACTCCACCACAAGATTTTGTTGAATTATGCACACGTGTAGTGCGAGGGCATGTGCGTGCGTGCGTGTGTGCATGTGTGGTGTGCTCACGCTGGCGTTGCTGTAACTGTATCTCATGATGAGGTAGAGGGTGGCACAGGCCTGGCTCCTGTTCTCATCCACTGGACTGCTGCAGTACTGGAGCACCTTCTGACATAGGTCCGCACACTGCTCAGCCTCCTCCTCAAACAGCAGGTCTCCAAACTACACACACACACACACGCACACGCACACGCACACACACACACACACACACACACACACACACACACACACACACACACACACACACACACACACACACACACACACACACACACACACACACACACACACAGACCCACACACACACACACACACACACAGACACACAATGGAATGGGTGAGGGGGAGCGAGAGAGTAAGTAAAAAAATAAAGCAGGTCTAAGTGTTTAAATTGATGATACTGTACATCATATAATAAAGCATCCAAGCTTGAAAGCAAAGTAATGAGCCGACATTAATCCCTGCTAGTACCGCCTGCGAAGCATCCCCACGCTTAATAAGCGGACACTTAATTAGACCAACGTCTCTCTCGGTCTCTCTCCCTCCCTCCCTCCCTCCCTCCCTCTCTCTTCCTCCCTCCCTCTCTCCCCCCACACACACAGACGTCAGTACCTTGATGAGGAGAGCTCGCAGCGTGCTGAAGGCGTGCGAGAGGAAGCTGGAGCTCTGGTTGCAGGTGAGGCAGTGGAGCAGCACTTTGAGGACCCCACCCGTCACGTTGTCCTTGCAGTCTGCCAGCGGCATCGCCTGATTCAGAAACGCAGACGATCAGGTGGGTACACACTTGTACACACATATAGACAGCACCTAGTGTGCACACTCTCCATCCAGCCGACGATGTGCATGGTGATGGATGACGCGAGTTACTCCGGTCGAATGGACGGTAAGGTTTTGTACGGCGCTCCAACACGTATGATACAACTGGAAGGGACTAAAGATCAAGTATGGTGCATATTATTAAACTCATGTGTAATAGTCAAAGCTCTGATCCAACGTCATGTTAAAAAGAATGACAGGGTTCTAGGCCTACATGTGTTTGTTTTGCATAATAAGCTACCATAGCCAATGTTTACTATAATTGTTATTTAAATGATGTGCAAAAGGTGCTGGGTATTTGTCATTAAAAAAAACCGACACAGGGCTCTAAGGCAAAGCGTATGTATTTTGAACTTTTGCATTGCAGGTGATGGGGTCATCTCACCTGCACTATCGTCTCCAGCAGATCCAACACGATGAGGTTAGCCTCGGTGGCCAGGTTTCCGCAGATGACCGCCTCTTGGTCCAGCTCGGCCTTGGTTCTGATGACGTTGTTACCCAGTGGGGGAGAGCGGGGAGGGCAGTTGGACACAGAACAGAGGAAGCACAGGGAGGAAAACAATGAGACAATGAGGCAAATTAGATTAAAAGACATGCAGAGCGCAACGATTAAGAAATACAACAAAAACCATACTGTTACATTGTTGAGGTTGAATTAAAAGCAACTTTTCTACTCTGTGGGGTAGAGAAAGAGAGTACCTACTTGTCCTGCCGGTCATTGGTCTGTCTCCACTGAGTGAGGTCTTTCCTCCAGCGTAGGTTTTCCCTCTGACCCAGTTGCCGTTCCATTCCTTCCAAAGGAGGTCAAGCGGTTCAGTGATTAGCAATTAAGCTAGCTACTAAGATAGCACAATTTAGCAAATCACACATATCTTCTCATTCGAAATGGTTCTGTTTCTAATAGCCGAGGTTTGCAGAAAGAAAATTAAATTAAATGTAATAATAAGAAAAAAACGTTCAATGGGCCGAAAAATGACGCACTCCATCCTAATTAACCATGCTTCTGTCCTAAATAGCCGCCTCTACATTGGACTACTGCCACTCGTCTAAGACTATTTGAGGAGGCTGGCGTATATCCCACGCTCACTTGTACGACACATCCTCCTCATATTATAAAGATCACCTGACGTGATTTACACCGACAATAAATACCCACTCCGGCAAAAGGACCCGCCCGTGCCCACGGAGGCCGCTCCACTCAGACGTGTCATTTGGCCTTAAGTACCTCCGGCTCTTTTGATCATCTCTCCCCGCGCGCCCATCCCTCTCAGCAGGGCCTCCTCCAGCTGCAGCTTGGCCTGCTGGGACTTCTGCAGCGCCTGGTTGCTCACCTTGTCACTGCTCTGCTTACCCTACACACACACACACACACACACACACACACACACACACACACACACACACACACACACACACACACACACACACACACACACACACACACACACACACACACACACACACACACACACACACAATAAACACACAATAAAATACATCAGACAGACCAAAAGCCAGCGAGGCAAAGGGAAACAGGTGGAAGCACGGAGCGCAGACTGACCCGGTATTCGAAGCAGGAGACGCAGATGGTGAGGAGCTCCAGCAGGCGGTTGAGCTGTGAGGAGGGCATGTCCACCGTCCAACGCTGGATCAGGCTCCTCTCCGCGTTCTTCATCACCCACAGGAAACACACCAGCAGGTGGCGACTCGTGTCCGCCGCCAGCGTGGCCACTGACTTACTTTGCTGAGGACACACAGGGGAAAGAGACAGAGCACTAGTTAGCGCTAACCAGAGGGCAAACACGCACACACACACAGACAAACACCCATATGCACACATTCACACAAATCAAAAAGTGTACGTCTGTTCATGTGTCTTTGTGTCCACAAGGACACGTACAACCGAAACACACACAGACACACGCAGCTAAATAATCGTGAAAAAAGCACTAAGAATGCGATCGCTCTCTTTCAGTCTTAAGTGAAGTGCGGCTCTCTGTTGGGAGATGGAGGAAGTTAGCAGAGTTGGGCTTAATATGCTACGACGGGGAGGGGGATCTGATTAATCAAACGTCCTCGTTAGGATGAAGAATCTTTAGAGGAGAACTACTGCTGATAAATAGGAGGCATTAACCTGGAGGGGGGCATTGTCTCCTCAGCTTCTCACCTGGCTCTGCCAGTTCCTCTCACCGCAACAACGCGGAGCGCACGTGGTGAACACAATGGCCGACGCTATGCCGTTTCATTCAACACAGACTGATGATGAATCCTCCCCATGTTGCGAATAATGAACAATTGCTAAATAAAAGACTCAAATTAAGTTTGCTCTGGAGATAAATGATGGGAGCTGAGAGAAACAATAAACACACAGGAAGTCTGACAGCTCTGACCTTAGAAAGGTCAACGCCTCTCTCGGCTCTTCTCCCTCCCCCCCCACAACAACAACAACACCGACGACAACAACAACAACCGCGTTATTCCGTCGACCAACGTGTAGAAAACCCATCGATCTAATGAAGAGCAGCCGAGAGGTTGGAGGAGCTGGAAACGGGCGTAGAGGTTTCTTCGTGCTGTGGCTTCGGCTACATGTGATTTATGTGTTTGTCAGGGAAGAAGGCCCCTTTCACTTATGAAGGCAACGCATGCCCATAAACTAGCACTATATGTGTGCGTGCGCGTGTGTGTCTCTGTGTGTTTCCACGATGGATGAAGTATGTGGATGGCTCTTGACAGGTAATCAATCCATTTCATAGCAACTCACCTGTTAAGAGGGCCCACCGCACAGACGGAGACCCCCGCACACACACACACACGCAACCAGCTCTACCAAAAAAGCATGTGCACACCCACCCACACACATAGTACTATACACGGATGAAAATTTGTTTTCCCCTTTACTACAATACAGAAAACTAATCCCCAGAAAAACGTGTTGCTGTTGTTGTTGTAGTAATCATAACCATGAGAAATTATAGTTAGTGACTTACGACGGATGCCATGGAAACCAGAGCACTTCTCCCAAGGGTGTTGAAAGGGTTCCCAGCGATTGCCATGGCGACAGACTGATTGATAGGAGGGACATTTACCAGGTCGTCATCAGGTCCGCCAGTCTTGTTTTTCCCGCTGCGCGCTTCGGAGACTAGAACAACACAGATGTCAACCCCACATACGTTATCACCTACCAATTAGGTGTCACATTTATATATTCATATTTTCCTACGTAAACCAAATCATTGCCGGTGAACGCAGTCGCTGCATGTGGATTTAATTCTGTGGGAATGTTTCACACACAGTATATAGTTTGCATGTCGGGCATTTCGGGCGTACCTGTGAAGTCCAGGTAATTGATGGAGTCGATGATGATGCCCACTAGGGGGAGGTAGAGGGCAGCGACCTTTGCGCCGACCTCAGGTTTCACACAGCGTTGGTCTAGGTCGTGGGCACACAGCAGGCTGTAGATGGCATTGATTGCCTTCTTCTGTACCTTACCCCTGCACAACAAGACAGAACATGTTGACGAGGGAAGTATTGATCAAATGAAAGTGCGTGGGTATCGAGGCATTTGTGTGTGCCTGCATGCTGATTTATGCATGAGTGTTTAATTGTGTTTGTTTCTGGGCCCTGCATGCGTATATGAGAGAGTGAGTGAGTGAGTGAGTGAGTGAGTGAGTGAGTGAGTGAGTGAGTGAGTGAGTGAGTGAGTGAGTGAGTGAGTGAGTGAGTGAGTGAGTGAGTGAGTGAGTGAGTGAGAGAGTGAGTGAGAGAGTGTACCCCTCTGACTCCATGTCCAGTGCAGCGCTGAGCTCTGTCAACAGCAGACCAGTGAGATAGTGCTGCTGCTTGAACTCCTGCGTCAGTTCAAAAAGTCCCAGAATCCTCTGCTGCTCCTGGTAGCTGTATGAGCTGGAGGTCTGACATGCGAGCGACGGCAGCGACGACGAAACACACAGAAGGGAAGAGGTGGAGAGGGCCAAAGAAAGTGAGGGATGGAGTTTGAAGGACTGGAACTTTTAATGGCTGCTACTGCTGTCTGTGTGATGTGCTGCATGTATCAGCGTAGACAAATCATATGGAGTATGCTTTATGTGACTGTATGAGATGTACAAATAAGACAATCCACAAAAAAATCTGTTTTGTTTTCGCTCCAGATCCTGAATAAGAAAATGCGATAACAAATTATAACAATTCTATACATCTCTCACTGAGACTTGTTGGATTTCTTTGATTCAGATTTATCGTCATTGACAAAAAAAAGCCCTTTTGAGTGGCGGCAGGACTCACCTGTGAGGAGATGGAAGGGCAGGGGGAGGCGGGAGCGGAGGCTGGGCTACTGAAGAAGAGGCTGAGGTTGAGGTAGTGCTCGTGACTGCACAGGATGCGCAGGAACTCCAAGCGCATGCTGATCAACGTGGGCATTAGAATACCCTTGGATGACATCTACGCAGGGGAGCAGAGGGAATCCGTTCATTCTGATCTATGATCCCACTGTTGGATGTGTTTTGTAAGACCACTATTCTATTCGGTCCGGTTGATTGTAAGCAACATAAAGGTGAATTTTTGGAGCTACATGGCATTAATGAGCAGCTAGAGGTTAGGCTTCTTGCTCAGGGATGAGCAACTTAACTTCTTGATCTCGTGTCTGAATCGGTTTCGGTTATCATTGAAATGGGTGATGCGGTGTGTGTGTGTGTGTGTGTGTGTGTGTGTGTGTGTGTGTGTGTGTGTGTGTGTGTGTGTGTGTGTGTGTGTGTGTGTGTGTGTGTGTGTGTGTGTGTGTGTGTGTGTGTGTGTGTGTGTGTGTGTGTGTGTGTGCGTGCGTACGTCTTACCTGGTTACAGTAGTTCTTCACCAGATGGAACACGAAGCCTCTGTCCATTAGAGACAGCAGGTCATACAGGAAGAAGGCCAGGCTGATATTTACTTTTTCTGCCTGCTCCTGCTCCTAAAACAACAACAAAAAATCAATAGATTTGATCAATAGGTAACGATCACAAATACCTGTTAGCCGGGGAAAAATGATTGGTATTAAGTTGACCTTAAGTTGAGCAGAAAATAAACATATCAGGGCTTCGGGGGTCGGTAGAATTGTTCAATTGTCCTAACATTTTCACATGGTGAACAGACAATGATGATTATATTGCTCAATAGAATCACTTTAAAGAAGGTATATCTGTTGTTTCTTTGGCCAAGCCCTTTCACGCCTGTTATTGTTCCACAAATGTCTTCGGTTTTGTTGTGCTTGTTTGTTTGTCCTAACCTTTTGTTGCTTGACCAGGATGGTGGCGATCTCAGCGGTCACCACGGACACGATGGTGGTGATATCATCTTTGAACCGATCAGAGAACCGACTCTGTCGTGGCATTCTGCCTTTCTCTAGATTCGAGACGTGTTGTGCCATACTCTTCACCTGTGCTCCAGGAAAAAAAAGGGAAGACTTATAAGGACACCGTACACACAGTCAAAACAGAACCACTGTGTGTGTGTGTGTGTGTGTGTGTGTGTGTGTGTGTGTGTGTGTGTGTGTGTGTGTGTGTGTGTGTGTGTGTGTGTGTGTGTGTGTGTGTGTGTGTGTGTGTGTGTGTGTGTGTGTGACGGACTGACCAGCAGCTCGAAGAAGAACCAGGCGTATTTGTAGGCGTTCTCCCGGCACACGCCTGTGCTCACGACCATCTGCAGGGCCAGCTCCTCGTGGAACTGCTACAAAAACAACACCGACACGCATGTTACGTCGTGAGACCTCCTCAGCGCAAACAGTCACGAGAATTGCAATGGGCCATCCTTCTCTGTTATGCGGAAATTTGCGGATTGTGTTTTGTTTGTTTCTGGTCTTTAATACGTTAACCATGGTCGCATAGAAGCAATACACTGCCGTTCACCTGTTTGATCTTGCTGATGGCTCAAATTTCTGAAGAATCCTTAAAACACAACCGTCCAGTCAGGTGGGGTTGTATAGCACCATGCCGCCCTCTTGTGGTGACATGTGGTAAGGGTGCTCTAATAATAAAGCTCTCTATATTCTGATTCACTTTTTTTTTCCTCCCCGTAATTGAACGGATACATTGTCCGGAGGTCTGTGAGAATCCATGGCTGATGAGGAGGAAGCAGTAACCATGGCAATAAGCTGAAACCATGGCGAGCCAGACACGACAATACCCTGACGTGTGGCGACAGCACTTGTACAACTCTCAGACATTAGAAAGATAAGTGAGTGCCGCGGTCCCTCGCTGTTCTGCTAAACTCTTAATGGCTCTGCATTTATCCTAACCCTGCCCGCTAACCCCCTCCCTGTGAATGACTGAATGGTCCCCCAGCATGGCGGCATTGGGGGGGGCTGTGTCTGGTACCTTTCTGCTGGAGGGCCTGGTGCCCCCTGTGGCGCTCTGGGAGTGAGTGTTAGCGTCCACGTAGGTGGACATGCGGCTCCCTGGGTTGTTCTGGCCCTGGGGGTAACAAAGGCAAAATGGGAAACACACACACACAAATACACCGGTAACCATAATGGGTGTGGAAAACTTTGTTTTTCACAACATATACATCAGTGACCATGAGGGTTGTGGTGTGTGTGTGTGTGTGTGTGTGTGTGTGTGTGTGTGTGTGTGTGTGTGTGTGTGTGTGTGTGTGTGTGTGTGTGTGTGTGTGTGTGTGTGTTGCACACACACACGTTCCATCTGGGTGGTTGTGATGGGTGGGAATGTCTCTGTCAGAGTGGGTGTCTAGTGGGGTGTTTCAGAACCTAATGTGCTGTAGTGGACATTAAGTGGCTCTGTGGAGTGTGTAAGCGACGAGGCATTGTTACACACAGAAACCGCGTGTGTGTGTTTGTGCGTGCGTGCGTGCGTGCGTGCGTGCGTGCGTCCGTGTTTGTGTTGAAACCATTTTGAAAATCACATCCACTTAACAAATCCCTTTTTTTTTTAACCATGCCTTAATTGCAAATCATAACATTTAAAATCAAGCATATGATCGATAATGCTTTAATCTAATCACCCGAGCAAAAAGAATGAAAATAATATAAAATTTTCATAATGTTAAAAAGTTTTCAAAGGTCCCGTACATGTGAACTGACTAATGATTCGTAGCCACAGGCAGAGTACTTAGTGTGGGGAGAGGCCTCCTGGGACGGTGACATGACCCACTCACGCTGATGGGCCTCAAACGATACGTGGGGAAGCAAGTGCACACAAATGGACCAAGTTGGTGGCGCCGCAATTTTAAAACCTAAAAATTGCTTCACGAGCGCCAAAACGGTCGACACACACACACACACACACACACACACACACACACACACACACACACACACACACACACACACACACACACACACACACACACACACACACACACACACACACACACACACACACACACACACCTTAGCGTTGAGGATGTTGTTGACCTCTGCGTCCTCGGGGGAGGGTGGGGCTCCCGGGATGTCCGGGTTGCTGCTGCTGCGGATGCGGGACTGGAGCAGCATGGTGCCGATGGTGCTGGCCGTGGCCCGGCCCATGGTGCTGAAGCGGGCCTCCGAACAGGGCTGCACAGAACCTGCTGCTGCAGACACACACACGCACATTGTAAAAAACTGAATTGGTCCAAATGAGCACCCTCATGTACAATGTTAGCTATACCAAAGTAATGATTAAGAGACTATGAGACTATGAGGGTATGACCGGACATTAGGGCTTGTTGGGGTACCTGCACCCTGTACGTCCCGGGGGGCACGGGGCAGACAGAAGACCCAGTAGAGGTAGGTGGACAACAGCTCGTTCCTGCCCTGCTGGTCCCGGGCCAGCTCCTGGCTGTTGTGAAGGCTGTTGACGATGGACACCGCAGACTCAAAGGCTATCTGCGCCAGATTAGCTACGGGAAAAAAGACACACACACACACACACACACACACACACACACACACACACACACACACACACACACACACACACACACACACACACACACACACACACACACACACACACACACACACACACACACACACACACACCATTAGTAGGATATTTTTTGCTTGAGAGATCAAAATACACGCCAAAGATACAGGTTTATTGTAGACTCTTCTCTGGAGCAGAGCCTTCACAATTCTAAGCTAACACAGACACTCAGGAACCCAATTAGCTAGATTGAACAGAACCCAAATGAAAACGTCCAAAAAAATAATCAAACCAATTATGGGACAATATCACAAACCAAGATGCGGATTTGCCTCAAGTAGTACTAAATGAAAAAAATGGCAAGTTTTTTTTAATTAGTCAAGCGCTTGTTTCATTTGTACGTTCAATTATTTTATTCATATAATTCATTGCACCATGTTACTCGCCCTGAACGATCGATACAGAGAGTGAGTCAAGACACTGTCTCGAGGAAGCTAGATACTCATTGGCTGTCAGCCTTGTCACTCACAGCAATGTAGACACGGGGGAAATCAGGTTTATTTTCAGGCCGCCAGTATCTCCTTAATCTTTCTGTAGACGGCTGATACATTGCTTTAAACCACATTATAAATCACATGCGTTTCACCAGGATACTGTTCCCTAGTTGAGGGTCCTTGATTGGACGTGCTTGCATGCCAATCAAAATCTCAGTCAGACAACAAACAGCCTTGTGATTGGCTCTTAACCGGTCTGGCCTGCGATCGACCATGGCTGCACCGGGGCCGGGCGCGCGCAGGGATGCGGGGGAGCTGCCCCGGGCTCATGTCGTATGATATCCAGATTCGTCCGCAGAGTCCGCGGCCGGGCTGCAGAGTATAATTATAAAATAATTAATAGTTTATTACAGAGAGGGCAAAACAATCTTAACATTTGTGTTTTTTCAAATCCTGTCGCATCTTTTCGCCCTCCATCTTCTCTAGGATATTTCTTGATTTTCCGTTTTCTCGCAAGGTATTGTGGGAGCAAGTCACAACTGAAGCGCTTTGAGGGTGCCCATCGAAAATCTCAATTTTGAGGGGATGTTAGCCCTCCCCCTTACCCCTTAAGCTACCTTTAAACTGGTATTGGTACATGGCTCCACGACGCGTGAACGCGCAACAGCGAGGGCCTAGGGCTGAGATTTTCCCTTTGAAGCAAAGAAATGGATTCGACCTAAGTTTCTCTCTTTGACCAGGGATTGGTGTTTAAAATGCTGTCATCCTTCTCAAGCTCTATAGGATAAAATGGCGTCACTCAGTGAATTGATAACCTTGACCCTTAGAGGACTGCTTGTCAAGGAGTCCTCGCTCATTATCTGCCATGAGAGCTCATACTCGCTTTAAACGTTAACGAGTGAGAGACTATGTCAGGTCTACAACAGCCGCCACTCCTTAGATGATTCAGAAGTGTATTTCATCACCAATGCTACTTAGTATATAGGGATGATACCAGCTGATAATAATCAATATATAATAAGTAATAATAATAATAATAATAATAATAATATAATAACAACACATAAATAATAATAATAATAATAATAATAATAATAATAATAATAATAATAATAAATAATAATAATAATAATAATGATGATGATGATAATTGTTGGATCAGATGGCATTAAAATCATACTATTTGAATTTTCTGCTAATAAGGTTGATATAGATATGTATTTGCTTTGATGCATTTTAGTATTCAGTCATTTATTATACGACATAAAGAAATGTAAAATGTACTTTATTGAGTTAAAATGGTAGAAATCACAGTAGTAATACATGTAGACATGTAACGGTGTTGATACAGATGTCTATTTTTATTATGTAGGACTGTAAATCCTATTTTGTATGACTCATCTATCTTCACTTTTCTACTGCAACACGTCACCTTGTGACCGCTGCTTTTGGTACTTAGTTCACCCCAACAGGCCACTGGATGATCTAATTATAACAAATCTTATCCTCATCAGTCCTCAGTCAATTATTTACATAAACTAACAAACAGGGACGAAATATCGTTTGCATATCATGAATGTATTAATCATAATTAAATCCGGACAGTGGTGGATACATGAAGTAGACGTATCAGCAGAAAGTGGTGATTATAGTATGTAACAGTATCTCATGTCCTGGTGAGAGAGGCGAGAGGCCCCCCCCCTCACAACGCCTCCAACCTCACACCCCTTCTTGGAGCTCGGCTGAAGAGACACTTTAGGAAGCCTGTGATTTATTATTAATACCCACAATATAAATAGTTTTAGTCTGATTCATTTTTCATGCTTCCTATCTGTAAGCCGAGTACATTCAGGCTGACTACTGTGATAAAAATGCCACACAAGCAACGCTAAATGCAGAATGGAGACCGCCGTGGTAGAAAAACACAGATACTCTGAATAAATACTGGCTATATACTGCATGATGTAGCATATCGTGGATGTTGTACTGTGCACATTAAATATTTGAATAATCAAAGTATTGACATTGTTTCATTCATTCAATCTCAATCTTTGAATTAAAATTCCATGTACAATACGTTCATCCGTATCAACAGTTGTCGAGTCAACAAGTAGTTTCCCCACATACACATGATATTATAGATATGAGTGGTGTATTCCATGTGTGTATGTGTGGCATGCTGTGTGTTATTCAGGTTGTGGTTGCTTCGCTAAGTGTGTGTTGTGTGTGTGTGTGAGTATCTCTTTATAGGCCTGCATAGACCTGGAAATCAGGTAGAAAAAGAAATGAGAGTCGGAAACAAAGGAAATTGAATTAAAGGTGC
>OLKM01000187.1:393455-428455 GCA_900291075.1 Melanogrammus aeglefinus
TAATCAAGAAAAACAAAACCTCAGAGAGGGAATATTTAAACCAGGATGACACCAGCGATCAGGGAGGGATGAAAAGTCTTTATTTGTGTCGCTAAAAGCCTTAAAATGAGTCAGGACATATTTACCTTTTTCTTCTCCCTTAAGGTCGTACAAGGCCAGGGTCGCGAATAACGGCTCGATATCGATTTCAAACCTATGCAAGGCAAGAGTAAAATATTTTTTATTAATACTCATGCATTTAAAAAGTGGAGGGACGCACCCTAGTTACACATATTTAAAAATGTGCAACAATAGGTACGCACTTTACACACTTTCAAGACAAAGTACTCTCTTTTTTGGTCGTCTTGTACACATTCGATCCAGTTATTTTCTGTTCTACTCTATTCTTAGGAGTTGTTGTGTTTGGAAGGCAACACAATATGCCGCGTGGCGAGATGGGCTCTACTGAGCACCGGGTCTGGGCCAACCACCGGCCACACCGCGGAAGAGGGGGAAATGACCTCTACTACAAAAACATTTGTGCGAGTTAAAGAAGAGACAGAAGGACAATATGAGTGAGGGACTGATAGAATGATCAAGAAAGGGGAAAATGGGAGGCTGGCCTAAAGAAAGAGAGACAGACAAGAGAACAGTAAGTGATTTAGAAGTCTCTCTCTCTCTCTCTCTCTCTCTCTCTCTCTCTCTCTCTCTCTCTCTCTCTCTCTCTCTCTCTCTCTCTCTCTCTCTCTCTCTCTCTCTCTCTCTCTCTCTCTCTCTCTCTCTCTCTCTCTCTCTCTCTCTCTCTCTCTCTCTCTCTCTCTCTCTCTCTCTCTCTCTCTCTCTCTCGACTAAGCGTTGCAGTTCATATTGACTAAGTGCTTTTAACACGGCCTACTGTGAATTCCTCATTGCAACAGCTGTATCATATCTCCCTCTTTATGAACAGAGTCTTATGAGAGGGCAGGGGCTTGGTTGGATGTTCATAAAAGATTTATTAAAAAATAAATCTTTCACGTATGCATGTCAGGATACAGCTGGTTTATTTCCACTAAGTGTACTAATTAATCCTTTTTGAGGTGTGTGTGTGTGTGTGTGTGTGTGTGTGTGTGTGTGTGTGTGTGTGTGGTGTGTGTGTGTGTTGTGTGTGTGTTGTGTGTGTGTGTGTGTGTGTGTGTGTGTTGTGTGTGTGTGTGTGTGTGTCATACTTCATGCTCTGACATCGAATGAGGATGCGGTCCCCCATGTGTTCTTTGGGACAATCTGGGATGGGACGGATCTCAACTGCCTCCTCCTGAATAAACAAACAAACATCAGAACGTTTTCCATACATTATACAAAATATTAATGCAAGATAAAATATAGGATAGAATATAATGTATAAAATATAACAATAGGTTTTATGTAGACTTTTACACACAAACTCTGATTTATCGTGAATTTGGAAATGCATGGCTAGCACTTTATTGTGCCACATATTATACAAAGTGCAATATGGATGCATTACAAATATAGATACATTACTTTATTGATCCTGGAGGAAATGATAGGTTAAAGCCGCAAACAAAGCAGAAATGGGATCTCTCTGTGAATCATATCATTGTAATAGGAGCCTTCAAACACTCATTAGATCTGAGAACTGCGATGAGGAATAAAATAAGAGTCAGCCTCAACAAGGATCCAAGTGGTAGTGGTGGAGGGGGGGTCACACCTCATCTGCTGGGGGGTAGAGGGCAAACAGCTCCGGGTGGCGCCCCATTTGCCGCGCCTCGTGGTTGAAGCGGTCCAGCTCCTCCGGGGTGCTGAACCTCAGCAGCCCCTCTACCCGGGGGTCAGGGGTCAAACACCGCAGGTCAAAGTCTGACGAGGTCAGAGTTCGCCCAGCGTCCTCACTGAGGCCTGCCAGCGAAGGGGACTTCACCTAGAGGTCGCACAGAGACCGAGAGGGAGAGGTGTGGTCGGTGGGTGCATGCATGTGGATGTGAGTGAGTGACTTACTGACGGAGTTCATTCATTCACTCCAAAACCAAATTTTTTCAATAACACTATAGTTATTTGTTAAATACACGCAATCTTAGACATAATCAGTGTTTTAAAGACGGGCCCTGTATTGAAGCATGTAAAACTCAGTCATCAGGAGCATTTCATGAACTCCAAATGTTGTCAGGATTAATTTAGGATGACAAGGGCCCTCAGGAAATACTCTCTCTAATCAGAGCGGGATTGCAGCCCTATTTAATGACTGACACTTGGCTTAGGGCCACGGAATGACCTCCCTTTGTGCATTGTCCTCATTTGAACCATCTCTCCCCTTTTCACGCCTCCTTTCCCGCTATCTACCTAACCCGTGGCGGCTTCTAAAAGCACAGCTAGAACAAACCGCCGCCGCCACTGCAGCCACACTATGAAGTCTGCGGGACCCTGATGCACCACCGCTCTCTCTCTCTGTCCCACTCTCTTCACAGCCACTCTCTCACAGGGAGCCCAGAGCCAGAACAAGGGCGCTCAGTTTAGGTGATTAATCGGAAATGGCAAGGCTGGCTCTAACTCTGTAGAAATGGGGGGAGGGGCAGGGAGCATGGGCATGCTGGTTGGCTGGTTTCGCCGGAGGCTGCAATGAATGGGTCTTGATTTGGCCCGGGACTGGCTAACGGGGGGGGGGGGGGGCGAGGGCAGAGGGAGAGAGAGAGAGGACCCAGATAGAGAGGAGCTAGAGAATATCTCTGAATATAATGTGAGCGAGGCAAGGCACATGGAAGCATGTGATGACACGCCTCAACACCTCACTGAGGACTGGTGCTGGCATGCATGGTGATAGAGGCTAGGACAATGGACTCTGGCAAAGATTTTAACTACAATACACAATGGAGCAAAAGGAGAACCAAACACAATCCACTAGATTGCAGTAAACACTAAATCACAACCCAATGCATTATGGAGAATCTAGTTCAACATCAGTATCGCCATTTAGCAGACAGTCAAAGCAGTCTAGACGAAAACATTAGACAGTGTTAGATAGCACTGTACAACACATTAAGCAATGCCCTCGACTAAAATGAAGACGGTCGGAGTACTCCTGTGCTGAATCTATTCCAACTCTTGATCGCATTGAATAGACCAAAATTGGGTTTGTTCAGCCTGGGGCCGGAAATATGCTTTTGTCCTCACTTGGGTGGGGGGGGTGGGTGTGTAGCGGCGGCGTGTCTATAGCGGCGGAGCTCCTACTCTCGAGGAGCTCACTGGTTCAAAGCCTTGGGGCAGCGAGGCAGCGAGGGCCACAGGGTGTGCGGCTCATGTTGGGCTGTTTGCAGAGCAGCCTGGGCAGACATGTGACAGGAATAACAAAACGCCTCAGTGCTCATTGTTCCGCTTCCCCGTTGGCTCCTCTCCCCACTCCCCTCTACAGACCTCAACAAGCCCCTTCTCTTCATCGCCCAACCCCTCTAAACCCACTCGACTGGGACTTTGTCAGAGAAAAAGTTATTCGTGCAACCTTCTTCATGCAATATGCATTGAACTAATCATTTCTTCTTCAACTTCTCATCTGAAAAGGCTTGTTGGGTCAAATGTGTTTGAGCCGATATCTGTGTCTCATTTGATAACCCTACAAGTTCTGTTGACCTATTTCACATGAATTCCAAAATGTGACAGTGAACTTGTGTGGGTAATACTTGCTGTGCAACCTACTGGAGTGTCTTGGCCCTCTTGCTGAACATCAGACTCAAAGGTTTGTTTCTGGAGGAGCTTGTGAAGTCCGGCCCTCTCAGAATACGCGGTCCAGCCATCTCCTTGGCACCTTTATATGACACACACGCACGATTAACCTATGCAGCCCTAATCACACAAGTTCAAAGACACCATTTGATACATCCTTACCATGGCAAACAATTTTTGAGAGCATTGAGAGAGAGAGAGAGAGAGAGAGAGAGAGAGAGAGAAGAGAGAGAGAGAGAGAGAGAGAAAGAGAGAGAGAGAGAGAGGAGAGAGAGAGAGAGAAGAGAGATGAGGAGAAGAGAGAGAGAGAAGAAGAGAGAGAGAAGAGAAGAGAGAGAGAGAGACAGAGAGAGATTCAGCATGCTTTTTTATCCAGAGGGTGTTTTCTTACAAGTTAAAGTTACGATAAGTATTATTATTCATAATTAGTATTATCAATTGCATGGTGATACAGGTCTCACAATGTCCAATAGCAGCCCTTAACTGAAGATTGGTGTTGTTTCAATGCTAACCCTTTCAGGGATTCCTGAAATACTAAATCACTTGACTGGCCTTGCAGTCGGCCTTGCTGGTGAAGCATTCCCTTAGCGTTGTTATTGTCCTTGTGTCTGAAAACACGGGACATCATCATCAAAAACAATGATATCATAACACCAAGGCCAAAACACAGGGTGTTGGAGGTACAATAACAATAACAATATAATGCATCGCTAAACCAAACCACAGCGATCAAGTGAGTAACTACTAGGGGTGGGGAAAATAATCGATTCTTCGATGCATCGCGATTCTCGCTAGAACGATTCTGTCTCGATGCAGATAAATTAATAATCTGAATTTCTTTCTTTTTTTTGCCTGCTGCAACATGCTGTTCGCCAGAGAGGGATAATTTTTGTCATTTTAAAAATATTTAATTTATCTTCAGTGTGTATTGGCCAATCTGATTTGTCTTGACACGATTGCGATTCAGCCTACGCATAGCATGCGCGCAAACTCACAGCCAGACAGAAGAACTTCTAATTCAAGGGCAGCTTTTTCTTTAATGACATAGGAAAGAAAGATTAGGAAGAAAATAAAACTGAAACCTATTTTTTGCATGCTTCCATATTGTGTTATAACGCAAGCTGCATTGATTATTGCATTTTTCATAGAAAGTCATATTTGTGACAAAAGCTTTCTCGCTTATAAAATATTAGATAAGTTAATTAATCTGTTAATATCTTTAATGATCATCACAAAAGCAGGAATTGATTAGCAAACTGAGTAGCAAACCCAGATGTATATATATTTTTGAAAATCACGCATGGAAATGTACATAAAAAAAACTGTTGCATCGAGATGCTTCGATAATCGCTTCAGAATCGAATCGTAGACCTCATAATCGGAATCGAATCGTGAGGTGCCAAGAGATTCCCACCCCTAGTAACTACACACAATGAATAGATCATAGTAAATACTGAAATACAACCGTGATTTATGTTGGTGTTTTTTTTTTGTTGCAACGTGTCGATCCAAGGACTTTCAAGCCTAAAAACGATTATATATACAACTGTACTCAGAATATGAGTCTTTTGTTCGGTGTTGTTTTTTGCCTGGTAGGATTACCTTCGGGAGACAACCAGCCAGGGTTGAATGTAACTCTGCACACACTCCCTCACATGTGAATCCAACTCCACCCTTGAAACAAAACCAAAATAGGCAGGGACACAAGGAAAGGATGAAAGGAATAATTAAACCAGTATACTTCGGATTTGTGTAGCAAGAGCTCATAAACACACGCACACACAATGGCAGAACATGCACACAAATGCACTTATTCTTCATTGTTTTTTACAACACAACATTCCTGCGAAACGACATTACAACCACCTTGCTTAGGGTGTGGATTGTACTAAACCCTGGAGATAGCAGAGATCATGGACAATCACAGCATTCTTAGTACCATAAGTACAAGTATGATAAGTACAAGAGAATAGATAAAACCGGTAATCGGATGCTTGTCATTTCAACTGGTGGCAAGCAGGTTTCTCCTGGGCTTTCAAATGGAGCTCAATCAAGTGCGTAGCTTTGGTTGAACAACAAAGATTCCAGAAGGTTGTTGATTGGCTAATGCAGATTATTTATTAGTATAGTATCGTTTTGAAGGAGTTGAAAGACAATCTTGTTTATTTTAATACAATTTCTCAATAACTTATTGTCCAGCTTATCTGCGATTTAGGGCAGGGACGATTAACTGGTTTCGTGACATTGGAGAGGAGATTTCCCTTACATCTCCTCTAAAAGCTACGCCTTTGCCTCAATTTCACACGACATTCATATCTCACATCATACTTGTGTTCCTGAACCATTCGAGGCCTTGGAAAGATAATCCCAGTACGACGGTGCCAACTGCTCTGCATAAGTATGGGTAAAATGTACTGTGTTGTTGTGTTTTGGTTGCGTTTTCCTTTGTTTGGTTGTCACATGGAACAGTGAGATCGACCATGTGACACCTTGCATTAACGTTAGATCAGGGGACCGTCGACCCACCCGTCCTCAGGCACCGAGTGTCGGACGGTGCGACACTGCTTCTCCACCTGCTCCACCTGCAGGTCGTCATTTGGGAAGTCGCCCAGCTCCTGCATCAGGGCCTGGTCTCCGCTCTGCAGCTGGGACATGAGGAACTCCTCCAGGTCAAGGGGCTCCACCGCCTCGTACGACTGGGGCTGGGAGAGGGAGGGAGACACGGAGAGAGAAAGGCACAGAGACAGGGAGAAACACAGGGAGAGAGATATAGAAAGGGAGAGAGGGGTGAACAGGCAGAGAGAAGGGAGAGACAAGGAGTGAGAGAAAATGAGAGGAAGATAGAGGGAGAAAGAGTAAATCATTCATTGTATTTTACTTTTTGTATTTTAGTCATTTTATTATTAGGCTATACCGTTACCACCCTGACATAAAGCATTCTCATGTACTGAGTGTAGCACAGATGCACACAATGCTTGTTTGAGGGGGTCAATAGAAAGAAATTATAATAACGTAAAAAGAAAAGAGTTTAGAGAGATCAATCATGCCTGGAGAGTTCAGGTTTACTTAAGGGAGCTTATAGAGCCCTATAGGATCCATTCAAATAGTGCAGAGAAAGATGGACAAAAAACTAACTAACAAGAAGGTAGGAGGTAGGGAACAAGTTGAATCATGGCTGTTATGCAATACCTGTGTAATGCCTGTCAAGGGACAAGAGCCCTGAAGCGTCAGTAAGAGTATATGAATAGAAAAATGGATCAAAATAGAACCTGTATCAGAACTTCTGATGAAGGGATATATTAAGACAGTACTGTTAGCATCAACACGTCATGTTCCCCTTTCACAAAGAACCTCTTCTAATACATCAGAGCGAACAGCTCGGGAATCAAAAACCGTTTGCGTCCGCAAACCAGAATGTATCTTACCAACCACTTCCACGATGGCATACTGCGTTACATGATTTGAAAATTTCATAATTACAGGAAGCAGGTCATGGAGGAGGTAATAAGACACCAGATGACTTTCTCAGAACTTAACACATAAATAAATAAATGAATGCAGAAGTCCTGCTTAAACATTTGCTTTAAATGGCATATGAAAATAAATAAATTCTGATGCACACTATGTGACAAATATATCGATATTTCTGAATCCTATTTCTGGATTCTCACAATATTGTAAAAAAAAAAAAAAAAAGATTTATATGAACATAATGATGTTTTTCTGTATAAATATTGAACATTGTGCTAAGGGCTTTTAATAACAAGTTTTTGCAAGGTGCATAACGAGCCCAACAGTCTACAGAGTTGTATAGGCCATTGTAAAGATGGACAGATGGAAAGGCAGACAGTTTTTAAAATACAAACAAAGAAGAAGAGGTCTATGAGATTTACAGACTACCAACAACGATTTTAAGGGATTTGCATTCAATGCCTCAGGGCCGATATTTCCTACTCAACTCAATAGGAAATTGCAACACATTCCCTACAGTTAAATAGTTAGCAAACACTAACTACACAAAAACCTAATCCCCAAAATCCCATTCTCTACTTCCAATAATGGCCTCTTCCCCCTCTGCTGAGAGTGCGGGTTAACAGAACCAAATTAATGCAAATCTATGCATGTCTGTGTGAGACAAACGCTGCTCTTTGAAGAGAAGCCCAACTCTTCCTCCAGACAATAATACAAGCAGAGGACAGTCTACAGAATCTGCATGCTGATGATCCATTTAGTCTCTTTTTATTTTGGTCTCAATCGCCAATTCAACAAGCCATGCATCCAGCCATTCCAAGATTACTAAGAATCCTTTCAAATATACATATTTTGTTTTCTAATCATCACGCCCAACAATATACACCAGCTTAGTTGGACAACATGCATATAAAATAAATCGTGAGCAATAGAATATAATCACAATGCATACCTTCTGGTCTAAAGCCTCATCTCTATCAGTTGTTTGCTACGAAAATTACTTACCCTGCTTAAAAGTGGACAACTTCTTTAACAAACGTTGAAAAACCGAAGTGCAAAAAATGGCGCTATCCGGATATGCGAACATACATGCTTACTCCACATGACGTCATACTCATTCTGAAAGACTAGTGTCACAGCTAGTTGGAGCTAATGTAAAGTCAGGGTGCTAATTTGAGCAGACTTGATCAGCCACACCGATGATGAGAGATGTCCATTGCCTATTCAGAAGGGTTTGGACTGAATTTGAGTTCATAAAAAGCCATTTCAGATTATGCAAGGCTGTGTTTGAGAAATGGTACAGACTTTCATGCTGATAGGCAAGACGAGGTACGGAAACCACAAGAGAGGGGAGGAAGTGACCTCACCAAGCCTCCCTCCATCAACTGGCATTTGCAACAGGCAGGAACTGAAACTGCACAGGCTACAGACAGACATGCATGCTTATGCACACAGACACACAGACACACACACACACACACACACACACACACACACACACACACACACACACACACACACACTCTAATCTATCAATCTACTATCATCTATTAATCTCGGATAAATCAGCAATCCTAAATAGACATCTTTGCATCCACAAAATGCAGTTTATTATGATGATAATAAACACTGCAACAGTACCAAAAGCACATTGCTGTTCATGGCACACCTGCTCGATATTGACACAGCGTCAGAAAATATCCTCCAAGAGATTAAAAAGCCAAACCCCACCTCCTGCATGTAAATCTAAATCCACATTAAATATCTTGCTCGCTTAAACTACCACAATGTTACTGAGACCCCTATCTGCAAACTCATCAGTCACCAAGCCGCTGCCCCATTTCCCCGGCAGGTTAGAGATTAACCAGGCGGCGCAACATGCGGAGGAATGGACAGGCCCCCGCCGTCAGCTGACCAGAGCACGCACCCTTACTGGATGAAACATCACTGGCCTGCAACTCAATTAGTCATACACACACAGATTTACAGCCCCATGGAGGGGGCTTAGTAGAAATAGAGGCGGGGACGAGAGAAAAAAACGGGAAAGCTGTATAGAGCCGACAGACAGACAGGCAGGCCGGCAGGACAGACAGGCAGAACGGGAGACAGAAAGACAGGGAGACAGGGAGAGGGAGCGAGAGATTAATATAAATAGGAGGTTGTTAAGATGGAGCAGCAGAAGAGAGATTGACAGACGGGTGTCATGGTAGCACTGAGCGCGTTGCAGCAGCAGCAAATCCCTCCCGAAGGATTACTGCGTTATTCCAGTCACTTCCTCCAGAGAGCAGGAACCACTACTAAGCCTTCTCTAGGCCCCACAAATACAGGAACCAAATAGAGAGCCAGCAACAAAATACAAAGTACAACTGAATAAACGTCACTTCAGGTCTGACCCTTAAAAGGGCCTCATATGAGCCGTGTGCAGATCTTAAAGAAGCAGTATCCTCCCTTCTCAACAGATGGCTATGGAGCCTCCCTCTTGAAATTAACTCAAAATGAAGCAACAAAATAGGAGTATTGAATTGGCAACTGCCAATGGCTTGGCCTCCACACTAATACTAGACCTCACTGGCATGCTTTCAATAGTGAGCCCCCAATACATAGTACAAGCCGAATTGAGAGACTGACCATGGCCAACGCAAACAACACCAGTCTATTGTTTGCGTTGGCTACGGTAAGAATAGACGAACAGTCTACATTGAGGCATGGATTCCCAACCTTGGGTTATTAAGATGTTATTACTCACCACAGTGAAGCATACTGAGGCTGAGGTGTTGGAGTTTCTTCTGCTGTTATGCGCTCCTTGGGCCCCACCAAAGTTACGTCGGATCTCCGCAGAAGAGTACCTGGAACCAGACCATGGAAGTTCACACATGCATGCAGGGTATGATCAGAAGATGTTGATATTCCCAACAGATGAATCCTACAATGCAGCGTTTACACCACAGAACAATCTACATGTATGCCAAAGTATTTCATCACAGGTTCCTACAGCACACGCTCATGCAGAAATAAAGAAATGCATCTATTATGCATCGTGTGTGTGTGTGTGTGTGTGTGTGTGTGTGTGTGTGTGTGTGTGTGTGTGTGTGTGTGTGTGTGTGTGTGTGTGTGTGTGTGTGTGTGTGTGTGTGTGTGTGTGTGTGTGTGCGTAGTGGTGTGCGAGATAGAGAGGTGATAGCTAGTGTGTGATTGTGATGTCCTCCGATGAAATAGTGACAATGTGGCATACGGCGCTTGTACAAGCATGTGTGACCATGTGTCTGATGTGTGTGTGTGTGTGTGCGAGTGTGCGAGAGAGAGATTGTGAACTATTGTTTATCCTCTAGAGAAAGGACAACTGTGGCACACCAGCTGTACAAGCAGTGACACCAACACGCTGTGTCCTGAATCAAAGGCCATGCCAGGCAGAAAATCCTTCATGACACAAAGTAAGACGCATGCTAAGATACACGCCCCATTCACCCATTCAAGTGCATGATAATCTGTGTCTGCGTGTGTGCGTCAGCACACACGGTCAGTAGCCAGAATAGAGTGGGATGAATTTCTTGGCATCAGTCTGAAATGTGAAAAGTTATATTTCTTTGATGATTGTTCTGAATCATTCGAAGCTTACAAAACCCAACACAGTGACGGCTTTATTTACCCTTCACCCAATGATGTTTGTCTGTGGTCTTCGCTGTCATCGTCTGGTTGAGCTTCTGTGTGTGTGTGTGTGTGTGTGTGTGTGTGTGTGTGTGTGTGTGTGTGTGTGTGTGTGTGTGTGTGTGTGTGTGTGTGTGTGTGTGTGCGTGTGCGTGTGCGTGTGCGTGTGCGTGTGCGTGTGTGCGTGTGGTTGGAGGGCATGAAGGGTCTTTCTCAAAAGGGGTCACATTCCCAACCCAGCCCACATGATGGAGGACCCAGGGCCATTGTTCTGTGGCTTGCTTCCATTTGTTGGTTGTCAAAACGAATTAGCAATTTAAGAATGTTGTCAATGTTGTCCAATGCGCAGAAATGGCTGGCAAACGCATGTACAACTGTGTGGGGAAAATGCTCATTATTAGCAAGTACAGTAGAGTGAGATACTCTTAACCACTGAAAACGATCATCCACTGACAGCACACCATAGCAGAATCCCCTCATCCCTGTAAATCCACTGAACAAGGCAGCACTAAGGTGAGACGCTTGTGCAAATATACTCCAAGATCAAAGTCCAACCATGTTGCCATTAATCCCAATGGAGTTAGTAATTCCTCCTCTTTTTTTTTTTTCAAACAGCATGCTAACTATCGCAATACATATTTTTGTTAATATATGCAATGCCTGTTTGCCTGTTTAGTCACATACAAAAAGAGGTTTGTTATTATGCAAGGGTCCCTTATCAACTTTATTTATAATGAGCAAGCCTGTACCTGTACTGTGTGGGTAAATCCACTTCAACAACATATGCCCCTTTTAAAACCAAGGAAAGCACGCACGCACGCACGCACGCACACACACACACACACACACACACACACACACACACACACACACACACACACACACACACACACACACACACACACACACACACACACACACACACACATACACACACACACACACAAAAAAAAAGAGACTAAGAGACTTGGTGGGCAAAACAGTAATCAGCTCTTGTCAGCAGAGCCAAGCAGGCATTATTTTAGCACTGGTTGACAAGCAGCTTGTTAGGACAGACAACATCTGCCGTTCTCCTTAGGGCTGTCTGTCTTGGCCGCCCTTCTAATACAGGAACACAGCTGGTTTTGTGGGGGAAACCTATAAGCAGAGATTTCTCGGCGTTGTCCATGAAATGCTGCAAAGGCTTACATACAACATAACATCTGTATCCTAGTTATTTCAGAGTCCAAATTATATTGTGATTTGGTAGTGGACTCCCAAAAACACTTTAGACAAGGCTATATCTGTTAAAACCTCTGAAACTAACCTATCTTTGTCAACAAACAATAGAAAAAGGTCATGAGAATGTTTTAACATCCTAGACCTCAATGCAAGTGCTGTAAAATATAACCAGCTCCACAACTAGCCCAAAACACACTGTCCCCATCTGGTCACAATAAAACAAGGCAGTAGTTCATTAAAGTTGAACACTATTCTTCAGAAGCTGGGGTTTGTGTACACTGGTCCTGAACTCGGTTTAAAGACCATGATAATTGGCTACCGAACTATAAGGAAGTTCTGCCAGAACCATTTACCATTTGCCATTTTAGTCCTGGCTTCTGCAGGTCGTCTCCACCCAAAGCGACTTATAGTAAATTCAGAAAAATATCAATTTTTACATTTGTTTCTCTACATCCAGCACCAATCAATCAATATAACAAAATCTAAATTTGGTATCTGTCGCTGTTACAATAAGGTAATAAGCTTGCCGATCATTTAATACGGCCTGAATAAAATGATTGGATCGCCTACCTGTCAGCCTCCCTACCTAGTCAACTACCTGTGTGCACTCTGCCGTCCACTCATTGTGACTCTTTCAAAAGGCTAGGCAGACTCACTGCTAAAGCTAGCATGCGAGTCATGTTTATCGGGGGAGTGGCTTTGGCCTCTCTCCCCTAATAAAAAGATTTGTTTGGGTACTTTCAAAATCGTGCTTACTCTGGCCAGTTCCTCCGGCCTACCCAAGCTTAACGAAGCAGGTAGGGGGTCTGACCTCTCGAACAATGTAGGTTGCAGAATCAGAGCCTTTGCAATCACGTCACTAACCATGTGGTTCACCATGGCTATCTGGAGCTGACGCATGATCCCAAAGAGATGTATTGAGCAAGGCAGAGAAGGGCGTTCAAGGCTTTGGCTCCGTCAAGGTTCCCTGAAGGAACAATTTAACTAAAAGGTCAGAGTCGGAAATCTGCCCAGGACCTGGATGAAGAAAGCATTTGTTCCTTTTTATCCTCTTTTATTTTATCCTCTTTTATTTATTTGACTGTGCCGATTTAGCCAGACCTCAGCTCACTCTAATCTGAATCCACAATCAGAAGACATTCATGTTTAAAAAAAGTTTTTTTTTATTGTTTTGCTGTAATGTTTACAGCTATGACGCGTCTCCATTTACACTGAAATGTCAAAGCATTTTTTACATTTTACCTTTAGGAAGACTATTTTACATTTGACCAAAAAACGGTTCCTCAACTGCGAGGTCAAAATAATCTTTGACACTTGCAAGACACAAGAGGTGGTTCCCTTTGCAGATGGAGACTGGGAGCCCTTGGCTTTGGTTCCGACTGATAACAATTGCTAGCTTTCTTTTCATTGTCTGTATTGTCTTTGTCTTCATCATCATCATCATTATTATTATTGAGGGTGAGGATTACCACCTCCTCCCAAAGATCGACCTGGGTGTAGGGTTAGCCGAATTTGACAGTCAGTCTCAGTGGGAATAAAAAATAAAAGAAGAGGAGTCATACATTTCATATCTCTAGTTAGCCCAAACCTTTCCGTAATTGCCTAATTACAATGAATAATGCCCTGCTCCATGACCCCCCTCCAATATAGGTCAGCTGATTGGTACTCTGAGGCCCAGTGAATGCTTTCTGATTATTCACACAATACAAAACCGCATTACTATTCACAAAAACATTCACATTCAGTGACCAGCAAAAAAAAGCCAATTAAGCATACCACAAACAGGAATGTGTTTTTCTCTTTTTTTTCTTGTATTGAAGGATTTGTGTTGAAAGCCCACAACAAATAAGGGGTAAAAGGGAAAGATTATTGTTTGTGTTCCAGGACTCTATAATCGAGGTATTCTAGGCTTGCCAAGCCTCCAATAGCAGGCCAGCACATGCTGTGTTTGTGCAAGGTCTGCACGTGTAAGCATTCCCGGAATCCATTCCCCAGCACTTCTTTATAGTATTAGACTTGCAGTATCACTAATGTTCAATGTCAACCGTGTACTGGTGGGCCCACCAAACAGACGTAAGGTGTAATCCCAGCGTGGACAACCTATATTTATCCTAGGCATAGTCATGCTTACTCCCACCCAGGACTCTGCCCTATCATCATCATCATCATCATCAAGCCTGTGCTTCTCCCCACGCGAAGAAGGATTACCATAGTGACCAACGGTTACTGCCTTCCATATTCTGAATACAGAAGAGTGGCAGAAGGGACGAGGTAAAATAATATTGATTGGTTGTCACACGTTAACGGTTGGCCAGAAGCATTTCTTACTTAGTCACTGGATGCTTTACTGTTGAAGATCTTTTACCTAAAAATGCACTAAGTACATAGTTCACTGCAGCCTTCTGATTAAGAATTTGATTGCAGTGTCTATGTCTCCAAAATACCTAACCACCTTTGGTGGCTTGAGTGGGAGGCCGGGATTTATTCAAATGATTTTTAACCGCCTGCAGTGAGTATTAACTTTAGCAAAAGTGATGACGGTTGTGCAAATGTGCTGGGGCATATGTCATTTACATCTCATAATGACATCGACAAATTCCTCTTTCATGCAGCCTCTTAATATCCGTTTGTTTTCTCCCCTGAGATAGGAGCTGAGAGCGTGTCCTCTTTTGCTTGGACCACTGCTTAGATCTCTTCTCTAATCTTAGAAAACAACAACACAGGAAACTAGAAAGTAGGCGGTGGTGGACAAGGCATGAGGTAGGCAGACCCACTGGATCGGTATGACACTATCCAACTCCTGAAGACCGTTATCTCAGCACTGTCTGCGCTCCACTTCCTGTGTCTTTCAGTCTGTGTGTGTGTGTGTGTGTGGGGGGGGGGATTTAGTTCCCTGTACTAAAAAGGAGGAAGAACTGGGTAGTCCACTGTGAATATACACTAGTTACTAGTTCCTAATTCACATTTAATTACATTAGAGTGAGCCATGTTGCCACAGATGTGCAAGTAGTGGACAAGGCGTACGAGCTCAGCTAGGTCTACAGGTGAGGCAGTGGACGTTAGGGTTCACACACCCTGGAGCTTATTCCACTCTAACCCACCGGACTACCCTGACCCTCGTGAAGCCGGAATCCCCGACTCAGAGGCTTAGGTTTAACAAGGACGCCCTTAGTTCTCTTCCTCTATCGCCCACCCACCAGCACCTCCATCAGGGTGTTCGCTAACACCCAAGAGGGTTAACAGATGTCATTATCTCAAGTGCCGAGGAAATCGGCCGCATGCAATGCAATACCTTATGAGCCGGGGCCATTAAGACAGTATTGAGCGAAAGAGGCCCCCCCTGTACACAGCTGTCCTCAACACCTGCTGTCCTGTGGCTCCACCAAACTCCATCTTCCGTGAGGAGAATGGGGGGAGGGGGGGTCGTGTTTTGTGTATCACAGACTGGAGTCATGAAGCAACAGTCATTTCCTGATTCAAAACGGTCATCGGTAAAAAAACGGAAGTGAAACAGAGCTAGGTACAGGAAAAAAAAGAGAACAGGATTTCCCCGACACTTAGAGATATAGAGGAACTGCAGATAGTGAGTGTAACACCACACACACACACACACACACACACACACACACACACACACACACACACACACACACACACACACACACACACACACACACACACACACACACACACACACACACACACACACACACACACACACACACACACACACACACACACACACACACGTTACTGTTAAGTCAGACCGCTGTATACATTTACAAAAAAAAAAGCACCATATCATATTATATGCTTTCCTATTCCACAGTCATAAACACATTTTCTGGCTGTATCACCACTGGATTCATTGGGGAGCTCCATTACCATCAGTGTTAGCTCAGCTGGTAAGAGAAGCGGTCTTAAAAGATGTCAATCTTAACAAGATAGTATGGTTACTGGTAGTAGGAGCAATCCCATTATTAATTTAGCTCCATGACTGCCCTTCAATGTGACAGACCAAATTATCAATAGAAATGTATAACTATAATTATTGAAGCAAGTTCAAGCCCTAGTGTGTGTAACAACATTAGTCATGTGTTACAACGTGGGCCACTACAGCTGCACGTGAGAAGGATTATTACCAATTGCATGGCTGCAAGTAGCATGTCTGCATGTGTCTCAATGAAGTGTAAAACACAAGCATGACACACAATGGACTGCCATGTGCATTACTTCCTCCCCACCTGGTTAGTAACACAGCAGGAACTACACTCATATCCCGCTCTCATTCATTTCTGATATATGGAGCACACAGACACAGACACACACACACACACACACACACACACACACACACACACACACACACACACACACACACACACACACACACACACACACACACACACACACACACACACACACATCACTCATATCCCGCTCTCATTCATTTCTGATTTATGGAGCACACACACACACACACACACACACAACACACACACACACACACACACACACACACACACACACACACACACACACACAGTAAAGGAAATGGTCATCCTGATTTCAAACTAGATATAGAAAAAATAGGTTTTTCAAGAAGCAGAAATGAAAGCAAAACAACGTATAAAGTCTGCTTAACGTAGAACCGCTCAGCATTGTTGTGCAACCAAAAGGCGCTTATTGAATGGGTTAATACCTAGCTACTAAAGTAGCAATGTTTACCACACGTCCCGTCACTTAATCACGTGGCAGATAAAAAACAAACATCTGTCAAATTAACTTCATCTTGTGAAAAAAGCCGTAAAACACAGAACAAATACTACAAATAGCAAATACGTTGTTGTTGTTCCCCCGCTGTAGACCCGAACAAGAGAGTAATAACAGTTAGATATTTGGAGATCATTAACATTCCCAGCGTGTGCCAGCCTGCCTTAGTGTCTTACTACTACTCTCTTGACAGCTCCGTCCAAACCCCGCAAACCACTTTGAACAACGTGTCCCATGACAAAAGAGTGTTACCTGTTGATTTTTAGAGCAAATGCCCGTCGGTCCGAGCTCACGAGGGAAGCCATGAAAGTTTAACTCCAGCTTTGCGACGCGGTCTTGAGCGTTATTAACGGGGACTCACTAGCACACTGGTGTTTGTACTCCACCAATGTCATGCAATCCTCATTTTCGCGGCGGTAGTAGGCAGGGTTTTGGGTGTAAACTTCCGCATTTGATTTGAACCATCCCAAAGAAGTAACAGACAGACACCCGGCGGCGGTGTGGGAGGAGATGAAACGGGTCGGACACGCGCTCTCAAACATACACGCCTCTTTCTCCGTTCTGATGAATCCTCCGGGAAACTGCTTACCGAGCGTCGTATGTCTCTTGTATTATTACTGTAATAACGGATCGATTAATGTAAATATAGGCTGAAGTCCTCCCCCCATTAAACATTTATAAACGAATATGTAATTTTTAATTTTAAACACAACTGGAAAGTTGTAGCAGGTGCAATGGCTGTGCGATGCCGAAAGCACGTGCAGTATATATCGTGTTTTTTCGTAGCGTGTTGATTAGATGTGGCTAAATAGTAAATGTGGACCTGTGCACCGCTTTTGCTTTGACTTAATTATAATTTTTTGGACGGACTAGCTGCGTCTAAAGCGGTCAAGGATGTTGAGCTACCAGTTGAAAATAGTACTTAAATAAAATGACGCTATAAAGTTGCAAAGAAAACAATGACAAAGCTGTTAGACTTTAGCCAACTTAGATGATACTCTACCGCCACCACCTGGGTATAGATAGGGACTGTCGATGACATGGGCCCCCCATCAATTACGATCTTGTTGTAAATAATACAGGAACATTAATGATATCATGTTGTATAATATAGCGTAATATACTATTGTATTATAATATAGTAATGTGCATTTGTCTTGTAAATATAGTGACAATGTATTGTGGAACTTTTAATTGAGGTGGCCCTGTCTGCTGAGTGTATTAAAACTAACAGGCTGAAAATTTACGCTATACCAGGTAGGATTTTGAGTGGATTTTATTAGAAAATACAATTGGCAGAATTATTTTCAAAGCATTTTGGCCTAGCATTCTTATATTTTCCTATGAGCGGTATGTCATGAACCTGGCCCATGCTTAACCAACTCTCCTTAACTAAGAGCACTAACTCTGTACCCTCCTGAGGGAAAGGAGGATATCCTCCTCTGGCTGCATGAATTGTTTTGTATTTAATAATAAAATCCTATATAAATCTATAGGCTCTGTGACTTTTTCATCATGTTTTTTGTGGTAAGCTTAATGCAACCCACTGTATCTATCAAGTAAAACTCCAGTAAAACATTTAACTAAATGAATACGATATACAAATATACAAACTATATATTTATACGATATTCATCCACATATTTTGTCAACATTACATCCATACATCACTATTGTAAATACTTTTAGTCTGATTTTTGTTGGTTTATAGATTTCTATGTATAAAATGGTATGGTAAGGGTTACGGAAAATCTAGTGTTTGCTAGGGTAACCGTAATCACCGGACTAACTACAATTCTTATTATACAGCTCAAAGCCATCGATAGAGCCATATATCACTCTGATACAGCTTCTGCATCCATGGGAAGCAAACACTGAAATGTTTTTCTCGCCCTCTGCCGTTCACTATGGTGCATTGCACTCCACTACAGGTTGACTCCGTACAGTTGCCAATATACAGTATATGATTTATATATTAGATAAATGTTATGAAAAAAATTATTCCCTTTTCATTTAATTTACATTTGCAACATTATAGGCGGAACAAAATCTGAATTTAGTCAGACTTTGTCCCGCTAGCGTGAGTTCCCAGGAGCATCCTGTGGAACCAATATGACTTTGCAATGTGGTCGGTAGTTTGATCATGTTGCACATAACGCTACACATTCTCCCATAAGCATAACTGTATGATCCCTGGAATTATCCGTGCTGTAGTTTTATTCTTTCCTTCCAATTTCCTATGCAATTAAGCACTGGAGTTGTGATATAAAGAGTTACAAGAAAGGCAGAGTTGTGGTAAGTGTCACGCTTTTACGTGTTCGTAGGAAGTAAACAAAAACCATGTGTAGGCTTTCACGTCGATAACTGACGTGTGTATCTCGCTAGCGGTCTAATTTCAGGAATAGTACCGGTGTTTACATTTTGTATCGTCATCGGCAGCATTTCTTGGCCCCTTTTGAAGCGAGTGTCAGCGCTGCAATGGATGAGCCGGTGCAGCAAGAAGACGATGACTGCCCTGAGTTGGTGCCTATAGAAAATGATAAACAAATACCTGTCACCATCATCACTGGATACCTTGGTACAAGACGACAATATTATTGTTGTCTAAGATGCATTTTTTTTTATATAGCCTATATATATTTAGTTATTTATGTTTAACAGGCATTTATACATCTAGTCCAAAACACGTGGTTATTTATAATAAATCAGAATCGTCATGTGTAGTTCTATGTTATTTATACCATGGTTATTGATATTCTGAACAATTCAACTATTTGATTTCTCTAGGTGCTGGGAAGACCACACTCTTAAATTTCATATTGTCGGAACAGCACAACAAGCGGATTGCTGTTATACTAAACGAATTTGGAGAGGGTAAGCCAAGTACCATGGAAGGATAATATGTTGGTGTTATTTTTACTGAAATTATAATTGACCACATGTTGTTCTGTATTAGAAGAAAAGAAAATGTTCTTAAGTGTTCGTCGCTAATATATATCCAACTAAGAAGCTACTAATTTGTATACCACTAGAGTGCAGCAAACATCACAAATTCATTTGGGTTTGTTATTCAGAGATGTGTGTGTCATATGACAAACATTTTTGCTTTGGTCATTTCAATGGGCAGAAGGAACCATTTCACAAGATGCAATGCCATGTCAGATCTTTTCATAAAAAAACCTGAACTGTATAATTCTAAAAGACATCCAGCATGAACATGCCGATGACCTTTTTCATCAAGATAAGGAATTTAATTCTTAAGTACTGACTGCAAGCTCTAAAGAAGCATTGTGAGACACCACCATTGTTGAAACTGTGGTCACATAAATTTTTTCAAAATTTTGAAGCCTTTTCTTTATTCTGTAAATATTATTGGATATTTGCTATCACCCCTTTCTTTGATGGCAGAAGACAGACAAATCCCTCAGGATATCCTGAGCACCTTATCTTTGAGTCTTGTTTCTTTTTTTCTCATTGGAATCTTACAATCCACATTATTAAAACAAGAGCATTATATTCTGTATTCAGTCGATCCGTCATTGTCTTTCCTGGTGGTGTGTCTGATAGGCAGTGCCTTGGAGAAGTCTCTAGCAGTGAGCCAGGCCGGAGAGCTGTATGAAGAATGGCTGGAGCTTCGAAACGGATGCCTCTGCTGCTCTGTCAAGTGCGTTGATCCACTTCGGCCCATTGATAGTATTTGAGTCTGAGTATAATTGACCACAGGGGCTGCTCAGTTTAAATTATTAACACATATTTATATTTGTTTTGATCTTCCAACATACATCATAGTACTTGCTACTATTACTTTAGTTAATAAGTGTAAGTTCTACAGGAAAGGCTTTTTGAAATGACCAAAAATAATTATTCAAATCACTTTAATAGCATTATAATTTATATAAATACTATCCCCTCTTTAGAGACAATGGCTTGAAAGCAATAGAGAATCTGATGGAGAAGAAGGGGAAATTTGACTACATCCTGTTGGAAACCACAGGACTCGCAGACCCAGGTAACTCAATAGTAAACCTGATTTATTATACAACAAAGTCTCCTAAAATATTGCCTATAAAGCCCTCTGAGACTCACTGTGATTAAGGGCTACACAAATATAATTGACTTGACTTAAAGGTTTGGGTATGGGATTTGCGAAACGCCAGCAGATTTTGAAAATACACAACTCAAATGGTCCTACCCCCTCTCCTTCAACGCTGACTCTGACTCCACCCATTCCAAGTACATGGACGCGCAATCATGCACGAGCGAACGCAGATGCGCGAGAGCGAGCCATTAGCTAGTTAGCTAGCTCCAGTAGCTCTAGCAGGATAACAACAAACAGAAGCTTGCTCTGGGTCACGAGCTTTGAGTATGTGCACGAAGGGGTCACGTGCGGGGAGCGGTTGAGGGGGAGTGCAGTACGACCGTTTGATTGACGTACTTACTGTCCAATGCCACTCGGTTGGTCTGGAAATCATTGGCTGGATTTTTTCGAGCCCTGCCCGTTCCACAGATGATTGACTTGTTTAATTTTCATCTCAGTACTTCTAACTCAGTGGCTGTAAGTGGGTTTTGATAAGGATTTCAAGTAATTTTTGCAAAAATGGCCAAAAAAGAGAATTCCATACCCAACCTTTAAGGTAGATAATGATTCTCAACCGGGTCCTAGTACCCTATTGGGGGTCAGGGGTCTCAGCTGAATATTAAGACTATAATTCATACAATTTAATCAGAATAAAACTTAAAAAAGAAGATAAAGCCAGCAAGTTGTAAGTTGTAGTTGTTTAAATGTGTGGTTTCAGTTGAAATGGTATTAAAACTAAGACACAAAGTATGTAACTTTAAATTTAATTTTGAATCTGTAATGTTTACATTGCTACATCACAGACATACACTGAACAGGTCCAATCTATATTAAAGGGTATTGATAAAACGTTGTCAGTCCAAAATAGTTTTCTACCAATGCTGCACCTAACGATCCTTCACAGAAAAAGGTTTCCCTTCGGTCAAACAGAATATTGTATCGTGACTTGTTCTCTTTGGAGTGATGCACGTGTGGAAACTGCAGCGGCTTCTGTATTGCTGTCCAACAAACCCGTTTCCACTGGGGCCTTCTGAAAAACAAACCATTGCATTCTCAAGGGTTGACCGAGGGATCAAGTAGAAGGGCCATTATTGTGGTTGGTGGGCAATCTGGGACGACTGGGGTGTGGCAGAATGACAGGTGTCAAACGAAAACGGACACGGCCATTCCCACTCCACTTAGCTGGACACAGCCCGCCCTAACACAACCCACCGACGTTAACGCTACCCGCATGCCCGATGGCTTGTCATTGGCTGAGACGTTCTCGTTATTGTCTAATGACAGAGCTGTCATTGGCCTAGACAGTGCTGTCAATCAGAGGTCTCCCAGCAAGGGGAGGGGTGTTGGAGGGGCATGTGGAGGCTCCGTTAGGGTGAAACGGTGTTTCTCATTCCGCGCCTATCAAATATTTACAATGCCTTCTTATTCCCAGCTTGACGCTTTGACACAAAGTGCATTTTGTGAACAACTTTAGGCTTGCGCGCAGAGATGGTCTCGCCCCATAACCACTTCAATAGCACAAATTGAAAGGCAACGGAATGTACCGCCGGGAGATTATCTATTAACAATGGTAAAATAAAAAGTATTGGTTTTATCTGGTCCAAGAAGCGCGACTAAACTACATGCATACACTAACTACGACTGAGGAGTGTAATACAAATACTGTAAATTCTGTAGTTTGTTTTAATACTTCATCACATACTTTACTATTTTTAACCTTTTGTTTATTAATGAAATCTTCCGGGGTTTTTTCTCTGTATGGCTTATATTAGAGAACAATTTACAGATTTGTTGCTGCTCGTTTCCTTCTCCTGGCCCCTGTATGCCCATGTTGTTTGTGCTGTATACCTAGAGCTGAAATGATTGCAGATGTTCTCTATTTATTATGTTAATCTCCTCTGCAGGGGCTGTGGCGGCCATGTTCTGGGTAGACGCTGACTTGGGCAGTGATGTCTATTTGGATGGTAGGAAATATGAAACCACAGTGTGCCATCTTTTGTTGATAATGCACTTTTGTTGCTCTTTGTGTTTTTGTATACTTATTCATTTTTGGATGTGATTTGTTTCCTTTTTAGTTTGTGCTTGTGTCACATTTTTCACTTAGTGAAGCATTAGCGGAGATAATTCAGTTCAGACCGTTGGTAAAACAATACAAAATAACTCTGGGTTGCCTCTGTTTTGGGTTGACCATTGTTCTGTTATGTTGAATTTATTAAGTTAAATTCCAGCAAAGTTTAGGCCTGGTCTCCAAACCACAACAGAAAACATAAAAAAAATAGAGCCCCCTTGTTTACAAATTAAATTCCGGGTGTTCCTCCACAGTAAGAATTCACAAAATGGTTTATTTTCTTTCTCCCGATTGAATACTCAGCTGTTCGGCATGTTGTGACAGACTTGCAGACCAAAAGTGGATTCTGGAGTGGACCCAGAGAAAGTGTCTTGGACAAACAGACTTAGCTGGACACCAAAAGGCTGTGGAGAATCATAAAATAAAGCCGAACTGCCCTGTTGAACCCTCTAACGTTAAAATGAACCATTAATACATTTGTTATATTTCCCATTTTCAGGCATCGTCACTGTCATTGATGCAAAGTACGGACTGCAGGTGTGTGTTTATGATTATTATAAACATTTATTTTGTTTTGAAAGAGAGCACTTTTTTAGAAAAAGGCCCTAATTAGATTTATGTTTTAAATGCTTTTCGAGTTCTCTGATAGATTTGATCTGAACCCTAAATGGACCTTTTCACACACCCCGCCCGCCGTAGCAGAATTATAAAAAAGGAACATGGTGTGTGACAGTTACATTATCCTTTTCAATCTGAAGCTGTCATGCATGTGTCCCTTCTGCTGTGTCCTGGACACAGACAGGGAGAGCGGACAGCATGAAGGCAATGTCAAAGACAAAGAGGGAGCAGGATGATTTAAAGTGAAGGAGGAATATATGCCACAGAGTAGTGGGCATTGTAATAGAGCTGTCAGGTTCACTCGCCACCTTTTCCCCTCAGCCATCCAGTGGAATACCCAACTCACGCACTGCCTGAAGGCACCCGTACCTGGTAGCAGTATAGACCAACCGAAGGAAGCAAAGTCAGGGTTCAGAGTTTATGGCTGATTTCATGGTAAATGTTCACACATGCCACGGATTGAAAGTGAGGATTATTATGAGGTTAGAGGTTAGTTAGTAACGCATAGCTACGAGGTTACATTCTTTTTTTTTTAACTGGTTTTGTGGTACTCAATTTGAAGCGTCAGCTTTTGTTGTTCTGGTTACATCTCAGTCGTGTATTTCACCACATGGAAAATACAACGTTGCTTCCGTTGTCTTGTAAACCGTATGTTCTGAAAGGGTGGTTTGCCTTTTAGCCAATGATTGTGACGGGAAGGGTAATTAAACATGCACATGTTTAGTTATTACCTCATTATGTAACTCTCTGTGGCCGTATGGTGTGTTTAGGCGAGCCTCATCGGGTATGACTCTAAGATGCGGCCGTAGAACGGGGGAAGAGGGGGCATTCAAACTGTTCAATTGAATCCTTCATCTTATTTGATTGGCTCCCCATCATTCATTGTTGGTTACCGTGAGACAGGAGTGCTTTGTGAGATGACAGGGGGCTGATGGCTTGATGTTCAGGGCTCAGGCGGCGGGGTCGTCCTCTCCTGCCCTGGCTGTTATTACGTTTGGACCCTCTTAGCGCTAGTGCGGCCCCCCTCTCCAGAGCCCATCACAGGGAAACAAATCAGAAAAATAGGAGCTTATTTCTTTCTTTTTTTTGTTTTTGTTATTTGCCAGATTGAATATCGTCTTTTTAATCATTTATCACAACGTCATGCTTTTTTTTTAAAAAATATGTGGCCTGTTTTTTTTTTTGTTAGAACTGCCATTGAGTGTTCATTCTGGATTTAGAACCTAACGTAATGTTTCTGACTGTTCTGTATAAAGCATCTAAAGGAGGAGAAACCTGAAGGCCTGGTTAACGAAGCAGCCAGGTAGGCAATTGTAACCCATTGTGTTTGGGGCGCTGGTGTGTCTGTCTCCCTTTCATCAAGCCTGTCTGTATTTCTCATTAACCCTTCACTTGTCCGTCTTCATACCAGCATCTGTTTAGTGTTGTTGCTGTCGTTGTTGTTGAACAAATAGGCGGCAGCAACAGTGGCTTGACCCCTTGAACTTTGTGCTTTTGTTGGTCTTGTCGCCTCCTAAACCAAACATTGGACACACACACACACACACACACACACACACACACCACACACACACACACACACACACACACACACACACACACACAGACACACACACACACACACACACACACACACACACACACACACACACACACACACACACACACACACACACACACACACACACACACACACGCACACATTATGTTTGGTGGTACAAACTGTTGACCTTTGCTCTCAGTCAGTGACATTATGAAAAAGCATTGTGAACCAATTATGGTTTTAATATTTTTTAATTCAACCTATGATCAATCATCATTGGATAATGATGTTGATTCATATTTTAAATCGCATAGATACACTTTGAGTCAATACCATTCTTTCTCATAAATAAGGAGGAGATTGTGAATCTGTGTGTTGATATGTTTTGATTTTGTTTTCCTAATTAAGAAATCAAGAAATCTGCACCTTTACCTCCCAGTTTCAAGTGTGACTAAAAAGTACATGGAAGTCCTTCAGAGTTGACGGTAGCGGTCAGGTAATGACGGTTGTACCTGGGGCTTCCTCAACAGGCAGATCGCCCTGGCAGACCTGGCCATCGTCAACAAGACCGACCTGGTGGAGCAGGAGGCCCTGCAGGAGCTCAGGGACACCGTCAGGTCAGCCAAGCACCCCCCTCTAGTGTAGCACAACCTCTTCATTAGCACATGCGATTGTTAAAAATGTCATTGTTTTCTCCAGGTCGATCAATGGTCTCGTCAAGATCCTGGAGACTCAGAAATCAAGGTGAAATTCTGTTCTTTAAACGGTCCGAAGAACCAGCAGAGGATCGGTGTAATTACATACAAGCCACATTCCCACACATGCAACTCCCCCCCCCCCCCCCCCCACATACCCCACCTTCTTTGTGTGCTTGTGTGTTCATGTGTGTGTGTGTTGTGCATCTCCCAGTTTTAACACAATGCGCCCGTTAGCGGAGCCAGGTAGCATGTGTGCACGCCGAGCGGGTGGGTCACTGTGGGTTTCAAAGCCAGGGTGTGTTGCGGCCCGGCCCCTCACAGAGCCCGACTCACAGTGGGGGGGGCGGGTGGATGAAAGACGCCGGGCCGAGCGGGGTCAACCGCTACAAAACGTTCACATGAGTCTTCAGTTTCAGCCACCCACCGGTGGCTCTTCGTCAGCCGGGGGCCTACAGTGTTTTGTTTTTTTTTGGGGGGGGGGGAGGAGTGCGAAGTTGTCTTTCAGTGGTCTGCGGTTTTGTTTTGTCTGTGTTATCTCCCGTTTTGTGTACGAGTGTTTTGGGGGGGGCACTGGGGTAACCGCAGCCTCCCTATTGTCGCCCTCCTTAACCGAGCTCAACCGGGGACGGTCTCAATGGTGCATCTCCTCTTCTTCTTCTTCTGCCTCCGCAGGGTGGACCTCTCTGAAGTCCTGGATCTGCATTCCTTTGACAGTAAAGACAGCGCAAAGTGAGTCCCTGAAAGCCTCTCCTCCTCTGTCAATATGCGGAGGAGGATTATTAACTTTTTTTTTGCCGCGCTCTTAAGTCCCTCAAAGGGCGCGGGCCCCGGCGGCCCTGTGGGGAGGGCGGCGCATTGTGACGGGAACCTCCGTGCAGCGTGCAGCGGTCATCAACGGTCTTAGTGCCGTTGGCCCATGTTCCCCTTCTAATTAACAGACTACTCTTTAGAGCCGGCCTCTATCGCTCCGTGGGAGGCCGCTGTGTAGGGGAGAGGGTGGCCATATTGAGACCCCTGTAGAAACAGTGTGCGGTGAATGGGGGGGGGGGTGGGGTTCATCCATCCATCTGCATGGGGAGAAAAGAGGGCCGAGGTGTTAAGGCTCTCTTACAACAGGCCTTTGGCCCCCCACCCCCCCACGGGACCAGCTGCGGAGGATTAGGTCTGTGTGTGTCCGCGAGGCTCCCGAGGAGACGGCCCCCTTGTTCCAACAGATAGCCCCTTTTAGTCCTGCCTTTTCAGAGACCCCCCCTCCCACCTCTTCCTCCCATTGAGCCCACGCTGGCTGTTTGATGCGGCCCCCCGCCAGGCCTGCCTGTGTGGCACCAACAACACGCGGGACTCAAACTGCTGGACACACATTTTAGCCTCCTTGTGAGGTCAGGGCAGAAAGGACACACTGGGGGGGGGGGGGGGGGTGTTTAAAGCACTTTGGAAGGGGGGGGTGGGGGGGTGTCGGGGGTCGCTGAATGATGATTATCTCATTAATTTCTGAACAATGTGGTGGAAACGTACTTGCAAGTCTTTTATTTGACTTAATTTACACAAAGTAGAGCGTAAATCCGAGGTGGACACAAAAGGTATACACAAATAATTGGTTTAAGTGTGGAGAATCACTACTCAAAATACACTTTAAAAAGGTTATATGAACATCTAAAAGATAGTTTATATATATATGTGTGTGTGTATGTATATTTATTTATTTCAACTTGGTAGAAAAGTTGGCAAAACTATGATTTAATGTTGTGTTTCATCGTCATGCAGTTTAGCAGAGAAGCTGCGGCTGATGAAGAACTCAAAGCCTCATCTGGACAAGGTAACGTCTTCATCTGCTCTGGAAGTTGGAGTGCCCGCTTTTGCTTATGTGCTGGCGTTATTTGAGTATCGCTTCTTATGTGTATCATAAAAATAATAATAATGACGATGAAATATAATGTGATTGGTATAGAAGCTTGGAAAGACTTGTACAAAGTGCTTTGACATGCACAGTAAAAACAATTCAAAGCAGGGAAAAGTAAATGGGAGGACCTTTGGGGGGAATCAAGTGCAGAAATACAACCTATTGTGACACAGGAATTAAATGAAGCATGAATGAATGAGAAGGTGAATAATAAATCAAAAACAAACAATGAGACATGTATTTTACCACAGATGAAGTGTGTGTGTGTGTGTGTGTGTGTGTGTGTGTGTGTGTGTGTGTGTGTGTGTGTGTGTGTGTGTGTGTGTGTGTGTGTGTGTGTGTGTGTGTGTGTGTGTGTGTGTGTGTGTGTGTGTGTGTGTGTGTGTGAGTGAGTGAGAGATTGCAGTCTGAGCCCCCTAGCTGTCATCTGGCAGTGGTGCACGTGCCTGGGGCTAAAGCCATGCGTGCTCATCATTGTTACCCCAGGCCATCACACTCGGGTGAAAACTCCTTCTGTTTTTTGTGTTGGGGATTTACCCAAGGCTTTTGAAGTGTTGTAGTGCTGGGAAAGAGGCTTATCCTGAGTCATACACTGTAAAGAGTGTCTGTCTCTGTCTCTGTCTGTCTCTCCCAATCTCTCCCTCGCTCTCTATCTCTCTGTCTGTCTCTCTATCCTGTTACTGATTCATTATGGTCAGCGAGTAAAGCACTGGTGTCGGTCTGTCTCTGTCCTGATGAGACTCGCGTTAAAAATGTTGCCGCAATGGATTACTTTTGCCTTTGTGTGGGTCATTACTACAAACACACTTCATCTTTGTTTATCTCTGTGTTGCCCAATCTTGTGTTGCCCACTCACGACACATCCTACACCCTAGATAGTTGAGGGAAACTGTAAACATATACGGTATGTTTGACATAAAGAGTAGGTTTCCCGAGTAAAGTAATCTCCCTTTTGCTAGACAGAGGACCTTCCTTTCTCCAGGTAGTAGTCCCAGAGTATGAATCTTACTCCCTCTAGCTAACCGGCTGACCACGCTTAACATGCTAAAAACTTACCATGTAGGTATTCAGGTTTTATGAATATTTTGGATTCCACATACACTCAAGTGACCATAAACTATAACCTTATCTTTAAAGCGAGCACTAGAATCCTTGCATCTAAACTAAAGACATGAATATGCACTTTACTGCTACCTACACATACACCAATGCATAATTACAATTAGGAAACTGGTTCTAGGCTTCTCCCGTGGAGACGAACGCCCTTTAGTGGGTCCACTTTAATGGGTTTCATCACACCTCAAGTTCTCATTCAAAAACCCCCATTTAACATATTATGGTGTGGGATATGGCTTTATACCCCGTGCCTGCAAATCAAAGGCTAGGGAGCAGAGGCTGGGATGGCGGGGAAGGGGGGGGCTTGTTTGCGTGTGGTGCGTGAGTAAATAAATGGCATTGTTGTCTGTTTTCCTCCAGTTCCCCTTTTCCCGCATGAATCTCAGCCTTCCTTCCAGCCGCCCCCACCTCCTTCTCCTCCCTGCGTTGCTCTTTTCATGTTAATGAGAATGCTGCTTTTCTGTTGTTATACCAAATGAAAAGGAAGTGTGTAATCTTAACACTTTGACACAAAACCCTAAATATCTGCAAAGTGCCCCCTTTTTCAGTGCTGTAAAGGAAGTGGAGAAGGAGGGGGGGGCGGAACGTGAGGAGGGGTAGCGAGGCGATTCAGTGAAGGAGGGGTGTCATATCGGTCGGTCTCAGGTGCTGAGTGGCCCCGCGGGTTTTGACACACTCATCAACGAAGTTGTCAATTGGCGCGTAAAATCGCTTGCTCGTAACTTAACATCTAATGACTCTTCAGGTTTAGTTCAACATGTGCAGGGACTTGTGTCTTATATATTTCAGGTGGTTATCACTGCAGGATACTACTGAAAATAAAGTAAAAAGTGCTACAGTGGATCAAATTCACATTTTAAATAAACAAATGTCCTTAAAAGTCTGATTTGTGTGCAGAGCAATGAATTGGTGTTTGAAGAACACGCATAAAAAACAACATGAAACCATCTATTTCACTCAATGCTTTTTACACTAGGCCTACTACCAAACCGAATTCAAGCAAACCTTTGTGAAGTTTCGTAATTCAACTCAAACCATAACATTAAACCATTTATCTCAAACCATAACTGTGAAGTTATCATGGTTCATCCTTTGACATTTTTCTTTTGTGCTTTACAAAACAGAGTATACTGACGGTGACATTTGAATTGGACGGAAACCTTTCTGAAGACGTATTAAACATCTTTGTCCAGGTATAAATACCAACAGGTCTGACTTCAAAACATAGTATTTCATGGATGCATAAGACTATAACTAATGCTAATGTTGTATCCCCCCTCCTCAGAACCTCCTGTGGGAAAAGATGTTCCACAACAAAGAGGGGCTTCCTATGACAGTCATCCGCCTGAAGGTCCTTCACAGAGAACAAGGATTTTATGATCTCCAATAATTGTTTTTTCCCATGCATTGTCTTGACGTGTGTGTGTGTGTGTGTGTGTGTGTGTGTGTGTGTGTGTGTGTGTGTGTGTGTGTGTGTGTGTGTGTGTGTGTGTGTGTGTGTGTGTGTGTGTGTGTGGGTCTGGGTCTGGGTCTGGGTCTGGGTCTCTCTCTGGGTCTGTGTGTATGCATGTATTCAGGGCATCGTGTCCTTGGCAGGTAAAGCCCACCAGGTGATGCTGCAGGGGGTCCATGAGCTCTACGAGCTGAATGACCTGCCCCAGCTCTGGGGGGATGACCCCAGGATCAACAGGCTGGTCTTTATAGGTACAAACACACTCACCTGTACGCGGGCACACAAATGCACACACGCATTTGTTTTCGTTGAGTCTTGGCCTGCAGAAGCCTCAAATGCTGATCACTAAAAGTAAAAAAAAAATCCATATTTATATCTGGCATGTCAATTAATTAAATAAATGAATAAACATAAATCTAAAAGCCAGAAACTGGGGTCAAATTAAATGAGCGTTAAAATAAGTAAACAAAATGGAATTTGATCTGGAAGCAGTCCAGAGGTCCTCCCCCCCCATATTGGATCTTCTTTTTGGTTTGCAGAGCTGAACCTGGTAGTTTTTGTTGCGATAGTTCTTTCGGCCGTGATCAACATGTTGGTTTGCTTGGTGCTTACGTGTTTTGCGTGTGCAATCGAGAATCTCTCTTAACTTGTGCTTCCCTCCCCCCATCCCCCCCCCCCCCCCCGCAGGCCGAAACCTGGACAAAGACATTTTACAAGAGCAGTTCACCTCCACAGTGGTGGCCCAGGAGAAGGGGGCATAAGAGGCTTCTAGTTTGTGTTACATTAGTTTGTGTTTGACTGCCCACATTGACCATTGATTGACTTGATTGATTTAAAGCATTTTTCTGTGTTGCTTTGCGATCATGTAAAGGAATTTTACATGCACTCGATGTTGACCGTGTGTAGTCCCAATTCTCAAAATATTAGCAGCACACTGGTTAGGACCAAAGGCATCCTCAGACAACCTTCTAGTATGCAATATTTGCATATGTTCATGGCCTGTGTATAAGGTTTTAACAAAAGCATTGAGCCTTTAAATGAGTTGAGGGATGAATCACCAAATAAAGAATATTCTTGTCTTAAATTCGTACTTTTGTTATTCAATTATTAAACTAAAGATCATTTTAAACACTGTATGCCTAAGTTTACTTTTTGATTGAGTTGTTCTAATTAAAATGAGTCCAAGTCTAATATAATCTCTTTGAGGGGCACGAAATACATTTTTGCATTCAATTCATAGGTTCAACATTTCTTTGAATCTAGGAGTTGTTGATTTTGCATTGGCCAAGATGTGAGTTTCTTAAAGTAATTACAATTGGCCTGATTGTTAGTTATTTGCTATATATATTGGTGCCGATGAACGGACGCTTTTCCTGATTCCTCCAAAGATTCGGTCTAACAATTAGTAAACTACATATTCAAAAAAACGAACTCTCCTTCGCCCGTGAAAGAGGCGGTGCCGTTTTCCCCTCAACTTGGGCAATTTGCAATGGAGATGTGGGATTTCCATGGAAAGATTTTAACACGTATCCGCGTGTTGGACAGGTTTGCTTTGAGGATTGCTCTGGTCATTCATCCCGGGCCATAAAGCCGACCTGAGCCCCTGGAGCCGTAAGCGCACCGTGCAGCTGGGCCGTTTCCTACTCGATTCTGATGCTGATCGCCTCGTTAGGCCAGACTATAGACCACCTTTTCTCCTGGGCTGCGGGGGGGCCCACCACGGCCATCTTCACGGCCACGCCCCCCGCGGGCATCCAGAGGTGGCAAACTAAACCAAACAACGGGGGTCCCGAGTGGAAAAACGCTTAGTTTTTACCACGAGTTCTAGGCGTGGTGTTAACATTTCCCAGTGCATTTTACCCCCAAACGTGCTACTGTACTAAGGGGGATCTCCCTCCCCCCCTCCCTCCTGGGGGGAAAGCACAAATACCTCCTAAATAAACTCAGTTTACAGGAAATGTATTCATGTTCAAAGCGAATCTCTTCCTCATTTGATATTTAACAGGGCCTGGAAAAAGATGGAGACTTTTTTCCAATAGCGTAAGCAACATATTATTACACAAACTAAAATTACGCGTAACCCAAAATTACGTTCTTGGGTTGGATGCCAGACGACTGGACTTTGTGATTGTCTATTAATAGGTTGAGGACACTTTGAAGAAAGTAACCTGGTGCTTGGTTTTAGTAATTTCATTATAAGTGCAGCTAAACCGTTTTAACATTTGCATAAATGTAACACTACATCTTTAGTGAATTTAAGCTTAGCGTAAAATCTCATTACAGCAACACTCCCCCCTCCCCCAACACACACACCCCACCTGCATGTTTTGCTGCTGTGGCCCCCCCATGACGAGGGGCCACTCTGATAGGTTCTGGGCTTGAATGGGACTGGCCTGCAGGGTAGCGGCTCTCTCACTATATAAAGTCCCCAAATCCCATGAGCACGGCACACAAACCCTTTCAAAAGAGGAGTAGAATCACCCGTTTACTCTGTGCGCTTTTACGCATAGGAGTTTTACGCACCACCGCTTTGACCGCTCCAAACTTGACCATGACGCTCTCCAGTGAGTTTGAAGCTTCTCATGCTGCTTCGCCTTTGGGAGAAGATGAAATTGACATCGTCGGAGACGGAGAGCAGCGGACAGGCAACTCACGGCCGTACCCCACAGACCCCGGGTCCTCACTCGAGTTCGAGTGCTCCGAGTCCGACTCCTCCGGGGAGAGCGAGAACAGCTTCTCCTCCTCAGACGCGTCTCTGACAAGGAGGGCTCTGACCAGCTCGGTCAAGCCCCCCTACTCTTACATCGCCCTCATCACCATGGCGATCCTACAGAACCCGCAGAAGAAGCTGACGCTGAGCGGCATCTGCGACTTCATCAGCAACAAGTTCCCTTACTACAAGGAAAAGTTCCCTGCGTGGCAGAACTCCATCAGGCACAACCTGTCACTCAACGACTGCTTCATCAAGATCCCGCGAGAGCCCGGAAACCCTGGTAAGGGGAACTACTGGTCGCTGGACCCGGCCTCCGAGGACATGTTCGACAACGGCAGTTTCCTACGGCGGAGGAAGCGGTTCAAGAGGAACCACCCCGAGTTCGGGAAGGACGGATTCCTGTTTTATCCCAACTTGTACCGTTCCTACGGGCAGCCCTACTGCGTCCAGGCGCAGATGAGCTCACCGACGGCGACTATGTGCATCCCCCTTCAGGAAGGCATCATCGGGATTCCCCAGTCCCCTTACCACGGTGCCACTTACCCGGGAGGACTTACCGCGTACGGAAAGGTCACCGGACCAAAAGACTATAAAGCCCAGCAGTTTGGCACAGCACCCGCGGAACCGAAGCCATGCACGCGGAACGCGCAGTCCACGTGTTCCTTCAGCATTGACAGCATCATGAGCAAACCGTCTGTGCCTTCCCAACGCAACCACGTCACCATGAGTTACGGGGGCCACCTATTCACCGGGCCCCCCACAGGCTGCCTGGTCCCGGGGCTCCTCCAGGATTCAAGGACTCCGTTCTGTCCGCCTTTGTTGAGCAGTCTTACAGAACATGTTCAAATGTCTTATCCTCGGTGTTAAGGCATTGGGCCCAAAGAAAAAAACTTGATCTGATGTGAATTGATGTTTTAGGCCTCATGCGATGGACGCAAAGACCCTTAAAAGCTGTGATTGCATGTTTATTTATGTTAACATTTGTAGTTGAGTCCGACTGAAACCATGTAAATAAGATGAGTAATAATATATTTGTGAAAAGAAATTTCAACATAATTGTTGAATGTATTTTGTGAAGAATTTGCCACTGAAATAAATATTTAAACGAATATTGAATTGTGTTTTTCTTCCTATTTATTCAATGTAGCTACTTTGTTTTTTATTTCGCAGGGATTCCTTTTTTGTTTTGAAACATGGATTTAAATAGTTAAATAATAAAGAGCCCACAGACTGTTTAAAGTCATCAAACAGGTTTTTATTAACATAAGAATAAACAACACAGAGGTCTTTCTAGTTCGTTTCATAATAACGTTCGAAGTTATGAAGCTTAATAATAAAGTAAAGTCAAAATAAACATATTGTTTGTTTAGGCCTAAATTCTGTTTGAGAAGACAATGTAATTTGAGCCTAGATAATAAAAAATGAATATGCTTATCATTCCATAATACATAATATCATGATAACATAAACATAGCCTAAAGAAAATAAATTATGTAAAAGGCTTAATATATTTCAAATGTCTACAAATCAAGCCAATCCAAATTGCGCACGTTTTCTTTCTTTAATTGATGCACTAGCCTAGACCAAAAATTGCGTTGGATAATGTGATGTTTACAAGAAACAACAAACATAGTGTTTGCATTGTTATTATATTGCTATCCTCGTACATTCTCATCGACCCTATCATCCATCTCGACCTTAATGGGGGCTCATTATTTGCCAGCGTGCGGCGCCGTCTTGCGAAAGCGGGTTGTGAAGAGCAGATGACGGAGCTTTACCTTAAGGGGGCGCTGCTGGCCAAGGTTAGGCGCGTGCGGCCGACCTGGGGGGCTTGTCCATCGGGGCTCTGGTTGGCGCTATCTGCCAACTGCCACACACAAGAGGGCAGAAGCCTCCCTTATTACACACTATGTGCAAAATCCCCCTGATGTATATCTATTTATCTATATATATGTATATAAAGATATATAGATAGGCCTATATACAGGAATTTAAAGAAAAATACGAACTGCA
>OLKM01000187.1:435955-438455 GCA_900291075.1 Melanogrammus aeglefinus
CCTCCTTATATTGTTGACCATAACCGTGTGGTGGATCATTCCGTTCATCTGTTATCCCTTTAAACATTAACGGACAAAAGACCACAGCAAAGCTCACTGACAGTGGACCACCAGTGACTGATTTAAGCCATTGGGCAATTAGTGTAAGATGACATGATGTGGTCTGTGTTTTTCAAGTGATGATTTGATGTTTGTGAGCTGCAGACAACAAACATATTACTCTTGGAATCTGTGAATCGATACAATCAATAGAATATGGGAATTTGTGGGTTGCCATCATTTTATTGTCTGTAAGCTCAAATGTGGCAGGTTTTCTCAAGTTGCTTTTGAACATTCAGTTGGATGATCTTATTATGTAGTTATAGATAAGTTAATTGAACAACGATTGTCCTAAAGTGAGTATTTTTCAGTATTGCTCATCAACATTTGTTCTCAGGTTGTGAAGAGTTACGTATGATGAAATTCCTCACACATTTGTTCAAAAGCCAACCATACTGTTCTTGATTTTGGCAGCATCACCTTTCCTTCTGTTTGACCGCTTTACACGAGAATGCAGAGTGACAGATGATGTGGACTCCTAGCTTTAGCTTGGCTTTCCTCCAAACCCCGTAAGGTACAAACAAGCTTTGGATAGTTGTGAAGCGTTTAAGATTTAGATCAAGAGTACATTCACAGGTTCAAATTTACAAAAATACAGAAGATCTTGAGGTCAGAGATAATCCTCTCCAGGTTCTCCTAACCCAAGTCAAGCCTGTTGCTGGGCTCTGCTTGTTGAACTGAATGCCAGCCCAGAGCTTTTAAGAACAGTGTGAGCGCTCCACAGGGGAGGGGGAGAGGGGATCCTATGTTTGGTAAAGTATCAAAGTATCCTCGTCTGTAAGCCAAGACCAGAAATCTCTCAGCGATATCCCGAGGACAGCCATTCCTTTCATGGAGGCGTCTGTTTGTGTTTCTGCGTAGGAGAAAGAACAACAAACCAAAAAAGTAAACAACAAAAAAAAGGAAAGACAGAGGGATTGGCTTAAACCCAGAGATGACATGTGTGTGTATGTGTATGCATGTGTGTGCCGGGGCATGTGTGTGTGTCATGTGTGTGTGTCTGTGTGTGTGTGTGTGTGTGTGTGTGCTGTGTGTGTGTGTGTGTGTATGTGTGCGTGCGTGCGTGCGTGCGTGTATGCGTGCGTGCGTGCGTGCGTGCGTGCGTGCGTGCGTGCGTGTGCGTGCGTGCGTGCGTGCGTGCGTATGTGGGTGCCGGTGCATGTGTTAGTGTGTGTGTGTGTGTGTGTGTGTGTGTGTGTGTGTGTGTGTGTGTGTGTGTGTGTGTGGTGGTGTGCGTGTGTGTGTGTGTGTGTGCATGTGTGTGTGTGTGTGTGTGTGTGTGTGTGTGTGTGTGTGTGTGTGTGTGTGTGTGTGTGTGTGTGTGTGTGTGTGTATGTGTGTGTGCGTTAGTACATGTGGACTGTAAACGGAGTGGTGTGTGTCTGCATTGTGTGGTGCTCCTCGTCCGCTGGTGTCTCTCTTGCCCATTAGCGGTGTTATGCGTGTGTTTGTCCATCCTAGCTCTAAGCCAGCGTGGCATCGAGGGTGTCAGTGAAGACCTATGATCTCTGCACCTGTCATGAATTCTCTGACTGCCCTTCCCACTACCCTGTTGCTCTGCTATGGGGACAAGGCCTCCCCTCTTGGGGACATTTAAATGTTGCCTCTCTTGATTATACAGTCGAGTCACGTTAACTTTTTGTTCAAATAACCCCTCTGTCGCAATTACAGTCTCAAACAGCTTCACAGGCCTACTTGAGACGACAAGCCCCTAACCCTGAGGCCTCAAACCCCAGAGGGGGTGAGACAGAACACTAAGGACTAAGGATCTCATGCAACAGGGAGTGGGGGGAGGCATGCCTCATGCCTACCAAGGGACTGCATGGGCAGGCATGATCCCATTGACAGTGAGGTTCCTAAAAAGAGCAACATGAAATGATATAGATATATCATGATGGTATATTCAGTTGATACTATATATAAACATTGTAATCAGTATGGGCTGCTAAACTGATATGCATGGCAGCAGAGGCCCTGCGTCAGTCTGCTTTAAAGAACAGTTAAATCCTGAATGAATGCCCCTTGTGAGAGATCAGGAAGAATGGGGTCTTTAGTGTACAATAGCAATTTATTTCAACGGCACAATTTGCGCTGTTGTACGATTTCTGTCTAAAACGTACAAAAGCAGCACTTTTTTCCCCCTTTTTTTTACAGGGGAGAATTAAGGTTGGGGTTCTGTAGCACAATAGACTACCTGCAATGAGTTTCTCTATGCTAACCCATTGTACACAGCTGGCCCTGTTATGGTGGCCCCTGTGTGGAAGGCTAAGTGGTGGGTTCCTCTGTCGATGATACGAAGGATTCAGGGCCATAAACAGGGCTTTTCTAGGTAACTCCTCTGGTGTCTAGTCACACTCATCTGCCAGCATTCTCTTTTATTCCTGGCACAGGCATGGATGTT
>OLKM01000187.1:448455-459867 GCA_900291075.1 Melanogrammus aeglefinus
TTTTATACTTTTCCTTTATTTTATTATTATTACTTATTTATAACACTATTAAATATCATGGTCCACTCTGCCTGCTGTCCTGTATTTTGAGCAGATGAGCAGAGGAATGAGGAATGCATCCCAGATAAGGCGCATCACACACCCATTACTCTGGGGCCTTATCTCAACGACGCCCAACGCTAACCAAACACAGAGTTGTAGCTGGTTTCTCCAAAGCAACCCTATCTTGTTATTTCCTTAGTGGGTAAACAGATTTAGCATCAACAAGGTTCAAAACTTTGATGCAAACGGTCTAAATGTGGTCTGTTAGCATGGATTTTAATGGAGGTGCCATGACAATGACAATGGGGGCAGAAATATTGCTTTTACCCACCTGACACAACAAAATTGTTGCACCTTTCTAGAAAGAATGGGATGTTTAGAGCAGTAATGATTGCGGGAATGCTCGTTGCTTTTGTATAGGTATATTTTTATGCTATTTATTTATACCCAAACCTCTTGACGTTAGTGACATCTAGTGGAGGGTTTAGTAAATGCAGATTATTAAAGTTTACTGCTCTTGTAAAAAACAATCGTTTGACTGGCTTCTAGCAATGCATAGGTATAATATTCTAACATTATGAACAATTAATAAATAATAATGTGACCTTTGTCCTCCTTCCTCAGGGTCTGAGGATCCTGTTCGCCGACGGGTGCCGCCTGGTCTTCAGGCGCAGCGGCAGCGGAGGAGGGGCTGGGACGGGCGCCACCATTCGAATCTACGCCGAGAGCTTTGAGCGCGACCCGGAGAGACACAGCCGAGAGACACAGGTGTGTTAGTGTTTTTCTGTGTGTGTGTGTGTGTGTGTGTGTGTGTGTGTGTGTGTGTGTGTGTGTGTGTGTGTGTGTGTGTGTGTGTGTGTGTGTGTGTGTGTGTGTGTGTGTGTGTGTGTGTGTGTGTGTGTGTGTTGTGTGTGTGTGTGTTGAGTGTGTGAGGTAGAGAGAGTGAGAGGGAGTGAGAGAGAGAGAGAGAGAGAGAGAGAGAGAGAGAGAGAGAGAGAGAGAGGAGGAGAGAGAGAGGGAGAGAGGGGGAGAGGGGGAGAGGGGGAGAGGGGGAGAGAGAGAGAGAGAGATAATGAGACACAGTGTTTGCTGCTTCAGCGAAATGACTTTACATTTTATGAGTCTAGAAACAGCACTGTCATGAATACCCGTGCCATGGTCAAGCAGTAAAAATTCAATCACAACACTAACACATCTTGTGTGACACCACAGAACATGTGACACTGTAAATTTAAACGGTTCGATCTGTAAATTTGAGGGGTAGGCGCTTTATGTGCTTAGGAGGCTTAAGGTTTAGGACAGGTTGTCTTGGAAAACACCACCTGACTGCAACCAGTTGTAAGTTGTTGTTGTTGTTGTTGTTGTTGTTGTTGTTGTTGTTGTTTTTGTTGTTGTTGTTGTTGTTTAAAGTCACCGGGGAAGTTGTGCCCACCTCCTCTATTCACATTGATTCATGTGTTTCTGCCTTGATTTAAAATTTGGCAGATAATCCATTGTATATTGTATAATACTGCAGTATCTACACAACATATGCAGTATTGGGGGGGGGGGGCAATGGCAATGGAGGTCTTTGTTTCGATCCCAAGTTAGGTGTTTTAACTCAAGGAGGCCTTACCCATGATGCTATTTAATGTCCTGTAACTGAACTCAGTGTATCAAAGTGTGTGCTCAACGAGGGCGGAGTCCCCACCGCCGCTGTGTGTGTGTGTGTGTGTGTGTGTGTGTGTGTGTGTGTGTATCTGTGAGGCGTCAACACCGCGTGCTGTGTGTGTGTGTGTGTGTGTGTGTGTGTGTGTGTGTGTGTGTGTGTGTGTGTGTGTGTGTGTGTGTGTGTGTGTGTGTGTGTGTGTGTGTGTGTGTGTGTGAGGAGTCAATACCGCGGTGCTGTGTGTGTGTGTGTGTGTGTGTGTGTGTGTGTGTGTGTGTGTGTGTGTGTGTGTGTTTGAGGTGTCACCACAGCCGTGCTGTGTGTGTGTGTGTGTGTGTGTGTGTGTGTGTGTGTGTGTGTGTGTGTGTGTGTGTGTGTGTGTGTGTGTTTGAGGTGTCACCACAGCCGTGCTGTGTGTGTGTGTGTGTGTGTGTGTGTGTGTGTGTGTGTGTGTGGTGTGTGTGTGTGTGTGTGTGTGTGTGTGTGTGTGTGTGTGTGTGTGTGTGTGTGTGTGTGTGTGTGTGAGGAGTCACCGCCGCTGTGCTGTGTGTGTGTGTTACAGGTGGTGCTGGGACCTCTGATCGCCATCGCCCTGAAGATCTCAAACATCCACGAGAGGATGGGGCGCCGTGGGCCAAATGTCATTACCTGAACATCTGTATGGGGGCACACACACACACACACACACACACACACACACACACACACACACACACACACACACACACACACACACACACACACACACACACACACACACACACATGCAGCAGACACACACGTATGCAGCTACACACACACACACGCACACACCCATACACGCATGCAGACACGCACACACACAAACACACACACACATTTACACACATGCACACAAGCATACACACATACACATATATGCACACCCAGCCACACATACTCAGACAGACACACACACACACACAGCCAGACACACACACACGTGCACACACGCACAAAGACACACACACACACACACACGCGCACACACACACAGATACACACACACGTGCAGACAAATACATAAACACACCGATTTATTGTAACAATTGAACATTATAACAGGAACTGAGTATGTACATCTTAATGTACTAAAGTTTCTATTTGAAATCTAGTTTGCCAAAAGCTGTGCGGAACTCATGGACACATACACACTAAAGGCATGGACACACTCGCATGCACATTAAGACGCACTGTACGGGGGTAATTTTCCTCTCTCTTTCCCTTGTTTCTACATTGTGGCTCTGCTCTTTAATTTTACCAAAGACACAGGCAATATATTTGTATTGTTTATTCTTGTCACAGTGATGAATGGATAAAACTTGTTTAAGATGACTTGCTCATGGGGAAATATCTGTATTAACTTTTTTCCAAAATCTGTTCCTAGTGTTGATTGTGCCGTTATTTTCATGCCTCACGTTTGTCAAGAGCTTTTCAGTTGCATCGGCCAGGTCAATTTTGTGTTTTTTCATTTCAGTTCTTTGTGGTTGTTTGTTTTGCCACCATTGAATGCACTGTAACATTTTTAGAACAATCTGCCACCTTAAAGCAAGATCACTAATGCCTTGTTCTGTAGGTGTGACCTATTGAACATCAGCATCAAAACCAAAAAAACGAATCAAAATAAGCAATCCTTACACCTGCACTATGTAACTTTCTACTGCAGCTACTCCAAATAAACATTATTTGAACATCTGAAATATCTTGAGTCCCACTCCCTTCCGTTACAGGCGACAGCGACATGTGTCTGAGATGTTTATAGCCTATACTGTAGCTACAACCGAGGCCACCAGAGGCTGCTAATTGATACCTCACATAAGGCATGTTTTTTCTGATAGGATAAGACATACGTTGTTTGATTTTGGGTAAATTCTAAAGGTCCCAAAAATGCCTCACTACCTATGGCTATGGCTGGTCAATATTTTGATCAGGCTAACTTGATTTGAATGTAAATTGAATTCACAGAGAAATTATAAAATGATGATATGGAGAGCGTGAAAGATATAGCATGTGTGTGTGTGTGTGTGTGTGTGTAGTTGTGTGTCTGTGTCAGTAGATGCGTGCATCCGTGCATGCACGCACGTGTGTGTGTGTGTGTGTGTGTGTGTGTGTGTGTGTGTGTGTGTGTGTGTGTGTGTGTGTGTGTGTGTGTGTAGTTGTGTGTCTGTGTCAGTAGATGCGTGCATCCGTGCATGCACGCACGTGTGTGTGTGTGTGTGTGTGTGTGTGTGTGTGTGTGTGTGTGTGTGTGTGTGTGTGTGTGTGTGTGTGTGTGTCTGTTAAGCCATGTGTATGTGTTTGTACTTCTTTCAAATCCTTTCCGGCCGGGCCTGTCAATACATCACCATTGCTTTGGTTTATCTGTTGTTTCCTATCCAAATTAAAGACGTGTGAGCTCTACACTGAACTAAACATTGACTGCACAGAGAAGTGTTTCAGTCTTCAGTTATTTCAAAGCGTCCTAGTGGACGTGTCACTGACAACAACACCCCGCCCCCCCCTCCCCTCACAACGTGTCATTCAGGACAGTAAAACGTGTGCCTTTTGTTCTTTATGGTCTGACTGCTGTGTTGTGAATGGAAACATATTCCAGTCCTTCTCAAGGTTTGGTCTTTACACAGTGCAGTTTACAGACCGAGACGAGGACTATGGTAAACCTCTCTGGTGACCGCCATGAGTGGAAGAGGACATGCCAGTAGATGTCTTTGGGGACGTATATGTTCATTGATTCAGCCAAGCATTCGCGCTCGGCCATTGCTGTTTATTCAACTATTTCATGTAGGATAATTGGCACATACACTATGTATTGTATACAATACCCTCCCTGACAAGGTGTTACCAGGTGTTGTCACTTGGTGAACCAGGAGGATGAGTCCATTAATAATTGACATGCAATCACCTTTATTGCCATATGACATTTGTCAGATCATTTGTTATGTCCTTTTGAATATGTTGGATACTGAAACTTGTAAAAGTCCAGAAAGCATGGTTCAAATTGCAGCTAGTGCAATTGAATACAGACAACAGATTGTATAAAAAAATAACATTTTTTTTACAGTAATAATAACGTTCTACTTTCTAAATCTTGACCTAAAGCGTGCTCAATGTATCCAAATGATTTCAGAATGGCACTGAGCTCTTCAAAACTTCACCGCCTTTGGAAAGGATTCATTAGTACATCTATAGGTGATATAGGGTATATGGATGAACATGGTCTGGATAACAACGAATAATATAATCCAGAACAATATTCATTGTGACAGACACAGTCTTATAAAAAGGAAGCGTTTGTACAGGTATACATACTGTCTTCAGTCTCTCTATTGATCTGCAGCTCAATAGAGAGACAGCTCTATAAATGCTATGCATGATGCTCACCCTACGAAGTGCTTAGTAATTCTAATCCATTCATCTATGTAGTAATCTTACAGTAAAATGCTATCCTTTATTTTGTAATTTAACGACGGAAAAGGCAATGTGCAAAAAAATGTCCTTCTTCGGTTTCATCCAAAACACTATCTTGAAGAAAAGGTTAGAATTGAAGCCGAAGTTCAAACCTTTAAACTTCGGCTTCAATTCATTCTTTGAATGTTGCAGTCAAATCCAGTGCACAAAGTCCAACATCAAAACCTTTTTCTGCAGCCCATCGTTAACTATTACTAGACAAAAAAAAAACTTTTCTAGTTGATAGTCCCAGCCAAAGGTTGATCACAAGTGTCCACAGCCGAGGTATTGATGACATGTATTTCATAACATGTAAGCGATAACAAAATAAATAATAGTGAAAAAGTACTTCACAATGTCCTTTCTTTGTATTGGCCAGAACATTCTGGAATCAGCAGCCATCCCTGCTCATCCAACACCTGAAGGGTCGAGAGTTGTGTGTGTTTGTGCCTGTGTGCTTGTTTGTGTGTGTGTTTGTGTGTGTTTGTGTGTGTGTGTGTGTGTGTGTGTGTGTGTGTGTGTGTGTGTGTGTGTGTGTGTGTGTGTGTGTGTGTGTGTGTGTGTGTGTGTGTGTGTGTGTGTGTGTGTGTGTGTGTGTGTGTGTGTGTGTGTGTGTGTGTGTGTGTGTGTGTTCAAGAGGTAGGGGCGGGGCCTGTGTAAGGAGGGGGCTGCTCCAACTCCCAGGTGCAGTCTGGGATGTCAGAGTTGTGCTGGGTGTACAAAGGAGGGGGCATTGCCGCTATTGGGACCCCCTTCTCCTCCACCACCATCTCCATTGAGTCTGGCGCCCCCGTCTCCACCATCTCTACAGAGGGAGGATCCACGCATCTCCTCTGGGATTCCTCATAGGACGGAGGGAAGGGTCTGCGGAAGAACACACACCAATGTTGTTATGTTGTTGAACAAACTTTTGGCACTAAGCATTGAAAGAAGGTTGAGCGGGGAAGGCTGCTCGTTGGATCCCCGGCTCCTGCTGAGTGCTGGGTCCCAGAGCAAGACACACCTAACCCTATCTGCTCCCGACGAGGCGGGAGTCGCCTTGCATGGCTGACACCACCGTCGGCGTGTATTAATGGGTGAATGTTGGTCAATAATTGTAAAGCGCTTTGAGTGACCACTGGTTGGAAAAGCGCTATATAAATGCATTCCATTCACCATTATACCTTATATTAGAGATAGTGCCTCTTTGAAGTTGTATAACAACGTATGGGTCACTGTCATTTTGAATGGTAACCACTATCTTCTGATGTCCTCAGATAGGAGGACAAGAGACACAAAAGCTTGGATGTATTCCGCATATCATATCATAATATAAGATGTTTTATGTGTTTTATTTTGGGGAGTATTGCATTTCACCAAATAGCTCTAAAATGTAAAAGTAGTAGCCTACATAGTAGCATATCAAATAAAATATGTATTTAGCATAAACCACCTCAAAAGAAAAGGTGTACACCCTTGGAGGTTTCATACATCCTCCACTGTCCTCCATCATTACCTGTCGACGGTGCAGATCTGCTGCGAGGGCCGCGGTGCGCGCAGGTCTCCTGGTCCCTGGTCCCTGCTCTTAGCGCTGTGGCAGACGGCCCATAAGACCGGAATGAGCATGATAATGAGGCCGGCCATCACCTCAGCGTAGGCCATGACCACCCTCAGCTGGACGTAGCGGCCCCCTTTGCCCACGAACATCTGGAAGACCCCCACGCAGATCAGGCCAAAGCCCACCAGAGGCAGCACAACGCAGATCGCCCACCTGAGACGCTTGGTTGTGCTCATCCTTGCTCCTTTTGCTTTTATTGTCCCCTCTGTCTCTCTCTGTCTCTCTCTCGCTCTCTCTTTCTATCTCCTGATGGGCTGAGAAGACAACCATTGAAGAGTGAGAAAAATCCAAACGTGGGGAGGTATGTGTGAAGACGTATGATCCACTGGGGTCACCTTGTGTCTTGGTCAGTCACTATAGTCAACAAGGTCAGATGGTTTCAATATGAATTGAATGTCCAAAGAAAGTAAAGTGAATGCAGCCGTTGTCCGCGGCAGTAAATGACACTGAGTGTGTGAGCGGTGGTTGGCTGGCCTTTATGCCTTCTGAGAGATTGGAAGGAAGGGTTTGGCTGCAGTGGTCCCGCCTGTTGGGTTGTATATTAACACAGGCTCTAAAGGACATCTGATTTGATTACAGGGTGACAGCTTTCTGTCCTGGATGAGATGAAAATCCTGACAATCATAGGGAATGTGTCGCTGTAGCTCCTGAAAGATTTGCCAATATGACAAAAACTAGACTAACTATGCTAAAATAGACAAGAATAAACTAAACTATTATATCTCAACACTGGCCTGGGAACGCCTCGGGATCCCCCCGTCAGAGCTGGTCAATGTGGCTCGCGAAAGGGAAGTCTGGGGCCCCCTGCTTGAGCTGCTGCCCCCGCAACCCGACCCCGGATAAGCGGATGAAGATGAGATGATGAGAAACTAAACTAGACTAGACTAGACTCGACCAAAGGTATCTAAACTTAGCTAAACTTAGGTAGCTAAACAAAAAGAACGTAGGTCGAAAATTATCAATGAAAGCTGATAAGGCTAGTGTGCTGAAATATGCAAAGGGGTTGGCTCTCACAGCATTATTCAATAGCATGGATAAAACGTGCTTGTCACACTTCCTATAACCAACACATCAGCTGATGAGTATCAAGGGGGCAGCCTGATCCTCTATGACACAACAAAATCCAAAGTAAGTTTTACAGTGAGAATAGGACTTTCCTTCATCCTTTGGGTCTTTCTTTCTTTCTTTCTTTCTTTCTTTCTTTCTTTAATTATTTAATTACTACTTTCATTGTTTCTTTAATTCTTAAATTATTTCATAATTGTATTCTTTGGTTCCTTCATTCATTCTTTCTTCCCTTCATTCCTTCTTTTTTTGAATCCTTCATTGTTTTTTTCTTTGTTTTCTTCCTTTCTTTATCCATAATATTATTATTAAAAGTCATCTTTCATGTGACGGAAGTCTGTAAAAACAGGCCATTGACCCGGTGAGCTTACTGTGTTTACCACGCCCTCGTTGTGAAAGTAGGACAGTATGGTTATATCAGCATTGCAACAGGTTTATGACCACATGTTTCGTGTTGTGTTTATGGCTTGGTGTTTTCAAATTATGACTCCGTTTTCAGAATCTCTCTATCTTTCTCACTCTGTCTCTGTCTGAAAACCGCATAGGGTGCAGTAATGGCACACGATAAGGGAAAATTATAAAATAATGAGTCTTGATGACATGACTATATGGTAGGCGATTTATCATTGGAAGAGGATCATTGCAGTAAATCAACATATTCAGTAGTGGAAGGTGATGCCAAGGGCGTGGTCGGAAAACCAATGGACCTCCAGTAACCGTGGCAATGATGACATTACGTCCGAAGGAACAAGGAAGTCTTGATTACACAAAAGATGATGATAAGACAAGGAGTTCATATTGATATGGCAAAGATTGATAGGTCGATTGCAGATGGTCAAGTGTAGCCCTTTATCTCCTCATAGAGCTATTGCAACTGTCTGGATGATTGAGAAGTCTGATTGCTCTAAAGGTATAAGTAAGACACTTTTATGAGCTGATATAAACATAAGGGATTAGCATATTTTAGAACTGAGTTCTAATCAAGCTAAGTGATTCAAGTGGGAGTGTCATTTAAACATGGGTCATATCCAGCACTGTGGTTATCAACAACGGCTGGTTCCTCAGTAGAGTTAGCAGTGCTGGCTTGTTCCATCCTTTGATGGAAGACCTGGCGGTGATGGTAGAGGCTTGTATAGACCGCCTTGTATGCCAGTACCATCATCTTGAATCGCATCAGATTGAAGATGATGGTACTGGCATACAAGGCGGTCGATGGAACTGCCCCTGCCTACCTCCAAGCGTTGGTCAAGCCACACACCCCAGGTCGATCCCTCCGCTCAACTACCTCAGCTGGACGTCTGGTACCGCCATCGCTAAGAGCAAGCAAAGGTCAATCAGCATTCAGCAAAGTCACAACTCTTCTCTGTTTGGGACCTCAGTGGAGGAACGGGCTCCCTGCCGATGTCAGAATCGCAGAGTCGCTCATCAGCTTCCGCAAAAGACTCAAAACTCACCTGTTCAGAGTTCACCTATAGACTCTGCATAGTCCCTTCCACCCAACATTGTATGTTGTACGTCCTGGCACTTAATGTAAGCACTTATTGTATGCACTTAATGTACATTGTACTGATTCATATGTGTAGAATCTGCAGCAGCTGCTATCACTGCTGTATATGGGGAATGGGTTAGCCTAGCGATTATTCGTACTTGCACATGGTTCTATGAACATCTTTACTGTACCAACAGCGATATATTGTAAGTCGCTTTGGATAAAAGCGTCCTGCTAAATGCCCTAAATGTAAATGTAAATGTAGGGGTGTTGGAGGGTCAGCAGGTGGCACTCATTCCTCTGTTCCAGGAATATCCAGAGTGCTTCAGGACGGACACGGAGACTCTAGAAGAGCACAGTCTTGAGGTTGAGAAGTTAAACCAAGTTGCTGTACTCCCTGACTCCTTGCTCTCCTTGTCTTCCATGTAAAATATTTCATTTTTAGACATAAGGTTAACACACATCTAAATATTATACCTACTGTTCTAAAATAGTCACAGCTTGTTTTGCAACCCGGTGTGTGCATGTGCGTGTGCGTGTGCGTGTGCGTGTGCGTGTGTGTGTGTGTGTGTGTGGTTATGCAGGAGTCTATCAGGACAAGAGAGTTAAGGCTATCTCTAATGAGTCATTCTGTGCCCCTAATGACCACACAGTAACTGGAAGGATGTCCTGCCCTCCATTCACCCTGAACACAGGCAGTATGTGCTTGACTGGAAAAGTAAATGAAAGTTTACTACTTCTAATTGGGGCAAATTCAAGATTATTATTTTTAATTCAAAACTCCAATGAGTTTGTTATGGGGTACCTCGATTCCACTGAATATATAGGCCTAGTTGCCATGGACACAAAGGGGATGTGTTGACGTTGAAGAGTTTCAATCTGTGTTTAAAAATTGAATTTAGGCTACTGTCTGCAGTAGCATTAGCAATGTTAGTAGTGATGTTAATAAACCATATCAATGTAGGCTATAAGGTATTTGGTACACAGTATGTACAATAAAGGAAAAATTTCATCATTGCACGCCTATTTGGATTATGTTCACAGACATCCGAAGGTAATAATATTGAGGTTTTTATTGAGGTTAAATAATGGCTTGCATGATGACTCACACTGACTTAGCATCCTCCTATACTAGCCTATATATATTACCTCCATCTGCAACCATACTTGTTGTTATGTTGTTACATAGTTGTTGAAGTCTAATCTCCAGAACGATCTGTTTTCCGGTTTTATGTCATAGCCCCGCCTACGAACTTCTAAGGGGCGTTCCCTAAACGCTTTTATTTGGGAAGAAAGGGGAGGTTTACGTAAACTCAAGTAAGAGCTTCCGAACCTCCGAGCTGTTAGGGCCCAGAGGGCCCAGACATAGTCAACGCATCGCTACGCATACGCGTCCAGAAAGCTACGCATCGCTACGCTTCGGCCGCCATTATGCGTCGACGCGTAGCAAAACGCGTCCTCCCAATTTTTGATACGCGACGCGCCGATCCGTGCAATACTATGCGTTGTCGGTGGGGTGGCGATACTGCAACATTTATTTGCAAACCTTTGGGACAGCCACTGATGGTTGTTCCGGTGTGGTTTTTGGATGCAGAGTCGGGAAGGTATTCGGAGGCGATTTCTCGCGAAAGGAAGATCAGACTTTTGACGCCATGACACATCCGAAAATATTAGATAAGTTTTTCCTCATCCATGTCCTCGCATTGGGAATAATTGCACCCAAGCATGAAAAAAATTCCCCCATCCTGTATTCTTCGGTTGCGTATTTAAAGCTGGCGGCACATACAACACCCCGCTATATCTCTGCGTTCCCTGCTTTTGCCGCCGATTGTAAAAGGAGCAATTTAAAATTTTGCACATCTTCTTCCGTAGCCATTTTGATCCAAGAAGTCACGGTCCACTTTTCCGCAAACGTCAAGCGCAGAAAACAAACGGTGACTCTGGCTGCCATCCGTGGCCTGATGGTAAGTGTTGCGATGTCGTGCATTGGGCCAGCCAGACGTTTGCCGCCTATGCTGTATACAAAACTATAAAACGAAGCGCGTTTCGCTCCCGCTCCCGCTCAATTTCGCGTCGCTTTTACTGCGCGTTTGCTCGCGTCTGATTAAA
>OLKM01000188.1:0-25811 GCA_900291075.1 Melanogrammus aeglefinus
TTATGAAGACTTGATTTTTTTTTGCGTTGTTATGATGTTGATGTTGATGCTGTGTGATCAGACAGAATTGTTTTTGTATTTTTTATGTTTGAAAAAAGCGCTTCCAAATTTTTTTTCGTTTTGTTTTCTCGTTTGATTTATTTTTGTATTTCTTTAGCTTCCTCGTGGAGTTGGAGCCGCTCTGTGCACCACAAGACATTTTAATTGTTGATCCGACAAAGATTCCAATTGTAAACCGCTCTAAGACGGAGCTCGCCATTGACATCACCGCTAATGGCGTGATTGAATTGAACCTGGAATCTTGTTTGCTGTCCTGAGCCCTTTTTAGATAATTCTACTTCTTGTGGTGCAGAGGTGGTTGCTCCACCTTCTATAACCACACCTGGTGCTCCTTCTCCTCCATCTGCAGAGGTCTGTCTATACGCTTGCTGCGTCAGTCCTCTTTGTCCCTGATGCTCTCGTTCATGGTGCTCATTCAAAAAAAACCTTGGCTCCTCACAGTCCGTTCGAGATTTTTCAGAGCAGTGCGTTATCTCCTGCTGAGAATGGCAACAATGAATTGATTTTAATGCTTCATTATCTGTTGTTTTTTTTCTTGCCAATCACTGAATAATGTTCCAAATATTGTTTTTTACTTAATTCTGTCGCGATTCCCACTCCCTGTCAAAAACAGAGTGGGTAGAGACCATGGCATGGCCTCTGATTTTGTATGAGATTTGAACCCAGGTATAGACACAGAACCATGGTGCATTTAATACAAACAAATGCATTCCCGGCTTCTCAATGTGAACCAGTGGGTGGAAGGAAATTCATTTTGTGACCACTAGAGGGATTGCTGAACTCCTTTTGAAATCGCGGTGACAGCAGGCAAGCAATTGTGTCGTTGCCATTGCATTGCTCGCTGAAGGTCTCGCACACAGCGAGGCGGAACTGCCCTTATACCCCTCGCTGCCGGAGGGTTTCAGCAGGCGGTGTGACGGCCAGGCGTTTTCAAGAGCGTGCGCGTTCACGTGGCGGCATCCGCTTCCTGGTTACAGCCCTTTGTAACCGCCTCCCCTCTGCCGCCATTCCCTCATTGAAATGAATGGAGGGCGGTGTTTGCGCGCGGTGGTGTGAAAGCAGCTTAAGGGGCAGATCTTGCCTACTGTGGTACCATCTCTGGCACTAGGAGGCAGCATCATCATGCCTATGGTTTTCAAACCATCTCTTGGTTTCCCAGAATATAGAGGCCAGTGTGCTAGATGAGTCTTTGGGTGAACGTCACTCATTTAAATGCTTTCTCTCTGCACTGTGGGGCCTCACCCCGCTGTGCTTGAGTTGTGCTGATCCCAATAATTCAGAAAATATGGCCCACATGGTGCTTATCGACAGTCTCTCTTATACACCCCCCCCCGCCCCCCACACACACACACACACACACACACATTGGTACTTGATTGACAGACAACCACACACACACAACACATTGATAATCACCCGCGTCATAGGTGCTCACATTGTCACCCATTTACACACAGACATGAACAACACGACGCATACACTGGCTGGTGCACACTGGTGTCCTACACTTGACCTTCTCTTAAAGGCCGGTCTTCTCTGCACGGTGCTTGTCATCTTGAAGCAGACTGACGCGTGTCCTCTCTGATGGCATATGGTTTGAGGCAATTTACCAACACCCAGAGAGCCCTAGAATCAAAGTGCCCTCTTCTACCGTCCAGCATTTTGTGGCGGTCCAGACTAGTACTCAGAGGAACCGTTTACGTCATCAGTGGTGCTGTGTAATTGGACTCACTGTTGGGGGGGGTTAAGCGGGGACATCTTTTGCCACACTGAGTGGACTGCTGTCCGAGTCGCCTGGGATCATCGAGCCACGTCATCAACTCAACCATAACGCTCACACTTTGCACTGTAGAACCATCAGCACACTGGGAGACTGAAGAGTTGTTGTCTGTTGTGTTGTGTGTGTCTGTGTGGTGTGTGTGCTGGGAGGGGTGAGGGGATGCTTCATCTCATCATCATCGCAGCATCGCAAAAAGGATCTTCCATTTGCGGAGCCTTGCGGCTATTGGGTTCTGTGTTTTAGTAGTGGACAGGTCACATATCAGGGGCCAACTGCTTTGAGAGAAGACCCCCTCCCCCATGGCCCCTGGATGGACACAAAATAATCGCCTCGGTGCTGGTCCAGATCCTGGTGCTAATTCAGTGCAGTCTAGAGCTCTCTGCCTAGCGCAGAACACACTGGTCCATCACAGAGGCCTTGTTGGGGCCCAGTGAGACACACACACACCCGGTCCCCACACAACACCGTTGTGGGGACTCGTGGTGGATTGGTGGAGCTCACTTGCTGTGTTAGGACCATAAACCGCAATGACGTATCGGTCGCTGGTGAGGTCAGAGGAACCCTAATTCCATCCCCTTGTTTTTCTTCAACAATCCGTCCCCATTTTAGTTTTGTTTCTTTAATTTTTTTTTTTACAATCTGTTATTTATTATACAATGATGCTAATGATGATTGTCAATATTTTGAGGTTTCATTTGTGTTTCATTTGATATAGCGAATACAAATTGTACATAACATGAAGAAAAGATTTTATAAAAGCACTTTTAACCTTGATTTTTAAATGGAGAAAAGAAAGAGCCAACTATTGACAACTTGAAGCTTAGTTTTTGGTATGTTGTTGTTGATTTGTTCTTTTTTTGTTTTGATTTGATTTTTGTTCATTGAAATTTTCTCAAGAGAGATGAAAATGTAAATATTTAAATATTTAGGTAAAAATTATTTAACTGTTAAAGAATAATGACTAAAATGGGAGAAGGTCGTGGTGGGAGTTGTTTGAGGTTTTTTTATTTGTCTTTTGTAATCTTCTGAGTGACAGCAACACTAGTTCACTAGGCTGTTCTGCGTAAATGTGTAATTATAAAAAAATGCTGTTTTACTTTTTTTTAAGTACTGTACTCCAGTAGTCTGCCTCATACAAACGATCCACCCTTGACCTTTGACCCCTCCCCCACTGACCACATCTCGCCACATGGTGCTGCATACTATTTGCCCGACTTATGACTTGAACAGTCATTGGAATACAGAAACACAGCACGCAATGTCATCTTCAGTCCAAGAAGCGCAACGACCACTTCAAAACAACATACAATCCATCTTCCTTTAACTATAGCCAGCCAATCAGGAATCAAACCAGGAGGACTGGTTTTGCTGTGTGTGGGTTGTACATCATGAGGGTTTGTACTTGTTATCCCGGACCAAGCTATTGGATCACGTCTTTGGCGGCATCTCATTCACGCTCTTCCGGAATCTTCCAAGTAGTAGTTGGTTAGGAGGCGTCCAGGGAATGGTACTTGGACACGGCTAGGAGAGAGGCCTGTTCTATGTCATGTGTTAGACTATCAGGTGCGTGCTGACTTCCCCAGTTGTTTGAATGTTTTTATTACTGTATAATTATAATTGATAGTATAATCAAGAAAATCTCTAGTAAGGTCGTACTCAAAAAGCCGAGATCCCCAGGCATTTCGATTTTTACTGATCATTCCTTGTTTGACGCAATCGGCGAATCACACTTAGGGTTATACTGGACTAGGTCCTTCAGGTCGCCCCTATCCTCTCCCCCACCCATGTATTTTACCCCATACAACTGCATGACCTAGTTTCCACATTATGTATTTCTGGGTGGCAGTTCATGTTTATGATCAGCGATAGGAAGTGAGTGCTCGAATGCTACACATTGTTTTTCCAATGTTTGTGTAAATTTCTATATAGTTTGTGGAACTGGGTGAAGCAGGTGCTATTCACGCTACACCTGGAATTCACAGTGGAAAAAATGCATAAGAGAAACAGATCTGACTATCTGCGGACGATATCGGTAAAGAGTTTGAGTTTGACTCAAAAGCACTTTTTAAGAACTACTGCAAAACGCCCTGGTGCTGTATTTTACTCTGATGTCTTTCTACCACGCTGTCCTGAGGGGTCCAGACCGGTTGCACGGCATCACGCGGCGGAGTGGGGGGGCTCTAGATGTCTAACACATCCTTGATAAGTCCTCGATAAGACCTCGCTCCGAGCAATACTTTTAACACCCTCAGCGTTTCTTTCTGATCTTTTCACTGCAAAAACGCTAGGAAATTCTATCAAACGATATACGTATATAATTCTAGAGAGATTTTAAGGCTCTGTACTTGGTACAGCACCTTTTGTACTTGGTTCTGCAGCAGTACTGGAGGCTGGTGACATTTTTCTGTGTGTGTGCGCGTGCGTGTGTGTGTGTGTGTGTGTGTGAGAGTGATGATAGCACCGTTAGTTTTCCATATCTCTCCTGAGTCACTCACTTCCTTTTAAGTTGATCAACACTTCAATTTTATCTCACACACACACACAAAGACACTATATACACAACACTCAAAACTTCGGCGCAAGTCGTTTCCATGGAGAAATTTGTCCACGTTCCAAAATGTGGATGGTAACTGAGCTACGATGCAAAATAAAAGCAAAGCAACACAAATGGCAGCTACATTCCTGTATGAGTTTTAAGCTTGTTCTGAGTTTCTTTTTCCATGTCAAGTATGCAGTATGTAAAAAAAAAAAAAAAAAGTGTTTTTGTTAAGTCTCTCTCTTTGTAGCTGTATGGTGTATTATGTGAATACATAGTGTATGTGGTTTTAATCCCACAATATTTGTTTTACGTTTCACAATATTAAACATAATAAAACCATGGAAGTGAACCACCTTGTTTTTTCTCTTCAGTATCTTTATCTTGTGGGTCACGTCTTAACCAATCCAAAAAAAGGATTCACTCGGTATAAGTGGCGAAAGCCAACACTTCCACATTCACTCCTAGAGCACCTGTGGTCTGGCCATAAGCTGTCTGTCAACAATTGGCTCTCCTTTTGACATCATAAAGTTCACAACCTTCCAATGGTTCTGGATCCGACCTCATCAAAGGTTCCATCTTCAACATTCGTCATTTACTCCATCTGTTGCGTAGCCAAGGCAACAGGTGGACTGTGGGCTGTTGGTTAACACTATAGGTACAGGTTGGAGTCACCTCACATAGGGCCAACTAGAAAAGAAAAAAAATGATTGAACCAATCAGAAAAAATATTCCAGCCAATCAGATCACTTGAAGGTATAGAAGAGGTATATGAAAATGATCAATATAATAAAAATTTGAGAAAAAGGACGGAGAGGATATTCCTTTTGTAAAAAAGTAGGGATGGAGAAATCGAAAGAATATATTTTTTGGGGAAACGGCGGTATAGAAAAATGATGGAGAGAATGTATTTTTTTTCCTTTTTCCCCAAAATATATTCTCTCCATAATTTTTCTGAACCTCATTTTCGCCGAAACAAATATTCTCTCCATCATTGAGCAAGTAGGGTCACTTCTACTGAAGTGGAACAGCCTTCAAAGAACAATGGAGCTGTAAGTATGGAATGAACAAGCCAGTAAATGAATTGTTCCTGGAAGTTGGGAGTCCTCAGGCGCCGTATTGAAACACACACAATGCACACAAAGCTCTTCTCAGAAAGAACTTTTGAGAATTGTTTGAGCACACTGAGGTCATGATCCTCCTATCTGGTTAGGAATATACTGAAGGGTAATATATGTATGAGGGGAGACTCGAGAGGAAAATAATAGAACATTTCAGAGTTTCCTGTAGGTTTTGTGTTATTCGCAGGCCAAATGGTAGAAAGTGTTCTTCGTTTTAGAGGTAAAAATAGGGCTGTCATATTGCCACAGCTATTGTGCTGTGTTCTCCCCCTGTGTCTGCCACACCCCCTGTCTGTCTCTATGCTGTCCCTGTCACACTCAACTGTTCACACCTGGCCTGCATCAGCTCATCAACTCCCCTTCAAATGCACCCGGTTTCCCTGCAGTCATCAACAGATCATCGTCAGATTCTATCTTCCAGTGGTAGATATTTTGTACATGGCTTGAAGTATTATCTAAATATTACTTGTTGTTCTTCTTCTGTTGAGATCTTGTATGAAATCGTTGTTTCCGTTTGCCTATAGTTCTGTGGGTCAACACCTCAAGCCTGCCTGCTACAGTCCCTCCAGCCTGAAGCTCCCCACCCTAACCCTAACCCTGCCCCCCGCCTCACCCCTGGTCTGCTCCAAATAAACCTTTTCATTACTCCAACTCCAGTCCTGTCTTTATGTTCTACTCGTGGGTCCAGCAGCCATCGAACCCTATCAAGGGCTTGTCGATTAGCCGTCAAGTCAAGCTTGTGTCTAGACGAATTTGGTGTCTAGAGCAGTGGCGATTTTAGCCTGAAATTTCTGGTGGGGCAAATTTATATGACGTCATATTACGTCACAAAAATAGAGGTAGCTGATTATTATAACAGTAGGCCTACGTATATAGAACCAGTCAGGTATACTATGGGCTGCATTTTGAGTGCCAGCAGGGAGCAGACATCCTATTTCAAATGCATTTCACATGCTTTAGCGCTCAGTACGAGTAAAGAATGTTGCCTATTAATAATAATAATAATAATATTGCATTTAATTTTAAACGCACTATTCGTTCCAAAGAATCTCAGGAGCGCCAACATGGTACGCACTATAATAATAGCATTAAAGTAAAACAATTAGACAGACACATAGCTTCAATAACTTCCATAATTTATTAAACAAAAAAGACGATCTCCTTCAGCTCAAAAAAAAAAAAAAAAAAAGGTTTTGACTCACCAATGCCGATCACTTAAAAAGGAAGTTGGCTCGACGGTTCTTTGCTTGAGCAAACCTCTCAATTACTTTGTCGTTAAAATCCAGCAGTCCATTAATGAAGGTGTTTTCAATAGAAAGCATGGAGAGGGCGTTCAGTCTCTTCTGTCCCATCGTGTTCCTCGTGAAAGTCTTTATCCTTTTCAGCGTTCGCATTATCCCAGTCTACATTACGTAGAATACGTAGATTACGCAGTTAACGTCTAGGGGCAAATTTGAAATTGCCCCTAGCCTCAATGTTAACTTTGGCCGTGTGTGGTTCGCGCTCATTTGGTGTTTCTATGGTAACGGTGGGCGCAGCGTGGGTCCTTGCCCCTCCGGAAACAGGAAACGGAAACATAGACATAACGTTCATTCAAGCAAGCACACAGGCAGTAGAACACACGAATCAAATTACTCCAAAACAAGGCAATAATGCTTGTGAGTCAAGTTATTCACACAAATATGTACGCTACTTTGCATATAAAAAAATATATATAGTTTGCCACGAAGTAGGAATGGATTGAGCCTTCTGCTCAACAGCGCCATCTCGTGGGTCTGGTGGGGCACTGCCCCACCTGCCCCTAATGTAGAAACGCCACTGGTTACTGTTAGTGTGGAGCTTGCAACACAGATATATATCCGTATTATACTGATACTGTGGAGTTGTTAAGGGGAGAAAGGTCAGTTCAAAACAATACTTTTTTTTCCTTCAAAGGCTTGTTTGCAAATATCATTTGATTATTTATTTTTTTATTATGGTTTAATAATAATCCATTAATTTTCTATAGCACTTTCCAGTGACCCAAAGACGATTACAGTGACGGAGACATAAATACGAAAAAGGGTGATGACAATCTATCTGGGGGGACAGGCGGAAGACAGCACAACAGAGAACAGAAGCATGGTGGAGTGTGATAACAGATGGGGATGAGGGTAGTTATGGGTAGGGGAGGTCATAGGCTTGGGAAAAGAGGAAGGTTTTTGGATGGGATTTGAATGTGGAAAGCGTGGGAGAGTCGCGGACCGGGTGGACCGGTATTTTGAAATGTATACGTTGTTTGATGGGGAGACAGTGGGGAGTGAAGAGAATGGGAGTGATGGTTCACGATATCGCGTGTGAATGAGGAGGGGCGCAGCAGAGTTTTAGACCATTTGGAGTCTATGGAGGGAACGAGAGGTGATGCCAGTGCGGAGGGAGTTGCAATAGTCTAGACGGGAAGAGATGAAGGCGTGGATAAGGGATTCAGCAGCAGGGGGGGGGACAGGCAGTGACTGAGGTGGAAGTAGGAAGTCTTGACAATGGAGGTAACATGGAGATCAAAGGAGAGGATGGGATAACAACAAGATTGCATGCCAGGGGGAGGGAGTGATGGTCGAGGTCTCGATGGTGAGTGAGATGGGTCCAGTGGATTTGGTGCCTATGAGGAGCTCTGTTTTGTCACTATTGAGTTTGAGGGAGTTGTGGGTCAGCCATGTTTTTATTGTGGAGATGCAGGTTTCGAGTTGGGTGAGGGGGGGGGAAGTCAGCGTAGCAGTGAAAGTCCAGGTTGAGGTTGCGGATGATGTGACCAAGGGGGAAGAGGTAGCAGAGGAAAAGAAGGGGGCCGAGGACTGAGCCCTGAGGGCCCCCCTGTGTGACAGCAGAGAGGGTGGATGTGTGGCCAGAGAGGGAGCCCCACTGCTGCCTGTCGGTGAGGTAGGAGGTGAGGCAGTCGAGGGCAGTGCCCTCAACAGCCTGTTGGCGCAGCCTTTTAAGGAGGATGGAATGGTTGACCCGTATCCAAGGCAGCGCTGAGGTCAAGTAATAGCAGGAAGTTGTTGGCACCAGAGTCTGCAGAGGTGAGGAGATCGTTTGTGACTTTGACCAGGGCAGTTACGGTTTTGTGAAGTGGGCGGAAGCCAGACTGAAGGGGTTCGTAGAGGTTGTTTGACTGGAGGTGGGTGTGGAGTTGGGCGGCTACAATGCGTTCCAGAGTTTTGGAGAGGAACGGCAGGTTAGAGGTGGGGCGGTAGTTGGAGAGGTCTGCAGGATCAAGGGTGGGCTTTTTAAGGATGGGGGTGATGGAGGCAAGTTTGTAGACAAAGGGAACATGACAAAGGGATAGAGAGTGATTGAAGACGGTGGTGAGGTGGGGGGATGAGGACAGGGAGGCAAGCCTTGGTTAGAGTCGTTGGGAGGGGGTCTAGACAACAGGCGGTTGGGAGGGGGGGGGGGGGTGGAGGGGTTACTGACAGCGGTAGTCAGGGAGCTTTTTTTTATTTACTTTTATAATTTCAGCTTTCCATTGGAAGGCTTGTCTGCAAATACCATTTTATTACTATTTGTTCTTTTATGTTTGTTTTTTTTTAGGTTTAAGCCTTCTTCTGTTAGGATGAAAAGGTATTATTGATCAATAAATGCAAGATCACACAATGCCCAAGAAAACTGCACCATGCCAACGAATTCTCATGGTCTCCAGGTGCTGTAGGAGAGACGAATCAAATCGATTTTATTCAATTATTTAGAATATATTCCATGTACTAACTTGTTTGCACAAAGGAGAACAAAGGCCTTAAAACATTCACACATCAATACATTCATAAGAAACAAGCCTCATATGTACCTCCTAAGCACCTGACATTATCAGGGGCAGCATGCATAGGCACTAGGACTAAAAAAAGCAACACAGGCAGCAGAGGCAAGAAGTATTTCTGGTGAACGTGGTACACAACTGATTGGATAGCAACACAGTCTCTGCAACAAATCCCACAGAACACAATGCCAAGCTGTTTATGAACAAATATGGTTCATTTTAACACGCATGCTTTTTTTTATTATTCATATTAGACCCATAGATTGAAACACAATGCTTGAGGACACGGTTCTTGTAATCATTTTATAACATACATATGACAAATAAAGGCAATCTCAAATTGTTGCAAATGCATGCAAGTTCTCCAACTTTAGTATTGAGGCTTGCATTCAAAATCTTTTCTGGTAATTGCAGTTCAAATAAATATTTAAACATCCTTCAACGTCATTGAAGAATCTTTAGTAGTTACACATAGTAGTTCACACATAAAGCAGAAAGACCTACCAGCTACAATTGCAAACATTTAGGTAAAAAAAAGAATAATCTTTGTGCTTCTATCAGTGCTTCAGTTTCCACCCCTGTGGCTAACCCATAATCAGATGTCAATTAATCAAGCATTAACGCATACCATTTTCTCTTTTGTATATGTTAAAAGCATTTTTAGGCAAAGTGGCATACTTTTCTTAAACATGAGAGATGAAAAAGTAATTCAATTCAACGGGAAACACCCTTTAGTTGTACATAGTTCGAATTAAATTCAAAATATACATGAATAGTGCCCACAATGCAATTTGCACTATTGTATTGAGCTCCATATAAATCTCTCATCCAACCACATGTAGGCTTCTCAAGTGCATGAAAGCAGTAGAGACCTTTGCTGGGCTTTATCGTAGCTGCAGACCATCATAGCGAAACACAAGAAAACCATGTTGTAGGCAACATGCAAATGAAGATTTCGTTTATTAATTATTGATCTTGCCGATCAACCGAACAATCAATTCTGCCAGACCCAACAACATTTCCCATTCAAATGATAGGAATAAGGGCAGGTAAATATCATAAATAAAACGCAAAGAAATAGAAACATAAAAAATTACATATAATATTTTAAAAAGCATTTACAACTATCAAATATAAAATTTTTATATTCAATATATTTTGATCAATTGGTTGCTTTTCACCAAAGCCTATTCAAGTTTCAATTTGTAAGATTAAGCCCCTTTCAGTTGTTAGGCAGGAGACTTTCAGAGTAAAAAAAACTGTTCTGTCCACTAAATGGCTGTTCAACTGTGGCTAGCTGGCGTGAGTAGGAGGGGTTATCGAGTGTCGATGCTAAGGTTCTCTCAAACACTAATAATAATAATTTATTTGTAGAATTCATCAGTTAAAGGATGTGAATTTATTGTTACCATTATTAAAATCACTATCGATCATACCAACCTAGTCTCACTCAGAGTTGGGCTTTTGGCATTAAGTGCTGATGCAATTGGTGTCCTTGTGGGAGGACGTCTTCATTCGAAGACGGACAAGGCAGGGCGTTAACAACTCATTACAATGCAATCCCTCCATGGCGAACAGTGATAAATGCGTAAACCTAACCCTAATCCTAACCACTTGTACCCTAACCCTAACCACTACTACCCTAACCCTTTTCAGTGTCAAATCAAATAAGCTATCAGAGGAAAAAGTTGAGGAGTTGAAAAACCCTTGCGGTGAATGAAGATGCACAAGGACACCCTTTGCGTTGCCAGTTAATGCCAAAAGCTCCAAGTTTTTTTTACGAACTCGAAGCGAGACTGTGTTGGCACTACAGATATGTTATTGTTATTTTAAGCTACGAGCTAGTTTACTTTTTCACATCACAACTTTAAGAATAACGATAACCAATCCCATATAAAAATACTTTTGTTTTTCTGCTTCAGATAAAAAAAGATTTCGTTTTCACTATAGCTATCAAACCTGAATTGCGGTTTTCAAACATAAGTTCCAAAAATAATTGCCTCAAAGAAGATTTCACCTCAGCCTGTCATCACCAATGTATCAGATTCAGCAGATGTGTGGCTAATAACGGGGACTAATGACAGAAACAGAACATATTTTTAAATTAATAAAGTTGGTAAAGTTGGTAATACGGCTTAAGCGTAGTCCAACCTGGTCAACTATCAACAGGCAGTTGTGCAAGTATATCGATACATTAACTACGGAGCCCGAGAGGTGACATGGGAGTATTTTTAAAGCGCATGTCCAATTTAGAACTCACGCACACACTTTAGTAAATCGCCCACACGCTTCAAGTAAATCGTACACGCGCTTTAGTAAATTGCACGCACCCTTTACTAAAGCGCTGGTGGTCTAAATACGCCTCTGACCTTCTCTATTTCATTGATCAGACAGCGCCATGGACGGGAGCGTAATGCCTTACGCTTGAGAAAATAAATTCTGCTCGGTATTCTGAATGAACGAGATACCTCAAAATACAAAGAGAATCTCTCCTTCACGCCTGATAACTAACTATGAAGTAAAAGGTGGGGAATTGTATTTAACACGCACGTGGAGCGACGCACAGCTGACCTATTAGCAACAGGGCTGCCGTGCGTTTCTGACCTCATCTGGCACCCGCTCTGCGTTTGTATCAAGTAGGCGTGGCCTGAGTGACGTGTGGGCTCCGCTCCGGCTTCCTCATATGTGTTAAAGATGCTGCCTTCTGTGGCTGGAGTAGTAATTACAGCTAGTATGTTTGGTCCTGCTCCCTGTCCCTATGTGGGGGTAATGCAGCTTATGTGCTTAAATTACATAACATTACTCATGTCCTTATCATGTAACATTGATTGCATTGCATTGTTATTAGTTTGTCGACTTGCCGCCCATGAAGTGGGGTTGTTCAGACGGAAAGCCCGTTCTGATCTTCTCATCTGATGTTCTGAGCTGATGACATTGCACTGTTTGTCCAGGATCAACAACCCGGTGTGTGGATGGTGAAGCTCTGTGTTTAATGTCCGAATGAGGGTTGGGCTTCCCGGCACCTATAGTATAACGCTACTTTGTGTTGTGCATTTCATATTGAACATTGCTTATCATAACACGCGTAACAGTTACACAACCACGGTACTCAAAAAGTATTGTGAGTTGGCGTGGGTCATAACCATGGGGATAACACGCCCGCCCCCTCTTTCCTAAAACTCTCAGCGCTAAATGCAGCTGGGACGCTGGCGAGTCTAACGCCACTTTGTCTGGCTTGTTTTTATTCAGTATTTTTAATATTTTTCACGAATGCATCAAACTTCTTTTTCTTTTTTGTCTATAGCAGTAAGTTTAAGTTTGATCGTTATATATAGTCACTTTTCCAGTTTGCCAGTTTTCTTTATTTTTACGTGTTTTATGCATTGGCTCGTACAGTTGCTTGACAGTTGGTGGACGATGATGCGTTTTGGCCGCCGCTGTTCACCGGCTGTTCACCGGCTGTTCGCTCTGAACATCATTCTGAACATTATTTTGAACACTCGACCAGCCGTATTGGACACTTGGACTTCTGCTACAGGATCCATCGCCATAACCTGGTCGAAGGTAAACCCGGGCGGGCTTCCACCTATACAGGTACGGTTGCATTGGCCCTCGCACTGGCCGGACCGCTGCCTTCCTTTCGAATCTCCCATCTGGCGGATGTCTTTCGTCGCCGCTCAGTTGATGCCCACATCGACCTCCAACAGTGTTTGCTTTTTCACAGCCTCGGCCATGGCACTTCGCTACTCAACCATGCAGCTCCGCCAGCTTTTTCCCCAAATGCCTCCTTCCACTGAACTCATTGCCACACTAAAGAATTCTCGACTTCTTCTCCGTCCCGTTACATTCACCGAGGCTCCCGCCGTAAATGTATGCACAGTTCCACTGCCATAAACAGTATTCCATCGCTGTGGTCTGATCGCAGTTCACACATCGGCTCCCGCATTTCCTCATCGCATCATCACAACAGCACACATCAGAATGACTCCAGCATGAACAATTTCCACCTCTGCCCAATCCCTGCTTCCGCTGAATCAAAACAAAAGTACCTAAAACTCGCCCTCTCAAGATCCCTTAAGAGGGATCTTAAACACAAGATCCCTCAACAATAAAAGCCTCAGTCTCAACGAATTTATCACCGACAAGCAACTTGATCTCCTCTGTCTAAATTAAACTTGGCAAAAACCACTGGACTACTTTGAACTCAGCCAAACTACCCCTGTTTTAACTTCACCCAACACATCGACTTTCCCACTCACAAACCGTGGGCAAATCCTAGACCTGGTTTGCTCCATTGGCCTCCACATTCACAATGTCTCAAGCACCAACCTCTCCATCTCTGGCAACCTGGCCATCTAACTTGTTATTGACATTCCCGCCCCCGAACCCAAACAGGCCCGCAAAATCACTTTCCGCAATATTAAATCCATCTGTCCAGTTTCTCTCTCCACCTGCATATCAAACACTCTCTCCGGCTTCACCTTTCCTGTAAATCCAGCCCCCATGGACCTCGTCAACATCTACAACAACACACTGTCTACCTCCCTCAACAAACTTCCCCCCCCTGAAAACTAAAACTGTCACATTCACTCACTCGGCCCCCTGGTTCACCCCGAAACTTCACAATCTCAAAAAACAACCACCATAAATAAACTCCTTAAACCCCAGGATAACATCTCATCCTCATTCACCCCAGGGAAATGCAATAACTTCCTATTATTTTTCCACTCAAATGGAAATCATCCACAACCAGCTTGCCACCTCCTCTGCCACAAGCCTTGATTCAGAACCTCCACTTCCTTCAACCGCTGACCACCGGCCATCAACTCCTCCCTAAACACTGGCACCATTCCCCCACCTCTTAAGCTTGCTGCCGTTACCCCCCTCCTTAATAAACCTTGCCTTGACTCCGACGACCCCAACAACTTCAGACCCATCTCCAACCTCACATTCCTCTCTAAACTACTGCAAAGAGCCGTCGCAACACAACTCAAGCAATACCTCTCTAATAACCTATACGAAACATTCCAATCCGGCTTCCGAACCCACCACAGTACTGAAACAGCCCTACTTAAAGTCACCAACGACCTCCTACCCTCCTCTGACTCCGGCTCCCTCACCATTCTCCTCCTCTTCGATCTCAGTGCTGCCTTTGACACCGCCAATCACTCCATCCTCCTCAGCCATCTGCAATCCATTGGCATCACTGACTCCGCCCTCTCCTGGTTCACCTCCTACCTGTCTGAAAGATTCCAATGCAACTCCATCAACAACCACAAATCCCACACCATCCCTGGCTCACACGGAGTCCCCCAAGGCTCAGTGCTTGGCCCCATTCTCTTCATCCTCTACATCAGGGGTCTCAAACTCAATTTACCTGGGGTCCGCTGTAGGTAGAGTCTGGATGAGAGAAACTGAGAAGTTTTAACTTCCAGGGTCGAATATTTTTGAGAAGAGATGCATGTAATAATTTCCTAAATGTATTACAGGATTTTATCTCATGATATATAAATTTAAATTAATATGTGTCGGCCTCAACTTGATACAAAACACTATTTCACACCGTCGATATATCCTCTCCCACTGGACACACAGGAAGACACACACACACACGTATCCAGGCCTATGCAGTTATAAAGTGCAATCAAACATGTCAAAACATAGACATTTTCTATAAATAGCCTACCAACGTTTGCAGTGAGAAAAACTGATGCACATTTCATGCTCAGGGATATGATGCTCCAAAACTTGAGGAACTCGGTTGCTAAGCGTTTAGTTTCAGATGCTTCAGTAAGCTCGAAATACATCAGAGGAGTCACACAGGAGAGAACGGTGTATCTCCAGCGCACAGCCACTTGAGAGAAGCCATACCATTGGCCTATGTACATTTAACCTCCGTCTTATGGAAGGTTTTTGTGCGCAGCAAGCTTTATAAATGAGGCTCCTAAAAAAGAAAAAAAAAGGGACTAAACTTTGATGTCAAGTAGAGGGCCACAAAATATCGTCCAGGGGACCGCAATTGGCCCGCGGGCCGCGAGTTTGAGACCCCTGCACATGCTCCCATTAGGTCACATCATCTGCCGCCATGGTCTTCAATTTCACTGTTACGCAGACGATACCCAACTATACATCACCACCACAGCCATTACTCCTGCCATCCTATCCACCCTCACCAACTGTCTCACGGACATCAAAACCTGGATGGACCACAACTTCCTCAAACTCAACGGCATTAAAACTGAAATGATCATCTTCTGCCCAAAAACCATCATCCCAACCTCCCAGAACTTCTCACTTTGCATTGATTCTCACTCCGTCACTCCCTCCCCCCTGATCAGAAACCTCTGCATCATCATGGACCCCACGCTCTCCTTTGTCACACATAAACAGCGTCAGAAAAGCATCCTTCTTCCACCTCCGCAACATTGCAAGCCTTCGACCCACCCTTTCATCCGCAACTGCCGAAACACTAATCCATGCCTTCATCACTTGCAGACTCGACTATTGCAATAGCATTCTGTATGGCCTCCCCTCCACTATTCTTCAAAAATTGCAATATGTACAAAAGTCTGCTGCCCGATTGCTTACTAATTCCCCCTCCAGAGAACACATTACTCCCATCCTCCGTCAACTTCATTGGCTTCCAATAAAACAATGCATCAATTTCAAGATTCTCCTCAACACCTACAAAGCACTAAACAACTTTGCACCCTTGTACATAACAGATCTCCTCCATCGCCAATCCCCAACTCGCCGCCTACGCTCCGCTGATGCCAACCTTCTCACCTCCATCACCAAGACCAAGTATGGCACTCTGGGGGACAAAGCCTTCGCCATCGCCGCCCCTACCCTCTGGAACTCCCTCCCTCTGGCCATCCGAAACTCTGATACACTCTGTTCATTCAAAAGTCAACTTAAAACCTATCTCTTCAGGACCACCTATAAAGGCTGGGACGAGTTTCAAATTATAAATATGTACACTTTATGTTGAAAGTATAGACAGTTACGATTTCCATTTAAACGAATGGCGCAGTGATTGTTCTTCAAAACAAGAGCTGATAAATTGTGAAAAATGAATTAAACTGTAATCAGACAACGCGGTTATATGCTATAGACCCTAGTATTCGACGAATTCCAAATTATAAATATGTACAATCCATAACGTTAGCTCTGGCTCATAGCTCAGCGGACTGGATTAGAGCTACCTCCCATTGCCAAGTCGTAGCTACGGTCCGTCCTATTTATGTGAAAAACGTTATATTTCGATTGTAAAAAGCATGAAAATATAAATGAATGATCTTAATTTCTTTTCCTTGGCAAGTCACCATGGTATAAGCGGGATAATGCCCTTCGAGTTGTCAAAAACATGTTTGATCGATTGTAATTATAGGGGACTACTTTTTGAGGGAGATAAACTCAAACAGAGTATACATTTAATCAGCTGGCAATACGAATAAGAAAAAGCATAATTATTAAAGTATTGGAATTGTTTTATTATGTTGGCAAGCAAGAAGTAGAATAAATGGGATGATCAGTCTATTAAAAGGGTTTGTGCAACCGACCGCAGATGACATGATTGCGGCTCTTGTCGCTCTCGTCTCTTTCTGCCAACGACATGTGCGTAGAGCAGGGAGTGACGTAGAGTGATGTAGACTGTTAATCCCTCTATATAGGCCTACGCCTCAATCGGAATACAATTCTCTAGTCTAGACAATTCTCTGATCGGAATACAATTCTATGCGGAATAGAAGAGGTGGTGCCCTGTCGGGGCTTATTTTCCCGATAATGACCGGCGTTCTGTACAACATTATCCCTTACATATATCATATAAGTCCAGACCAACATAACGGTTGTGCGCAAGATGCTCTGTGTGGTTATGCGCAAGATGTTGTTTTTTTTTTAACCTTAAATCATTTGAATAAGTGTATAAAGGGCAGCAAGACATTGGAACTACACTACACCAAATTACTTTTACTTTTGATTCTTAAGTACATTTGAAGCCAAGTACTTTTATACTTTTACTCAAGTCAACGTTTGAAGGGATTACTTTCACTGGAGTAATATTTTACACTAGGTATCTCAACTTTTACTCAAGTACGTGGTCTGAGTACTTTGTCCACCACTGATCACGTCCATTGATCAACTCAAAGTGAAACGTTTGCTCATGGTATGTAGAAGCCTTTTTGCCCATGCATTGTTTCAGATTTTATTCAAGACAAGAGTTGCTTGATACAAAATATTAAAACTGACATTTGAACCCATTTCATAACGTTTAACAGGGGGATCCCCATTTCGGTGGAGAAGTTACGACACTACAAAAGCACTAAGCATTTTTATTTGATTTGCTAAGCAGTAACCTACCTACTTGGCCTAGACAATTCAACTCCCTCACATCACAGCAATGAGGCTGCACAAATTGAACCAGGGCTCATCCTTTACTGCAAAAAATGAAAAAAATAATACAATGATAAATAGTAGAATGCCCTACAGTGTATTTTAGTGTAATGATTTTAAAGGGAGCTTTTTATATCTTGCAGGACAGAGTAGCTGGACAGTGACAAGCGGCATAAAAAATGAAAAGAAAAGCTAAAAGTGACGAGATGAGAAGACAGTAGGCCTTTGTGAGAGAGAGCAGGAGGCTCAGAGCAGAAATGAATGGGAGGGCTGAAGAGAAGGTTTCAGATTCACCCAGAGGGACAGGGACAGACAGGCATCAGGTGGTAGATGAAGGTGACAGGGAGGCAGAGGGTCCTGAAGTCCCAGCTGCACCACATGGTATGTTTCTATTCTCCTTACTTACGAGAAACAGGGTGCAAAATTCCTAGATTTGATTGTGCTTGTGGAACATTAATAATCCATTATTGAATCCCATCTCATACTGTGTATTGTTACCCTAAGAATATCATCATCTCCTCATCTTAACCAGTGAGGAAGCTCAGCTAAACTATTTATTATCCCACGCCTGGACCACCGCATTCCCCAGGGATCCAACCTTGTCTTGCTCCTTCCCCGTCAGCCCCGTCTTAACCACGATGGACATCTCTGAGGGCGGCTTGGCACTGCTCGGCTCCGAGTGGACCACCACGCCGCACGCCATCTGGGACAGCCTCTTCGGCGCCAATGTCAGCGAGACGGGGTCGCTGTTCTGATCGTTGTGAACGCGGTTTGTCACTCCAAAGACCATGTGGTTGGGGATGGGGGGGCTGGGATCTTTGAGGCGCGTTGTGTTGCTGCCGCCTCCGTGGACGGGCTTCCCCCTCCTGTTTCGGCCGGTCCTCTTGTCCCAACGCCAGCAGCGGAACAGGCAGCAGAACGGTCGGGTCTTGCACACTCCCTGGAACCCCCGCTTGAAGTTCTCGTTGTAATAGCCGTAGATGATGGGGTTGACGCTGGAGTTGGAGAAGGCCAGCCAGTGTGCGAACGGGAAGAAGTAGCTGGACAGCAGGTCGAGCTGCTCGCTGTCCAGGCCCGCATAGTCGGTCATCATCATGAGGGTCCACAGGGGCAGCCAGGAGAGCATGAAGAGCAGGGCCACCATGATCAGCATCTTGATCACCTTGATCTTCTTCTGGGATATGACCGGACGACGTCCAGCTCTTCGTGCCAGGCATGGCGCTGTGTGGTTGCTGGCCTCTTGCTGGTTGCGGCTGGAGACCACGGTGGAGTAGAGCTTGACGCCGATGCATCCGTACATGACGGTGATGAAGGCGAGAGGCACCATGTAGATGTGGGTGAACAGCACGGCGGTGTACGCCTTCTTCATCAGCGGGTTGGCAAAGTTTTCGTAGCACATGTACAGCGGGTAGGTGAGGTTAAGGTTGTCGTTGTACACCAGGAAATGGTAGTCCACCCTGTCGACGGTCAGAGCAAGCACCGCGGGGCACGTGATAGCCACCGCCAGCACCCAGATCAACCATATGGTCGCCTTGGCGATGAACAGTGTCAACTTTGGCTGCAGGGGGTAGACTATGCAGCGATACCTAGTGTTAAAAAAAAAGAAAGTCCTTCACTTTAAGGTACATAATGATTATAATAAAAATAATAGTAAATTTGATTTCTATAGTGCCTTTCCAACTCAAGGACGCTTTACAATGTGGGCAGCACAACACAAGGAGACGAGCAGATAAACAAGAGGGGGGTCACAGGCAGTAAAACATATGCCTGGTTGCAGGTTAGAAAGCACTGTAAAGGAGACATATTATACCACCAGATGTAATTAGCCTTAAAAGCCGTTTTTTCGAAATTCTGCCCCAGTAGTATTATGTCTCCTTAAATTTGTATATGAATGGACATGAGCAGAATCACGGCATTAAAACCTTTACTATAATATTTATATTTGATGTTTTTTTAGCTTGTCAGGGGAAAAATGCTGTAAGAATAAGTACAGTGAAATGGCAGTGGAGTGCATACGGTACAAACCTCTCAACGGCGATGGCCACCAGTGTGAAAACGGAGGCTGAGACAGACATGCCCTGTACAAAACCACTCAACTTGCACACGATGTTGGTGAAGGGCCAACCTGTCAAAGGAGGTCGATATTGATCATTTGGAAGCAAGACAGTTCTTCCTGACCGCACATATTGTATGCTCCCTTATAGATGGATAGATAAAAAGACACAGAGCAAAAAAATTGTCTAAGGTCAAGGGTGAAGGGGTCATTTGGAACACATACAGGATTATATATATGCAGGATTATATATGCTGTGGACATATGTGTCTTGAATACATTTTGCTGTAGATGAGGTGATTTCTCCTTTCAAACAAATGTAAACAATGTTACTAAGATAATAACTTAAGTGGATGTTCCAAATTCGCAATTTTACTTAATAAAGTGACCATTTCATATCATTGCTACTAATTGGCCTTTAAACAAATGTGAGGACCAGTTTATCCTGTCAGTCATCACTAACCCTAACCCTAATCATTGTACAGTTTAGAAATAAACGTCCCCATCATGAGATTATTATTTTTTTCTATTTTAGCTTATATATTCATGCATTCTTCAGTTTTCAATATGAATCACACAGTTAACAGAACTGCATATCGGGTTACTGTTTTGTGGTTGGTACCTGTGATGGGTTTGTTACTCTGAGGTTTATGTACATGGTAAGACGTCATTACCTGGGATGAGATGGTTGTTATGAACTGTAATGAGGTTAGTCTTACCTGTGATGAGGTTGTTCTTACCTGTGATGACATGGTTGTTATGAACGGTACTGAGGTTACTCTTACCTGTGATGAGGTTGTCCACCAGCGTGGTGGGAATGCAGAAGATGCCCACCAGCAGGTCGCTGACGGCCAGGTTGAGGATGAAGAGGTTGGTGACGGTGCGCATGCGACGGTTCCCCAACACAATGAGGCACACCAGGATATTTCCCACCATGCACAGCAGGAAGATGAAGAGGTAGGCCAGGATGTAGCCCGCGGCGATGTGCAGAGAGTGTGGGTAGTACGAGAAGTAGGTGGCGTTGGTGATGTCGACGTCCCCGTACACGTGACGACTGATGTTGTAAAGGGTTGCCGTGATGGCTGATCCTTCCACCACCTCCAGCACCTCATCCTCCAGGCTGGTCGGCGCATCCATGCTTTTCAGTCCTGGGGTCACTGGCAAAGGGTCAGGGACCTGGAGACCGAGCTGCAGAAACACCACGCTTAAGGATGGGGCCGCTCTAGAAATGGATTGAGGTTGTAAATGTTTGAAACCATACCTCTTGACAAGATAGCCCTCTTGATAAGTCGATCCCAGTCTGTACATGAGGCCGGGATAGTTCCCTCTTCACATTACTTATTAATGATTGACGATACTCAACAAAGAGGAATTTGGCAGTCCATATTGTATATTAAACTGTTGGAATGGCAATAATTTGTCCTTAAAAAACGGTCCAATTGTTCTTCCAGGTTGCATTATTTAAAGCACGTCCTCCAGCAGATAAAAGAGGGTTACATCAGATGGGACAGGATGGAAGGATTAGACCATTGAGGCCTAGGCTCCTACGTATTAACCTTACAGTGGGGCATGAAAAAGCAATGATATGGTATTGTCAACTAAAGATGGGAATTTAGGATGGTACCACAGTGAAGCTAAAGAAATGTTCTTAAACCGAGATATGATGGTCTTCTCTAGCCTTTTCCAGCTACCTTCTAAATATTCGGGTTTATAGGCCCATACTAGTACTTTTGCATTATACGAGTGGTAATACTGAAAATGTCTGGTACTCCTAGGATCTAGGTATGATTAACCTTGTCTGCAATTATGGGTTTTTTTATTTCAAAGAAAGCAAATAAAAAGGGATTTAATGTCTGTAAACCAACTCTGTGGGAATTTCAATGGGATGGTGGCTATGAAATAGGTTAGCCTTGTAGAACATTATAATTTTAGTTATTGGCAGCTCTACCCCATAAAGATAAAAGCAAGGCCATCCATCTGCAACGTCCTCTTTGATGGGACCCATTCAGAGTCAACATGTTTGTAAGGAGATTGATTGATTTATTCACAGCTGTTTCATACCGCTGGTTTTCCAGACTAAAGCTGTCAAGTTGTTTTTAAATGAATAAAGTTTGAGCGGTATTGCCTCACTTCTGTTCCAATTAATTTTGTATCTTGAAAGACTGCCAAAAATAATAAGTGTTGAATTAACACTTAATAAGTGTTGTGACATTACAGGCTTCAAAAATTTAATTATATCTTGTTACCAGGTCTTCATGTTGGCTACTAGTAATAGGATAGGATTTATATCACCCAAACCTCTATCACCCCAACCCTCTATCACCCCAACCCTCTATCACCCCAACTCTCTATCACCCCAACCCTTTATCAATCCACTTCTGTATCACTCAAACCCTCTATCACCCCAACCCTCTATCACCCCAACCCTCTATCACTCCAACCCTCTACCACCCCAACCCTCTATCACTCCAACCCTCTATCACCCCAACCCTTCATCAATCCAGCTCTGTATCACTCAAACCCTCTATCACCCGAGCTCTGAATCACCCCCAGCCTCTATATCACCCCATCCTCTCTATCATCCCAGTTCTGTATCACACCAGCCCTATATCACCCCATCCTTTATACCATCCCAGCTCTGTATCACACCAGCCCAATATCACCCCATCCTCTATATCATCCCAGCTCTGTATCACACCAGCCCATTACATATACTTCAATCTCTCTCAAAACTCTGTACCATATTTTCAGAGGCATTCAAAATGTTCTCAGGTTAAAGATTAATATTCAATGTCAAAACTTATCTGACTATTTTGTGTAATGTGATGCTATGCGATTCTGTTGAATAGCTGATGTTAACAAGGTGCAGAAAATATGTATCATTGTGCACTATTATTAAAGTCAGGCGAGCGAGCTAGTGAGTGAGAATGTACAACTTTCAATGTCGTGGAGTTTGATGGCTTTTACCAAGGTTTAGATTAATGATTAATTAAGTTACAGAAAGTGTTCTCTAAAATGTAACGTTAATCATCAAACCAAATGGAACATGGGCTGTTTCATAAGCGAGACAAGCAATAGAGAGGTAAAACTGAATATGTGCCTGACGGTATGATTTGAAAAGGACAATATGTTAATTTCTGAGGCTGATTGCAGGTGATGTCTACACCTGAGGCGTGTGGCACTAGACACCTTATTTACAGCACTCCCATGGGCTGGATCTAAATGTCAATGGAAAAAATCAACACCACGACCATGCCAACCAAATAGCTATGCTGTTTTACTCTTCCCTGTTTGTCACTTAATCAATAATTTGACTTTAATGTTATTATTTTTTGGATTTAGATTTCTGCATTAGTTGAATGTGTTTATATAAATGTATTGTGGTGGATATACTTAAAGCTTGAGTCTGTGCCAGATTTAACGACTTTGTCATTTACATGTCATTGAATTTGGGTGTTCCCAATCACCTAATGTGAAGAAAGTGATGCTGATGGACGAAGAAGTGATTCAAAGTGAACTAGTTGACATGAGGCCCCCAGAGAAATGAAAGCTGCTCTCCGTGGTACTGAAAGCTTGAGGACCTTTTGGGCTGCCTGTCCCCAGGACTGTGGAACACTGAAGAACTATGTTTGCGCTCACCATGTTCCGGTCAACCTATTCTTGCAAATATGCATTCTCGAAGATGAAAATGATCAATACTAGACCCCACGGTCAAATCAATCTTTGGAGGACTGCTAATGAATAAGCCTAAAGGCTCAGTTATGGTTCCACGTTTATGCAATGCAATGACCACGCAGATGCTTCGACGCAGTCGTGAATCTCATTTGATTCTGCGAGCGGACCAACCACACAGCCCTTGCTGCTGCTTCGCTTTGACAATTTTTGGGAGGCACATGTCAGGCCCTTGTGGTAGACAGAAGGAGGGTCCGCAAGGACGTAAGGGGTCCGTAAGGGGTCCGTTCCATAACCATACCCAAGCCTTAACAGCTGTCAAACCTGATTTGAAGAAGTTGGTGTCAGAGGGGAAATGTTATTCCTCCCATGATCCAAATGTGAGTATTTCAGCCTTAAGATTTTATTCATGGGAGTCATTGGTAAATGCCATTTTATTTGAAGCAGAGCATTATTTATATACACTTTCTAACGTCACACAAGGCTGGCATTTGCCATGCCCTTAAGTTTTTTTAACCAATTTTCTCATCTTTCTTTTGTCGACACTTGTGTGACACTCGTTATTGTGCATGTAAAAAAACAACATTATTTTAAGTGACAGCGATGGTTTTGTCGCCATTCGGGCTTGAAGATGCAACTTAAGCCTAACCCTTCAATCATAATATGTTTCAGCATCACCTATTCTGCGGGCAGGATGGGAAGGTTTCAGGTCAAGATGACCCAGGATTAGGGCCGGACGATATGGCCAAAAATTATATCATGCCACATTGTTTTTTTATATTGATCGATTAATATTGATCAATATAAAAATGGCTACATTTACAGTTTGACGAGTATTCTCCCTAGGACACAACCCTAAAGAAACCAGAATGTTTATTATGGTTTAGAATAAACAATTATTTATTAACACAATGAATGGTGACAAACATAACCACAATGGCTTTACGTTAAAAACACTGAATAAGTAAAATATAATAATAATTTAAGCAACTGCTGTGATACCCATCACATCAAATGTCTTGTTGCAAACATTTGAGATAGTTTACTGAACAATAATTTAATAAAATAATAAATATGTAAACAACTGTTGTAGAGAGAGTAGAGCTGAGGAAGTGATGTTCAGGAAGAATGTTTTTCGCCAAAGCAGCGCACTCTCAAATCCATGCAGCCTCATTAGCTTCTTGAAGCCCTTTATTTTTTCGACTGGATTATAGGTAATTATCTGTGGATGCTTTTTTGACATGCTTCTGACCAGTCAAGGATAGCTTACATTATGGAGCTCCTTAAAGGTAAGGCTTTAGAGTGGGCTTCAGTTACTTGGGATAGCCAGTCATATGTGAATGCCTCTTTTGATAGTTTTGTTTATGAGATGAAGGAATTTTACCATCCGGTTAGTGGAAGAGATTCAGACAAACGTTGTGTGGCTGATTACTCTGTAGAGTTTAGGATTATCGCAGCTGACTCCGGATGGAATAATGAGGCTAATAATCTCACGCTTTGAGAGCAGCAGTGAGTTTGTCGTCTGGTTACCATCCACAGACTAATGGGCAGGCGTAGCGGTCACACCAGGATCTTGGAGCGGCACTCCGTTGCGTCTCCGCTAAAAACCCTTCCTCTTGGAGCCCCCATTTGGCCTGGGTTGAGTACTCCAACAACTCCCTACCATGCACAGCCACTGGATGACTTCATTTGAGTGCTCTATGGGTTACCAGCTGCCTCTCTTCCAAGCTCAGGAGGTTGACATTGCACTCCCATCGCTTCACTCTCATCTCCGTCTTTGTCACAGGATTTAGAGGGATGTTCGTTCCGCTCCGCTGACCGCAAGCGGCGCATCGCTGACCGACAATGGTCCCAGACTCATAATCACCTCCCAGGGAAGAGGGTTTGGCTCTCCTCCAAGGACCTAACCCCCAAGACGGTACCCAATCAACTCCCCGTTATGTGAGCACCCGGATAGACCTGGTGAGTCGCCTGGAGGCGCCCATTGAGGGGAGGGTACTCTTACGGCCGTGGCCATACCCAGCAGAAGCCCTGCTCTGTCTCCCCCTCTTGAGCCAAGGTAGTTCCCTCAGTTTCCCCAGCTCAACACCTTTTCAACTTGCACACCTGCATCCCTCCGGCGTCATCATCTCTGCCCTACTTAAACCCGTGTGTGTGCGAGCGCCGTGTGTGTGTGTGTGTGTGTGTGTGTGTGTGTGTGTGTGTGTGTGTGTGTGTGTGTGTGTGTGTGTGTGTGTGTGTGTGTGTGTGTGTGTGTGTGTGTGTGTGTGTGAATACACATACTGTAACGAAGTGTTGTACACTTCTTTGTTGTTTGGATAACGGTTCGAGCTCTTGGTGTTATGGCGGGAGTGTTCTAACAATTTTGCAGAAACATGGGGAAAAGCTGTGTACGCTCACCA